>VZQC01013731.1:2055602-2202997 GCA_009823505.1 Rhizomys pruinosus
ATATATATATATATATATTGCACTGATATTTTAAATTTTGGGAAAGACAGAGAACTATTCAAAGGACTGCAATTGTTTTAGGTCTGATGTGAATACCACCCCTTCTCCATAGCCCTTTATGTCTGGTGTGAATACCACCCCTTCTCCATAGCCCTTTAGGTCTGGTGTGAATATCACCCCTTCTCCATAGCCCTTTAGGTCTGGTGTGAATATCACCCCTTCTCCATAGCCTTTTAGGTCTGATGTGAATACCACCCCTTCTCCATAACCCTTTAGGTCTGATGTGAATACCACCCCTTCTCCATAACCCTTTAGGTCTGGTGTGAATACCACCCCTTCTCCATAGCCCTTTAGGTCTGGTGTGAATACCACCCCTTCTCCATAGCCCTTTAGGTCTGATGTGAATACCACCCCTTCTCCATAGCCCTTTAGGTGCTGCTGATCAAAACAATGTGCAAGGGGCCGGATGAATAAGCACTGAATATCTATATTGTTAAGGGCAGAGCAAGGCAATTTATGCTCCTTTATATCTCTGCTCCCTAAGAACTACTCTGGTAAATGGGGAAACTGAGGCTCAGACTATTTTGCTTCCCCACAGCCCCACTGACATTAGAAGTTAGATTCAACATCAGACTTGGCCCCTCTCACTCCACAGCCCTGCCTCCTTGTTCCTCAGCATATCAAAGTATTGTTCCCTGTCTTCTCAATGGTCTTCTTCCTGACTAGAAATCTGCTTCCATCCTTAAAGTCATCCCGCTGAGTGAAATGTGTTGTTTTTCTTTTCTCTGACTCCTTTTAAGCTTTTTCTCTATAACTTATCTCTATTCAGTTGTTCTGAGAAATCTGACCATGATGCACCCCAGGAGAGTTAGCCCTCTTGGACTTTAGGGCCTGTGAGCCTTCTCGAATCTGAAGTGGTCCAGAGTTCTCAATGCTCTCCCCTCTCTCTGGCACTGGAGCTCTAGCTCAGGGCCTCATGACTGCTGGGGGAGCACCTACTGCTGAGCCACAACCCCAGTCCTGAGCCACAGCCCCCAGTCCTGAGCCACAGCCCCCAGTCCTGAGCCACACACCCAGTCCTGAGCCACACCCCCCAGTCCTGAGCCACACCCCCAGTCCCTACAGACCTTCTAGCTCTGTGAGAATTCTTCCTCTATTTCACTTTGAGTGGTTACTCGTGTGTGTTCATGTTCGCTGACACTTTATTCTGCTTAGTTTCCAGATCAACCAGAGTATTTTATCTCTCATGTCACATATTTTATTATACTTTTCTTCCCCCAGAAGTTCTGCTTAGATCTTTTGTATTTCTTGTGCCTTGATTTACCATTCGAACATATGGAATATCACTATACTGTCTTTTTTTTTTTTTGCTAATGCCAGCTATCTGCATATGTTATGGGTCAGTTTTGATATGCTGATTTTTCTCCTCATTATGGGAAATATTTTCTTGTTTATTTATTTGCTTGTTACCCTCTGATTAGATGCTAACACTGTGAATTTTACTTCATTAGATTCTGTGAAACCTATTGTGATTTTAAAAATGTATCTTCAAGCTGAGTCTTCAGCTACCAATTCTGACTCTGATGTGCCCATCCTTTAAAGGAACTGTGATTGGTGTTTAGGGCATCACATTGACGTAGTCAGAAAAACATTCTGTGCCTGTGCTCTCCTATATATTAGCCCCCTTTATCCACAGAGGGTGTTTTCCAGGACTCCTCACCAGCTGCGAGGGTGATAGGCACAACAAACCCTGTCTATATGTACTATGATTCTCCTATACAAGCACACTTATGAAAAATGATTTATAAATTGGGCACAGTAGGAGAACAACAATAGTAAACTAATAACAAAATGAACAATTTTAACAAATAATGAATAAAGCTGTGTGAATGTTCTTTTTTCTCTTTCTCTCTCTCATTCTCACTCTCTGATCTTATCGAACAGTATTTTCACATGGGTAATGGAAAGCATGGGAAGGAAAACTGTGAGTGGAAGGACTTCTGCAATAGCACCATGTTCAGACAGCTGTAAGTGGAAAGACTTCTGCAATGTTCATACAGCCTTTGAACTATGACTAATGATTTTGTAGAAACAGATGCTTAGACTTAACGTAAATAGAACCAGCCACACGTGCTTATAAAAAAAAGTCTTTGAGGGGCTGGAGAGATGGCTCAGTGGTTAAGAGTGCTGACTGCTCTTGCAGAGGACCCGGGTTCAATTCCCAGCAGCTAAGAACTGTCTTGGGCCGGGCGTGGTGGCACACGCCTTTAATCCCAGCACTCGGGAGGCAGAAGCAGGTGGATCTCTGTGAGTTCAAGGCCACCCTGATCTATATAGCAGGCTCCAGGCCAGCTGAGACTAAAGGGAGACCCTGTCTCAATAAATAAATAAATAAATAAATAAATAAATAAATAAGTCTTTGAAAAATCAAAGACTGGCACCTCCGAGGGTGAACCTTTTGGGTTCTTTTCCTTCACCCTCCGGGCAAGGGGAAACAACAGCCAGGGAAGTATGCTTCCCGTACCGAGGTGCTCAGGTGCTCCTACCTACCTGGGAAGCCTTCCAGCTTCCCACTTCTTTGGGATTCTCCCTTTTTATCATTATGATTTGTCATGTTTAAATACGTTTGAGCCAGCATTTAAAAACCGAGACATGTAGCCGGTCATGGTGGCACATGCCTTTAATCCCGGCACTTGGGAGGCAAGAGGCAAGTGGAGCCCTGTGAGTTCAAGGCCAGTCTGGTCTACATAGCGAGTTTCAGGACAGCCATAGCTACAAGGAGACCCTGTCTCAAAAAGACCCATAAAATTTGAGACATTTATCATAAAACTCATGTTTCATCTACTTTTGATAGATTTTAAAATTGGGTCCACATGGCTGGACCAGAGTACTGCTGTGGTCTTCAAAGGGAATATATGATATGAGATTTTCCGCAATCATCACCATGTCCTATTGTTTCACCAATAAGGAAGCTATGTATTAGTTACTTTTAGAATCATAACTTAATATTTTTATTTTGGTAAAAAATATTTCTCCATAGCCATTTGTATTCAAGGATGACAAAATGAAATATAAATCACTAGGGCTCTGTGTTTGTAACCTGGCCCACTTCATACATTGTGACTCCTTTTGGCTCCTGTATTGGAGCAGGTAAGACCATTGGTAGAGCAACGAAAACCACGTATCACGATATGCATGCTGCAGCTTCCTATTTCAGAGCCCAGGGTAGACATCACTAACCAATCATGGCTCCCTTTCCTCAATGCTCTTAACACTACACCCATGGCAGCCATTCCCAAGAATGCAGTGTTGGCAGAGAAAATGATCTTCATCTGGCTCAACCCTCATTCAACTCACCAAGGACTGGAGGTCCCAGCTCCCCATCTGTCACTGAATTGATGAAGATGCTATTGTGAGACCTCAGACTGCTCCACCCAGGTACTACACTCATGAGCCCAAGTTGCCCCATTGGAAAGACAGGAAGTGAAAGTACAGTGCAGTGTTGGAACTTGTCTTGGGCAAGATCATCCAACCACCATCTGGGCAGGTCTGCTACTTCCTTTTTCTAACACATCGTGCCATTCTTCTTCCCCAGACCCTGCCCTTGCCTTCTCACTTTCTACTTACTTGACCATTTCAAATCACAGTAATATATGCCTGATTCACTCCCTACCACCCCAAGCAACTCCTTATTCCGAGCTGTTCACCAAACTGCCACCCACAGAGGCAAGGAGATGGGGGTATGTGTGTGGAGATACTCACGGCACTCTCAGCTTGGGAAACTTCTGGATGTCATTTTCTGTCAGGTTCTGCAATGAAGACACACGTGGTTAAAAAGGTTCAAAAGCTCAGAAGGGGCTTTGATCAGGTGGGTGAGGAGAGCAGTGTGTAGAACAGAAAACCCTGGTGGCTATGATCCCAGAGGGGCTCTTGAGCTTAGTTTTTCAAAGAGAATCCTGAAATCAAGGGTTTATGTGAAATTTCCTGAATTATAAATGTTTGTAAGGAACTTTCACTTCAACGAATAAACACAGCAAGGGGAAATTTGTGAAAGTGAAGAGAATTTGTTTGTGGATAAAATCTGGCTACCTCCTCCCTCTGTATTTTTACCACAGGCCTCAGGGGCCCCCTCAGTCTTTCATGAGAAGGGAACAAGTAGGGTCTGCTGTCTTCAGAGGGGCTATGACCTAGGTGTCTTGGCATTCTCTGGTTCAGCCTTGGGATGCAGGCTCTGAACCAGCCCTTGTCAGGCCACCAGAGGCAGAGGGAGGGGTTGTAAAGGGAACAGCCCTCCACTTGGCAGAGGGTGGAAGACTAAGACTGTGTTCAGAGTTTGGCATGGTGAGTTGAAGGCACCTGGACTCTTCCAGAGGGATGGCTCTATGAGTACTAGGTGGCCAGCCTTGAGTGACAGAGAGAAAACAGAAGGAATTCAGGGAGAGTTTGAGGAGCAATTAACATGACCATGGCTGGGGACAGCAAAGGAGAATGCTGGAAAAGAAAGAAGACCTTTAAGACAGTGACAAGAACAGGGAAGAAAGGTGAGGAAAATAAAATAGGATTTGGAGAATTTTGCTCTTCAAAACCTCTGAGCTACTTCATTGGAATTAGAGTTGTGGGTTTGTGGGAACATGATTACATACTGAATTCAGAAAAGGGGTACAGAGAGAAGAAAGCTACAAACCAGGCCCCTGCTAGTTGCCTCCCCATGTCTATCTTTTCTTCTTCCTTAATACAAGGCCCCTGAACTTTGCTCAGGGTCAGAAACATGTTTGTGCAAAATATTTAACTCCCTAGATTGCCCTGGAGATGGTACAGTCATGGGACTCACTTGTGCCCAGAGAGATATAATCTGTAGTCTACTGGATGAGGCTTCCAGAACAATTGCTATTTTCTTGCAGAAGAGGGTAAGAGCACATCCACCAAGCAGTATGTAGCTTTCACTAGCTGCCCTCGTCCTCTTCCTCCTGTCGGTCATGCACAGGTGACAGCTAGAGCTGGGGTAGCTAGCTTGGAATGATTGTCACAGAATGCTTAGGCTTTCTACAGGCTGATTAAAGCCTGCATTGAAAGCTTCCCGGAGCGGCACTGAGTTTCCACCTGTATACTTGAAAAAGACCACAGACCTTCCAAACCAACACAGGTTCCAAGCACGTTCCCTCCTCTTGCTCCTTCTCAGCATACAGCACCTCTGTTTCTACCCAGACATAATTCTGTCCTTCTCAATGGAAAATAACAATGATATCAAGAGAGATTGTGGGGACCTTCTAGCTCCTACTCTGAAAAAGGAAAGAAGAAGATAAGAAAGAGAGAGAGAGAGAGAGAGAGAGAGAGAGAGAGAGAGAGAATAAGCTAGGAGGTTCTACTATTGCCTTCAACAATACAGTAGCTCTTGATGTTACCGAGTTGGAAACAGTATTAGGTGAGTAAGTATAGCTTACACCTAGGTTTCCAAATTGTACCCAGAACACCTATGGCAGACAGTGAGTTCAGGAGAAGCACCTTCAAATATCCCAGCTGCTGCGGCAAGCCCTGGATTCTGCTCCTTGCTCTCCAGGCTCCTTCAGCCCTCTTTCTACTCTTCCCTGTTCCTGGGGTCAAATAGGATGTACTACATTCTCTGAAGGGCTGATAGGTTTCAGAGATTGAAGCAGAAGAGATAGCTGCACAGATACCATCTCTCAACCAAAGAAGCAACTATCCTATCAAGACAGTTCAGGCCTGACCATGACATGGGGAGTGTTGGGGGAGAACCCTGAAGCAGAGAAATGTCATCATTTCCCATCGTGCCCCGGCACAATATGTTCAGTGAACAGGAGTAAAAGGTGATGCCGGGAAGACAAATGCTAGCTCAGGCTAAGCCAGGTCAACCAGGACCCTTTTCAAAAATGTTCCCTGTCCTCAGCTGCCTTGTGGGTTCCAATTCCAGAACTCCAGTTCCAGGGGAATCCAACACCCTCTTCTGACCTCTGTGGCACTGCATGACATGGGTGCACAGACCTACATGCAGACAGTACATTCATGCACATAAAAAATAAATAAAATTTTTAAAAATGTCCCCTGTCCCTCTGTGCTCAACTGTGGTGTCTCTTCTCTCAGTACCAGTGCACTAGAATTAACTATTTAGTGTAATTGCAAGATAGCAACAACAAAACTCTAGGAATTCTATGGAGTCAAAGCTCCACATGAGTAAATTACATTGCTAAAAACTCCTGTGATACAAGACTAGGATAAATGCATGTTTTTATTTAATTATTAGGTCTGTGACTTAAGACAAAAATCACCACACCTCTGCACATCTTTCCTTGTCTGTAAACTAAGTAGTTGGAGGTCTTCACGAAGGTAACTTCCTGCTGTACAACCACTTCTAGAAGGCAGGAGTATTCACTTAATCATCTCTCTACCCTCAGCACATGGCATGACCCCAGGAATGGCTTGTCATTTGAATGAATAGATGAGCGAATGACTGAAGGACTTAGATGGAACTGTGTATAAACATGTTATGTGGTACCAAAGAGCAAAACTCTGACTTATAGGATCATAGGTTTTATCTCAGCATGAAACTTCAGAGGTGCCCAGAAAAGGGCAGAAGATTACACAATGAGCTCACTGTTACTACAGAAATTCAAACAGATGATGGGGCAGGGATGTCATATATAGGATGGATTGAAGTGCTGGGCAGCAAGATGGAGCATGTAACTTCTTTTTCCCTTCTTACTACCTTGAAATCTCATATTCAAGTTTCATTGCTGATTACAACATATGGACATACAATTTAACTTGCTATCCTCACTCTGAGTCCAAATTGGGAACATATCCCATGAGATCTATGAATTCCTGTATTTCTTTTAAAGTTAATGAAGCAGAAGGGTTGACTTAGGAGAGTGCCATATTACTCTTTTTTTTTTTTTTTTTTTTTTTTTTTTTTTTTTTTTTTTTTTTTTTTTTTTTTTTTGTCTTTTCAAGACAAGGTCTCCCTGTAGCCCCAGCTGTCCTGGAACTCACTGTGTAGACCAGGCTGGCCTTGAACTCACAAAGATCCGCCTGCCTCTGCCTCCCAAGTGCTAGGATTAAAGGCGTGCACCACCACGCCTGGCTCCATATTACTCTTAAGACACAGGCAAAGGCATCATTTCTGAGACATGTTCAGACTATGTCCCTGACAGCCAAGTGCCTCTACCTTCATCGGAACTAGGTCCTTTCCATCTAACGGCATGGACCTTGACATGCATCCACACCATGATCTTATCCTTAAAGACTGTGGAATTATAATCCAGCAGGGGAAGCAGCAGCACAAGCACGTTTGACACAGTCAACATGTGAATTCTGTAAGTAGGAGGGAGTGGAGATAAGGAGGATGACTTTGCCTTTTATTCTTATCAGTGAATATGTGCCTGTCCTTCCACCTACTTTGGGCTTCTCAAAGTATGGATAGAAGTTGAATAGAATTTCAAGGAGGGAGGGGGGGACGGAGGGAGAGAGATTTTAAAACTATGTTTGATGCCTCCATATATGTCTTTAGAGTGTATCTTTGTGTCCATAAAGAACTGACAGGGCTCCTGAAGGATCCTACCATCCCTCTAACCAAAGCAAAGTGTTAGGTGGGGATGATGAAGACAGACATTGGCTATGGGCAGCCTCAGAGACTAGGTAGACCACTTGTTCCCGCAGTTGTTGGGCAAAGCACAGAATATCCTTGGTTTCAATGTGTGGGATTGGTCAGAACTTACCAAAAACCGAGCGCCATCGATGTGGTACTTCTTCACTGCCTTCTCACAGTCCCTGTAGTTCAACTGCTCAGAGAAAGAGAAGGTGCTTCAGTGTTGTGGGTGCCTGCCATGAGTCCCCTCCCTTGCCTTCCCCAAAGCTTAGCGATTTGCAGTACTTGTGACTACCCACCCCCTTCTTCTGTCTTAACAGAAGGGCCAGGTCAGCACCTCAGCAGTCCTTTCACTACTTATGCCCTTGGGATTGCCTGAATTGGGGAAGTTATGCATTCTACCCCTTGGAGCCAACCCCTCCTCACCACCACCCCCAAAGGCATTGCCTTCAAAGCCCAAGAAGGATGGCACATGATAGCCAGGAAAACAATGGAACTGGCAGAAGAAATCTAACTCCATCTCCTGTCTCATCTCACAGAGACTATCTTGGTAAACACTGTGATGGCTTCCTTTGATAGTTTATTCCTAGCCTGTTTCTGAGCAAGATGACGGGGACAGTTTATGTCCAGTCTTGTTACAGGGACATTTTTCTCTTCAAGTGCCTAAAGCAACACTATAAGCACTGCTTAGTATTGTGATGAACATGTCTTAAATGCTCTGTGAAGGGCCACATGTACTAATCACTCCCATACTGCTGAAGGTTCAGGTAGTTTACCCTGCTGCCAACCCAGAAGCAAGGACAGCCCCTGCTAGCCAGGGCCGGGTGCTCTGTGGTGGCAGGTACTGCTCCCACCTTAAACCAGCCATGAGTCATTTAACCTTCCTGTTTCCTGGGTGAAACACAGGCACAGAGAGCTAAGTAACTTGCATGGAAGGTGGCAGAGGTGACGGCTGAGCTTCAGAACATCGCTTTAGTGTTTCTGTGAAGACTATTCCTTTTTCAAATAACAGCATCACTTACATAAAGTTAGTAAACTGAATGACCCTACATGCAGCAGAATGGAGCGTCAGGATCAAGAGCATGGTTGACACTCTTTTTTTTTTTTTTCTTTTTGAGACTTTTTCTTCCAGTTGCACCCTAGCTCAAAGTCTAACTAAAGCCAGCATGGTACATCTCCCCCCCTAAGAGTGTCGGATACACACCCACACCATTACTTGGCACATGGCATGACTTTCTCAAACTGTAAGCATTCTACATGACTGTTCAGCTTTCCAATTCTATTTTAAAGTAGACCAGAGTTTTTGAGTTTTTTTTTTCAAAGATTTATTTAATTTTTTTTTTTTTTTTTTTTNGACACTCTTGTGAGTATTTTTTTTTCTATTTGTGGTAAATTGTTGAAGTCATATTCTCAGAATACAGTGAGAAGAGCAACAGAAATGAACATTTTAAGGTCTTTATTGTTTTTGAAAACCAATCAATGAGTGTGCCATATACCCACTTCTCAGTGTCTTCCATAAAAACATTTGAATGCCTTGAAGTTTAAGGTATGGAGTCTTTAAGGTGAAATAGTCAGCTTAGAGTCTTCCCACAAATGGAGACCTTATAGTTTGTGCAGCCTTCTTTGAAGACAAGTTTGAAATCAAAATATTTTTAAAAATATTTATTGGGGCTGGAGAGATGGCCTAGCGGTTAAGAGCGCTGACCGCTCTTACAGAGGACCCGGGTTCGATCCCCAGCACCCACATGGCGGCCGAGAACCGTCTAAAACTCCAATTCCAGGAGAACTCCAGTTCCAGGGGAATCCGACACCCTCTCCTGACCTCCGCGGCACTGCACGACACGGATGCACACACTTGCATGCAGACAGTACATTCATACACATACAGAAATAAATAAAAAATATTTATTTTGTTATTTTAAAATATATGCATATGTATGTGCCTGTGTGTGCAGGTGCCTTTAAAGGACAGAAGAGGGCGTTAGATTCCCCTGGAGCTGAGCTTAGAGGAAGTTGAGGGCAACCTGACATGGGTACTAGGAAGCAAGGTTGGGTCCTCTGCAAGAGCAGAGTGTGTTCTTAACTCCTGAGCCATCTCTCCAGCCTGTCAAGTTCCTATGACCAAAAAATATGTAAAAAGTAAATATAGCTGGGTGTGGTGGCACACTCCTCTAATCTCAGCACTCAGGAGAGAGAGGCAGAAGGATCAGGATTGTAGTGAGTTCAAGGCCAGCCTGGGTGACAAACAAGTCCTCTCTTGAAATGAAAAAAAAAATATTGTCACTTCTTGGTTTGAAGAGTGAAATAAATGTCAGACTCAGAAAGCTGATTTAGAGGTCAACATCTGAGGCACCCTGCCCTCTCTTTGAGCCACATGCAAGCTGTCTGTGTAGGAGCCTCTTGCACAGTTGCCTTTGATTCATCAATTCAGTCATCATCAGATGAACTGCAGCCTCTGCAGAGTGCTGGCTTTGATGCTGCAAGGAAGCTAGAGTTCTAACCTTGTAGACCTGAGCCTAGACGGTTTATTCAATCAGGTAAGAGCTAAGCCTGGCGGCCTAAAATCTGTCTTTTACCAAGCACCCTACGTGATTCTCATTAGCATTCAAGATTGGTAGGCGCTCAAGTGGTTACCCCGCTTTGTGGAGGAGTGTGACTGAGAATCAGTGAGAAGGGTCTAGCTTAAGGTCACATCATGGGGTGCAAACTGAATAGAACACATGGCTTTGAGCCAGTGGCTCTATTGCATAGCCCAGGAATGTTCTCCTGCTAGGCTCAAAGGAATTGGAAGAGTTAAAGACATGTTGACTACCTCATGTGTTTCCATCCCAGACACACATCCAAGGCAGTTTAACACAAAACCCTACCAGCTAGGTGCATGTAGTAGATCACGAGGAAGGGTAGATGGAATATCAACTAAATGTCTCACGTTTACTTCCTTTCTACCTCACATCTACATCATTGAGCTGTTAGTACCTCTATCTTACTGATTAGGAAGCTGAGGCAGAGAGAAGTGAATTAACTAAAGGAAAGTAAGTCCCAAGCCAGCAGATGGAAGAGCTGCAGTTCAAATCGAGGTATGTCTGATTCCAGAGACGGGTAGATAGGGGTCTCAGTGGCCAAGCCCGCTGCTTCCGTAGACATTTCACCAGTTCATCTATCCTTCAAATGCTGGTTGGCCTCTCAGCACATCCTCGGACATCTCTTGTCATTTCTATGAGTGTTTTATCTGGGGGCTGAGGAGCTCAGCACCTAAAGGGTCTCTGTATGTCTGGAGCAGGGAACTGGTACCTCCAGGAACACCTTCATCCTCCTTGTTCCCAACCTTGGTTCTTTTATTTCAAAAAGAGAAACCTGTCTCTGGGCTGTAACTTTATACCCAGTTTGTGATCCCCAAGAAGAAGCCCCTCACTGTCTTAACTCAGGCAGAGTGATGTCCACTTGGTCCATGTACAGCTCATCTCCCTGTTATGAAGGGAACTTGATTCTCTGTGGCTCCATAGGGTTACATAATTCTCCTGGTCATGCTTGGAGATAGGGCCTGTCTGTGGTCCCGGCCCCTCCCCAGACTTCCCTGCCTTCATTTTCACTTCCCTTCTCTTCCTCTGAACTAACATGCCTCTTTATTCCACCATGGAAATTTTTACCTTTCTACCCTAACTTATTTGGTCTCCATTTAAGAAAAGTATTTAGCAAGCATGCTTCAGGAGTCAGTTGTCTAATATTATTTCCACCCACAATGTTTAAAGGTAAGTTTATAATGACCTTGTGGTGGGAGTAACCAAAATGAGATGCATAAAATGTAGCAAAATACAGGTTCTGTGGGCAGTGCCCCATACAGTGCCACACCTAGGACAAAGTGCTCACACTTTCTTCTGTAGGTATAGATTACATGTTTGGATGTATACCCCAAAGAGACTGTTTTGTCCCCTTGGATCTAGATTTCTTCAGGAAAAGTAGGAGGTGGATTAGATGACTTCTATGCTCTGAGCTTTACGGTCTCATCTTTATGACAGTCTGGAATATCAATGAAACTTTATGCCAGCTTTCAGGGATGGGATACCGGAAGCTCAAGTGTCTCTCATAAGGCACCTTACCACTTCGATATGGTTGCCTGGGTTGGGTGGCTTGAGATCTGCCCAAGCAGACATGTGGTACCCGTTAGCAGATAACCCAGCACAAGGATCCTTGACCGTACCCCTCCTAGCCCTCCAGCCCAGCTCTGCCACAAAGTGTGACTTCTAACTGCCATTCTCATCATCTTTCCATCCAGTGTCCCGCATTTCTCTGCCTGTATTCTGGGGCTTGTGTACATCTCCCACCCTGCCATGCAGAATTCTCAGAAAGCTCCAATAGGATTCCAGCCAATAAAGCTACTCCAGGCCTTCTCCAGAGTCAGGAGTGCCAACGTTCACCCAGCCTTCTGTCCATCCCTCTTGCTCTACTTGCTCTTTCTCCTACCCCTGAACTCTGTGTCTCCCTTTGTAAAAAGTAGCCTTTATGGCATCAGTTCCCCAAATTTCAGAGCATAAGCTCTAATGTCAAATAGACATAACTCCAATCTGGTCTGACTGTGTGAAGTCTCTGGAGCTCTGGACCACTTCAACTGTATTCAGAGCCTCGATGCATCAAGGCCTTGTGTGTGCATCCAATAGCTCCCTCTCCCATCTTTCTGTACAGGACACACTGCCTGGAAACCTCAGCAGTATATCTGCTCCCAGGAAGGCAGACACAGGTAGTAACTCCATTGCTATTTTATGTACCTCCTGTGTTCTGCCAAGATTCCACCATCAAGTCTCTGCCCAACCCAGTGAAGGCATACCAGTCCAACCACTAGCAGGGAGCGAAAGGCTCACCTTCTTGAAGTAATCCGCAAGGCTGTCAGGGTTCCAGGCCAAGACTTCTGAACGAAAGGGCACATTCTTCAGGGCCATGGCTGCAACGTTGGGACACGCTCACAAACTGGGCAGAGGTGCTGTAGCCATGAATAGAGAAGAGCCCTAAATCCAGGGCCCGGCGGAGTCCTTGGCCCTTCTATTTCCCAGCTACCCTCAGGAACACGCTTGTTGGATCAGACGTCGTTTCTGCTGTAGTGAGATCCAAGAAGGCAACGGCTTCCTCTGCGAACAAATATGGTCTCTTCTCAGAAAAACGACTCAGCTAGTTTCCTTTACCACTTCCTCTGCTGGCTTCTAAATAAGTAAACAAGGAAGGCCAGCTCTGCGGGCTTGAAATGCAGAGAGAGAGAGAGGAGGCTGGTAATTCCCCACTGGCCCAGTCACCCCAGCCTAGGGGAGGAGGGGTGAAGGGATCTTGAGTTCCAGTGGCAGCTCAAGTGTTTTTCCATTAAGATTCTAGACATGCAAAGTTCTTCGCCACACTCCTGCTTGCTTGGGTCTTTGCAGATAAAAATCTATGTTGACAGTTCCCTAAAGTCATCTATACTCTCACCCATTAGTGAACTCTGAGGGAAGGAATATGGCCTCTTAATGCTGTCCAACCTCCTTCCCCACCTGCTTGCTTCTATCAAAAGCTGGGATGACTGGACATAGTGGTGCACACCTTTAATCTCTGGACTCAAGAGGCAGAGGCTGGCAGATCTCTATAAGATTGCCTTGTTTACAAGTTCCAGGCCAGCTGGGGCTATAGGGTGACCTGGTCTCAAAAAGGTAAAAAAAAAAAAATGTTAGGGAGACCCTGTCTTAAAAAGACCAAAAAAAAAAAAAAAGTTAGGATACCATCAACTGCCTCTCAGTCATTATGATGGGCAGGTCTGTAGTGACGGAGGCAACCAGGCACCCAGTGGCTACATTGCAGGCCCCCAGGCTCCATTCCTGACGTGTTAATGTGGCGCTTAGACTGACAATATATGTAAAGCAGGACAACAGAAGAATCATACAAATAAAACATGGATGCATTTTACTAGGACTACTGAAAGGTAGACATTAGAAAGAAATATCAATGATCATTACTGACGGTGCTCTGGAGTCTACTCACTGTACCTCACCTTACATTCTACTTACTACTGGTTCTTCCACTTCTTCCATTTGCTATTGGTTCTACCAGCTAGTCTCACCAAAGAGGATAATCCCTGGAGACAGAAGGTAAGAAGCCTTCTTCATTTTCAGAATCTGTGGCAAGGAGTGAGTCCTGTGGATAAAACCAAATGTGTTGGCAAAACATGACAGCCTGTAAACACAGGTTAGCCAATCAGCCAAGGCTCTATATGCCCAAACACACCCGAGTGTACACACATACACACACGCACCACCTCCACCACCATCATCTGACCCAGTGTTTGAAGTACCCTTAGTTGTACTTCCTGAAGGATTTTCAAGGACAGCTTTGGTCGTATATGATTTTCATCTGATATACAACCCATGGAGCCATGCTGCTGCTCAAACCTGTCTCACCATTATGAGAATTAATGAATTTAAATGACATACATATGTAGTATCAGGCCCAGGCCCTGGAAAATGGTCCAGAAAGGTGATCTTCTGGAGTCATGAACCTAGGCAGCCTAGATCAAGTGCTCTTAAGGGGATTCTGTGCTTAAAGGCTACTCAACAATTGATCATGCTCTGTAGAATACTGCCTTGCTGCTTGGAAGCTCCAGCTGGTAAGAGACATCCCTGCATCTTAAGTCAGCAGCAGAACAGCCATCTGAAAACAGAGAGAAATCAAATTACGATTTAAGCATGACCTTGGAGGACGGAGTGGATTGGTGAGAATTCTGGACCTCTGTCAGTCAGTCAGTCTCTCTCAAAACAGAGAACTTCTGTGGAAATAACATTCTAGATCATCCTTAAAAGTAGTGTTTTTTTTTTTCTTCTTGGTTATTATTGTTGCCTTTGTTTCTTGATATTTTTTACATTACAAATCTTTTCGAGACCAAGGGTCTAATCCTGTAAGTAGCACCAGCTGCCCTAGAACTCTGCTCTCGGTAGACCTGTGCTGGCCTTGAACTTCACAGAAATCGTTCCTAAGCACATCGCCTCCAAAGTGCCGGGATTAACGGCGCACCACCACCACCCTAGCAACTGGTTTTGCTTTTGATAAGATCACCCAACTAGCAGGATAAAAACGAGTGAATACAGAAAAGTACACAGAATAAACTTTATTTATGTGGTAATCGTTATATCCTCCCTTTTGGGAAAAACAAATATAACTGTGGCTAAGCATGAACAGCATCGGGCCTATGATGACAAGAAAGACCACAGCAGAGTGCAACGACCCAGCCCAGACAATATCAGTAAAGATAATGACAAGACAGAAGCCAAGAGAAAGCCCCGTCTTTGTGCCAGGGGTATGACACACCACTGTTAACCACAGGGCTGGAGACAGTGGCTCAGTGGGTAAAGCACTGGCCAGATGGGCTGGCGAGATAGCCTAGCGGTTAAGAGCACCCGACGCTCTTGCAGAGGACCCGGTTCAATCCCAGCAGCCCCACATGGGCGGCTGAGAACACCGTCTGTAACGTCCAATTCCAGGAGACTCGGTTCCGGGGAATCCGACACCCTCTTCTGACCTCCGCGGCATTGCACAGACACGGTGCAAGACATGCATGCAGACAGTACATTCATACACATCAGAATAATAAATTTAAAAAAAAAAAATCACCTGGCTGCTCTGCGCAAGAAACCTGGGTTTGTTCCTAGCACCACATGGTAGCTAACGCCACATGCAGTGACTAGTGGACTTCCAGTGGCATATCCCATTGCGCCCACTTTCTCCGCGCTCTTGATAGGCATTTGCATATACGTTCATGGCATCCATCACCATACATGCAAGCAAAAACAAAGAGTATCAACACAAGTAAGTAACACGGGGCTGGAGGATGGCCATAGTAAGGGGTTAGGCGCCGACGCTCTTGCAGACGACCCCAGGGTTTCAGATCTTCGCACCCACCCACATGGCGCCCGAGAGCGTCTGAAACTCCAGTATTTCGCAGGAGAACTCCAGTTTTGCCAGGGGATGAATCCGAGACCCTCTTGTATGACACGCCGCTGCATCGCAACGACACGGGTGCACAAACCAGGCATGCAGACAGTTACCATTGAACACATACCTTTCACAACCTATAAAATAAAATATATGAGAACAAAAATTTAAAAAAAAAAAAAAAAAAAAAAAAGTAAGTAACAAAAAGAGCGTTATATCAACCATCTCCTTGTGTGTAGCACAATTATTACTTCTATTGTACAGATGACAGCACTGAAGTCAGGACAAAGCTATTTGCCTGCTTCCAACTTCCCCAAGAATGCTACGTATCCTGGTCTTGTCCAGAGTACAGCAGAAGCCAGAGCTGCTGTCCTTTGTCATTTGCCTCCTCAGGATTCTGAGATACTTTGTACAATGCCCAGAGTGGATCCAGGCCTCAGACCAGATCCATCTCCGGAGGCTGTGCAGTGTCCTCTATTTTCATGGCGGCGGTGGTGGGGGACGACACTTACTGTCTGCTTCCCATAGACAGGAAGTGAGGGTGCAGATTTGAAATGCCTTCCGCACTGGACAGGAGGCAGGTGTCTGGTGTCCCCTTCCCATTGGATCACAGACCCTCCCCTCAGAAAGAGCAGCTGGGTGGGCAAGAGTCAGCAGGTGATGCAAGGAGCTTGTTGCTTCAGGCCTGGAGACTTTCCTGTTCCCCAGATCTGGGTGATTTCCTAACAATTGTATGCTTCACATTTCCTGTGTCTGGCTGAAGTGTTCTCTGAAGGCAGAGCATCTACTAAGAAAGGCTCTCAGGAAAGCAAGAGGATCGGTGAGCCCTATGAGGTTGGCTCATTTGATCCTGACTTAGTATCTTGGCATGTGAAATGGCAAGCCCAAACATCAGGAATAGCGGGATGATACCGTTTGCTTCAAGGTGTATGTTGCAATTGAGCATGAAGCAAGGCACCAAGTGGGGACCAGTTAAGGCCCAGGATTTGAGGAAATGAGCCCCTTGGGATGAAGACCCCGTGTCCCACCCCCTTATCTCTCTTTCTCAATCAGGTAGGGAACCCCGAAGTTGATGAAGGAACAGGTGGAAAGGTTAGCTATTGCAGAAGAAGTTCCAGAACCTTCTATAAGTAACAAAATCTGTCAGTGTTCAAGTTCCTTATATAAAATGATGCAAATATTGCATACAATCTATTCTCACTTCATATATTTTATTTTTTAAATATTTTATTTCTTATTTTTATTTTGTGTGTATGAGTGTATTGCCTACATGTATGTAAGTGTGCCCATGCTGTGCAATGCCCATGGAGATCAGAAGAAGGCATCAGATTCCCCTGGAACTGGAGTTATGGAAGGTTGTTAGCCCCCGTGTTGGTGCTGGGAACTAAGTTCCTCAAGAGCAGCCAGTGCTTTTAACCCCTGAGCCATTTCTCCAGCCCCAACACTTCATATATTTTAAACCAACTCTAGATGACTGCAAACATCTAACCAATGCAAATGCAATGTGTTTCTAGGTTCCTCAAGAGCAGCCAGTGCTTTTAACCCCTGAGCCATTTCTCCAGCCCCAACACTTCATATATTTTAAACCAACTCTAGATGACTGCAAACATCTAACCAATGCAAATGCAATGTGTGTAGCTGTGACACTATATTGTTTAGGGAATAATAGCAAAGAAAAGAAACTATCCACAGGCTAGAGAGACGGCTTGGTGCTTAAGAGTATTGGTTGCTCTGGCAAAAGACCCAGGTTCAGTTCCCAGCACCCACCTGGCAGCTAAAAATTGTCAATTACTCCAGTTCTAGGGGAACAATGCACTCTTCTTGTCTCTGTGGACCCTGCATACACATGGTGCACTTTACATACATGCAGACAAAGCACTCATACACATAAAATAAAAATAAACAAAAAATAAAGTACCCGGGTTCAGTGCAGATGCATTATTGTTTGGACACGTGGATATAGAACTAGCAAACATGGAGACAAGAACATCAGAAAGTCAGCATTGTCCCAATGCATAGCGACAGGGGTGCACAGAATAAGAATCTACTAATCGAAGGCTGTGGAAAAGAAAACAATAATTGCAGAGAGTGATAAGTCTGACTGTTAGAACCTAGGGACAAACACTGGATATGAAAGGAGAAAACTGGGGCTGGAGAGATAGCCTAGCGGTTAAGAGTGCCGACTGCTTTTGCAGAGGACCCGGGTTCGATCCACAACACCCACATGGCGGCTGAAAACCGTCTGTAACTCCAATTCCAGGAGAACTCCAGTTCCAGGGGAATCCGACACCTTCTTCTGACCTCTGCAGCATTGCACGACACAGGTGCATAAACCTACATGCAGACAGTACATTCATACACATAGAAAATAAATAAATAAAAAATTAAAAAAAAAAAAGAAAGGAGAAAACTGAATGGAAGTTCAGCCTATCTACTACCCACCCTCCGCCCCCATTCCGCTAGGTCTACACTTGCAATTTCCTCCTTTTCCCTCCAACCACAGCAGATCACAGGTGGGAGGAAATAACCACTTTTCTTGGTGGCTAATTTTAGAGGAGAATAAAAATATAATTCATTAATAGAAACTTGGGAGTCACAGCTCCTGGGTGCAGTTGTGAAGGAAGGACCAGTTGTCACCTGAAGGCCAGAGAAGAGTGAAAAGAAGGGAGGGACCTCACAGATAAGAGCAAGGGCCCAAGGAGCGTTCTCCCGGCATGCTTAGAGGCAGGCAGTGGAGATGGCACCTGCGCTTGTGTGGGATTATTATGGGTGGCAAAGGCCATATAGGCAGGTTCAGTGGAGGGGAGCCAAGGAGGGTCCTGCACAGTGCATGCTATCCTGCACTAAAACCCAGAACAGACTGTCCCTACCAACGAGAGCAGAGCCCAGGGGACAGGACTGCAGGGCGACCTCCCGTGGAGAGGCCTGGTTCTTCTCAGCACTCTGGGGCTGCCACATAGGCAATGGTGGGGAGAGGTCTGTGCTACTCCATCTCCGCCCTTCTGCAGACCACATTCACCCAGTCTCCAGTCACCCCCCCCCCCCAGTGTCCAGCATGGACACTGCCATCGACTCCCCCATCCATGGATAAAACAGAAGGAAAACATGACGGAGCTGTTCTGAGCAAGATGGGGACTGATATTTTCCACTTCCCCATGGCTGACAATTTCATGCTTTAATTTTTTTAATCACCTCACTTTGACTCTCTTGCTTTCCTGTTCAGTGGAGGTACCTCAGAAATTCAAAGGGGAGGGGGCGGAAGTGCTTATTTGGACTTCCTGTCAAATCTCCCCATATTCTCTGCCCTGTTTTTCACGTTGGCAGCCTGAACTCACATAAATCTGCTGCAGAGGGAAACTCCACGAATGCCGGGAAGGGTGGGTGAGTGTGGGAAGGGTGGGAGAGAGAGAAGCCAGCTTCGTTTCTTAGTAGAAGAGAAATCCTTGCTTTCCTTCATGGGCAAGAAAGCTGGAGCAAGTAAGAGCTAGAGAGGAGAATGAGGCGCAAGAAAGAAAAGCAAAAGGAATTGACTACCAGGCAGCGAAATCAAATGCATGTGGTCTACCTGCTTCTCCCGAGGAAAGGCTCTGAGCCCAGGGCATGCACCTAGGACCTAAGAGGAAAGGAAGATTTGCACTTACAAGACTAGCAAGATTGGGGGCTGGTGTTAGTTTGAGGTGAGGTTGATGCATCCAGAAAATACATAATGATCTCTTAACCCTTCCTGGGACCTCAAGGGTTTGGGCAGAAGAAATACTGGGGTTTTGCTCATTATACAATGCAACTCTCATAACTACTTTGTTGGAGGGGATCCAGACATGTATACCCATTTTACAGATTGAAAAGAAAAGGCTGGGAAGAATATCTACTTGTTGAAAGCCTCACAGATAGTCAGAGGTAGAATGTGGGGTCTGCTGCTAAGACTGCAGAAAGATAGAGTCCCAGGGGTAAAATTCTTACAGGTGAGTAATCATATTCACCTGGAACCGGCCTTGTCAGCCACATCCATCAGGCTAAGAATCACATGATCCTTGGCCTTTAAGTTCTCCTAAAGTGATGGTCCTTGGTTTATACACATTTTTTTCTCTAGTGAGGAAGGAACAGGCTAAGTAAGTCTGATGCTGTGTTAAGTGGTCCAGGCTCAGTTCTTCAAATATGCACCATAAGCAGGGACACACCCACTATGGCCACACAGCTCTGATGCACTGGGATGAGCCGGAGGCAGGGCGATGGGAGAGAAGAGGAAACAGGAAGAGAAAAGACCATTGAGCTCCAACCTTCCCGTTTGGAGCCTGGAGTTACTACCTGGCTTCTTCATATTCCAAGCCTGGCTCTGAAAACTATCTTTGCAGTTATGTGAGGGGTCTGTATTCTTCCAGTAAGATACCTTGTTGATCAGGTGAGACCTGAGTTCTCCTGCACCCACAGGACTCTAACTCTCTTAGAACACATGTACCTTTATTGTTCAATTTGTCCATGCAGTGTCAAGGGGGATAAAGGAAGCATCTTAAAGTAATGAACTGGACCACAGGCTGGCAGGTGGCAAGGCCCCCTTTAAAGTCACCCTATCTTTATGTTTTTATTTTGCAGTGTTGATTGAACCCAGGGCCTATCACAAGATAGGCAAGCACTCTACCACTGTATTTCCATTTCTTCTCATATTTAAAGGGGATTAATAACACTTAGCCTCCCTTGTGGTGTCTTTGTTGATAAAATGCTGTTTGTGTTACATGCCTGAACTCTCTCTGCTGTTTTATAGAGATGTTTCAGCTTTCTTTCCATTCCCAAGACAATGCTAGAGTTTCCTTTCTGCACTAGCATGCTACGATTCTCTTAGCAGTTGAGTATTTTCTGACTGCCTCTCTTCAAAGACAGATACAAAAGCACAAATAATCGGGTAGCAAGGATTTATTCTGCAAAGCTCCCTTGGAGTGTCATCAGAGGGCAGTCAGACATGCTATCAGGGAACAGGGGAGGCAGTTGAAAGAAAGCAGAGGTAGCACTGCTTCTAACAGCATGGATGCCAGTGTGTCTTGGGACTGTTTATTCCTGGAGAATACCAGTGTGGGGGTGCCCTTACTCTGTTCTTGCCTCTTTGTGTTGACGGGTCAATCATTTAACCAGCCAGGTCTCATCTGCCTCAGATGTAGAATTTTATTTCTTACTTATCCTAGCAAATGGTAACTCTGTTTGCAATTAGGGAGACATCAAGATCCTATTTGCTACCAACAAACACCTTATGCAGCCAGGAAGGAGCCTGTTTGGGCATGGGCTGCTCTCCCTCAGAGCCCAGTGGCTGCCAGTGCCTAGCTGTTGGGCACTGAGGTCCAGGTAGAACACTTACTGGAACTGGGCTCCACTCTGTTTTCTACCAATGAAAAGACACAAGGCCACAGCTCCAAGTAAAACCCAGGACAGGCCAATAAAAGCGTCAGGTTCTCATGGATTAGCTTCTGTTTTTCCTCCCACTTGACTCTCTGTTCCTTGCTATCTCCTGCTAGTTTTAAACCCTCTATTTTAAAAGTTTATGTTTTATATAACTAACATGCAAAGAAGTAACTTTCATTGTGGCATTTTCTTTTTTTAATTTATTTTTATTGTTATTAAACTTTTTTCATAAATCATACATCAGTTTTTCAATCAAATTTAGAGTCACTTCCCTTTCCATGCCCCCCACCCCACCTGAATCCCTGCACCCTACCATACATGTCTTGCATATTTTTCTGAGTCTTTCCAGAGTTTTTTCCAGTTCATTTGTTGTTGTTATTCTCCCTAACTTGTATTGTTTATATATACACATATCACCTGAATTGGAGGATTTTTCTTTTTGCCCAAAAGATGTCATGTTTTCCTTAACGAAATTATCAGAGGTTCCTCCTTGGCAAGCCCAAACAACTATCAATCCTGCCCTTGTGCTCCACACCGGAACCCTCCCATGGTCCCCCAAACGAAGTCCATTATGCACGTGTCCTGTCTTGATCCCCCTGCACTGGCCTATATGATACAGCCCGGGTAGTCCAACAATGGCAGTCTATACTCTGACAAGGCTGAAATCCCCTTAGCTGCTTAGTCCACAAGCTGGGTATCTCAGTAGTCCTCATCTGGCATTGAAGGTTTGGAGGATTCTTGGAGAGACATGAGTCTTCAGTCCACATTGGAGGGTTAAAAAGCTGTGTCTCATAACTTTGAAAAGTGGCAAAAGCAGTAGCAGCCACAGAGTAAATGCATTTGCCAGTAAGAATTGAAGAGAGGCCAAACAACAGTGCTCTCTTTTTCTTTTTGTGTTTTTACTAAGATCTCAAGTTTTATATCTGAAGTACAATTTCTCTGGTCTCACTGATTGTTTATTTCTCCTTTTACTTTCCTTTTGGATGCTTAGGGCCACACAGTTAACCCAGATTAAACAAGTTTGTGGTTGTTGTTGTTGTTGTTTTCTTGAGGTCAGTTGAAGATCTGGTTCTCAGGGGTCTCTCGGGGTTTTTTGGGGGGGGGAGGAGGGGGGAGCCCCTGGCTCCTTTCAGTTTTTCGTTTACCAGTTCCATCCACTCGAGGACAAAATCAGGTCTTGCTAGACCAGGTTTCCTTTTCTGAAGCATGAGCAGACTTTCCTCTTTATAGACTGGATACTGGCTGAAGTCCCATTAGGGGATCTCCAAGACCTCCCTGCATAGGAAGACTGGTGACCCACATTTGCAGGACATTTCAAGAGATGCCCCCATGCATAGTCCCCTAAGACTTGGTTGACCTCTGAGTGCAAGGAACAAAGTTATTCCTTAGGTCCCTCGGCCAAATTGGTATGGGCGTTAAGTATGGTTGTTGAACACCCAGAGAGGCTAAGTTACACCAGCCTGATACATTGCTC
Source organism: Rhizomys pruinosus (assembly GCA_009823505.1). NCBI lineage: Eukaryota > Metazoa > Chordata > Mammalia > Rodentia > Spalacidae > Rhizomys > Rhizomys pruinosus. Next base: position 2,078,006 of record VZQC01013731.1, read on the forward strand.
CTATATTAAAACTGTATCGTTTGAAAACAAACTGTATGTTATTTTCATATCATATTTCTCGATTCTCATTTTTCCATTTTAATTTTTTATTACTCTAAAAGATGCATAGATACCCTCCATCATATACCAAAAATCCAAGGTCTGAAAATAAATGGTAGGTTAGTTCTAGAACCTGTCTAAGGATTCACAATATAAGAGCACAGTGGTTTTCAGATCACGAGGACTATAACATTAATGGTGCTCAGTTTGTCTTACAATTAGGTGCTTGGCACTAGCATCCACAGATGTGGGATACCATTCGTCTTTTGTTTTTCTGGGACTGTGTTACTTCACTTAGCATAAAATCTTCTAGTTCCATCCTTTTACCTGCAAATTTCATGATGTCATCTTTCTTTACCACTGCATAGAACTCCATTGTGTAGATGTACCACATTTTCTCTAACCACTCATCAGTTGAGGGGTTCTTGGGTTGGTTCCAGCTCTTTGCTATTGTGAAGAGAGCTGCAATAAACATGGCTGTACATGTATCTCTGTGGAAGGAAGAGCCTGGTGGATATATACCCAGAAGTGGTATGGCTGGGTCAGGTGGTAGGCTCATTTTGAGTCTTTTAAGGGTTCTCCACACTGCTTTCCATAGTGGTTGTATAAGTTTGCATTCCCACCAGCAGTGGATGAGTGTTCCCCTTTCCCCACACCCTCTCCGGCATTTGGTATCATTTGTTTTCTTGATCCTAGCCAGCGCTATCGGAGTGAGATGATATCTTAAAGTGGTTTTAATTGCATTTCCTTAATTATTAGCAATGTTGAACACTTTTTAAGATGTTTCTCAGCCATCTCTATTTCCTCACTTGTGAAGTCTCTGTTCAGCTCTTTACTCCATCTTTTGAGTGAGTCATTTACTTCTTTGTTTTTTGAGTATTTTATATATTCTAGAAGTTAATGTTCTGTCAGATGTATCAGTGGTGAAGGTTTCCTCCCACTCTGTGGTTTTCTCTTCACTTCCCTGATTGTTTCTTTTGCTGTACAGAAACTTTTAAGTTTAATAAGTTCCCACTTGTCAATTGTGGACCTTATTTCCTGTGCAGCTGCTGTCTGATTTAGAAAGTCTTTTCCTACACCTATGTCTTGTAAGTTGCTGCCAACTTTTTCTTCTATCACCTTCAGAGTTTTGGGTTTCACACTGAGGTCTTTCATCCATTTGGAGTTGATTTTTGTAGAGGGTGAGAGGTAGGGGTTTAATTTTATTCTTCTACAAATGGTGATTCAGTTTTGCCAACACCATTTGCTGAAGATGCTGTCTTTCCTCCATTGAGTCTTTTTGGCCCCCTTGTCAAATATGAGATAGCTGAAATTGTATGTGCTCAAATTTGGATCTTCAGTTTTGTTCCACTACTCTATAGGTCTGCTCTTGTGCCAGTACCAGGCTGCTTTTATGACTATAACTCTGTAGAATAGTTTGAAGTCTGGTATAGAAATCGCCCTCGTATTGCTCTTTTCACTCAGGGTTGCTTTGGCTATTCAGGGCCTTTTGCTGTTCCATATGAATTTAAGAATTTTTTTCCAAGCTTGTGAAGAATATCTTGGGGCTTTTAATTGGAATTGCATTGAATCAGTATATTAATTTGGGTAGAATGGACATTTTAACTATATTAATTTTTCCAATTCATGAGCATGGGAGATCTTTCCATCTTCTGATATCATCTTCAATCTCCTTCTTCAGGAGTTTGTAGTTTTTGTTGTAGAGATCTTTGGTGTCTTTGGTTAGGTTTGTTCCTAGGTATCTTATTGTTTTTGAGGCTATTGTGATTGGGAAGTTATCCTTGTATTCCTTCTTCTGTTGCTTGTTGTTGGTGTAAAGAAAGTCTACTGATTTTTCTAGATTAATTTTGTATCCCGCCACTTTACTGAAACTCTTAATCGTTTCTAGGAGTTTTCTGGTGGGGTTTTTAGCATCTCTTAGGTAAACTATCATATCATCTGCAAAAAGGGATAATTGACTTTCAATTAGTATTCCTTTAATTTCCTTTTCTTGCCTTATTGCCCTAGCCAGTGTTTCAAGCACTATATTGAAGAGGAGTGGTGACAAGGGGCAGCCTTGCTGAGTTCCTACCTTTATGGGGAATCCTTCTAACTTTTCTCCATATAGGATGATGCTGGCTGTGGGTTTCTTGTATATGGCTTTGATTATGTTGAGGAATGATCCTTCCAGTCTAATTCCCTCTAGTACTTTAATCATGAAGGGATGCCGGAATTTGTCAAAGGCTTTTTCTGTATCAATTGAGATGATTGTGTGGTTTGTGTCCTTCAGTTCATTTATGTGTTTTATATTTACTGATTTTCATGTGTTGAACCATCCTTGCATCTCTGGTATGAATCCAACTTGATCATGGTGGATGATCTTTTGATGTATACAGTTTGCAAGTATTTTGTTGAGGATTTTTGCATCTGAGTTTATTAATGAGATGGGTCTGTAGTTCTCTTTTTTGGTTGTATCCTTGCCTGGTTTGGGTATTAGAGTGATGCCGGCTTCATAGAAGGAATTTGGGAGATTTCCCTCTGCTTGTATCCTTCTGAACAGTTTGAGCAATGATGGTTGTAAGTCTTCTTTAAATGTCTTATAGAATTCTGTTGTGAAACCATCTAGGCCTGGGCTTTTTTTTAGTTGAGAGGTCTCTTATTACATTTTCAATTTCTTCATATATTATGGGTCTGTTTAAGCTGTGAATCTCTTCTTGATTTAGCTTTGGTGATTCGCTAGATTGCAGATATTCATCCATTTCTCTTAGGTTTTCAAATTTACTCAAGTATAGGTTTTTGAAGTATTCCCGTATGATTGTCTGGATCTTTTCATTGTCTGTTGTGATATTTCCCCTTTCATCACAAATTCTATTGATTTGGAGTTACTCTTTCTTTCTTTTGGTTAACTGGGCTGGAGGTCTATCTTCTTTATTCTTTCAAAGAACCAGCTTTTGGATTTGATTTTTTGTATCGCTTTCTTTGTTGCTCTTTCATTGATTTCTGCTCTGATTTTTGTTATTTCTTCCTGTCTGTTGCATTTAGGGTTCATTTGTTGTTGTCTTTCAAGTGTTTTTAGCTGCAGTGTTAGCTATTAGTTATTTGTGCTCTTTCTGTTGTGTTTTTTTTTTTTTAACATAGGCACCCAGGGCTAGAAACTTCCCTCTTAGGACTGTTTTTAAAGTATCCCATAGGTTTTGTTGTGTTGTACTGTCATTGTCATTTAGTTCCAGGAATTCTTTATTTCTTTCTTTATTTCCTCTTTGACCCATTCATTATTCAGGAGTGTGTTGTTCAGTCTCCCTGTGTTTTTGTTGGTTTTCCAGACGTGTATTCTTCCATCTTATGTCATGAAAGATTTTTCTCTTTCCTCCAACTAGACTCGACATTTTTGCTGGGTATAGTACCTGGGTTGGCATTTATAGTAATTTAGCACTGGGAATGCTTTGGTCCATGTTCTTCTTGCTTTCATAGTTTGTACTGAAAAGTCAGCAGTAATTCTGATAGGTTTCCCCTTATATGTAACTTGTTGCTTTTCTCTTGTGGCTTTCAGAATTTTGTTTTTGTTTTGGGCCTCTAGCATTTTAACTATGATATGGCAAGGGGAGTTTCTTTTCTGGTCTAGTCTATTTGGTGTTCTATGTGCTTCTTGTATTTGTATGGGTTTGTCTTTTTTTGTTTGGGGACATTTTCATCTATTATTCTGTTGATGATCTGATCAATACCATTCTCTTGGTATTCTTGAGATTCTTCTCCTTCCTCTATCCCTGTGATGTGGAAGTTTGATCTTTTCATAGTGTCCCACATTTTCTGATTGTTCCACTCTTGTGTATTTTTAAGTTGTTCGTAGTCTTTACTTGAGCTTTTTAGTTGTTCTGTGTTATCTTCTAGGTCTGATATTCTTTTTTCTGCTTCCTCCATTCTGCTTCTGAGGCTTTTTCCTGTTCTTTCTTTTTGATTGGATGAGTGTTCGATTTCCTTTTTCATTTCACCCTGTGTTTTCTTTAGTATTTCCACTTCCTTTTGGAGCTTCTCAATCTTTTCTTGTAGCTCCTTGTTTCACTCATTGGTTTCCTTTTTCATTTCAGCATGTGATCTTTTCAGTGTTTCCACTTCCTTATGGAGTCTGTCATTTTTCTCCTTTTAGTTCTTTCAGAAGTTTTTCATTGTCTCCCTCTAGATCCTTTCTGAGTTTTTGATTCTCTCAGTTCTATGATTTCTTTGAACATATCTGTGATTGTTATTCTATGTTCTGTGTTCTGGGCTACCTCTAGGGAGATCGCATTGTAGGAGTCCTTCATAGGCTCCATAGGGTTTTGTGTAGAGTTATTCTGCACTTTTCCCATATTGTTCTTGGCATGTGGTTTGCCTTTTGCCTGTAATCTGATGCGAATCTCTAATGCCTCTTCAACATGTTGAAGGATTGCTTTCTTGATTCCTTCAGGTACCTTTATTGTATTCTCCTTATTTATGGAGTGTTGACTTTTCTAGGTTTCAGGCTTTCACTTTTGGTTATATATTGGAAGGTATAGTTCACTCTTCCCTTTCTGTTCCACAAGAACTGGCTGGGTAACAACCCAGATGACACCTTCTGAGCACTGTACTCCCTCTGCTGCCAGCCAGTTCCTCTAGGTTGGTTGTAGGGCTTACTGGAACCTCCCTCCAGAGCTCCAGTTGTGTAGGGGGTACCCTGTGCCCCAGCTGCTCTGGCATGGGCCAGCAGCCTCTGTGCAATGCAAGCTAGGGATTCAAACATCAACTCCCCCGCATTTTCAAATATACTTTGTTTTGGTTGATCCTGCTCCCCAGCCTCTCTCTCCTAACACCCTCCCACTCAAACCCCCAGTAATCCCCTGTCCACCTCATGTCAAATGTATTCTATTATACCCCCACATACACTTCTTTAATACCCCTTTTCTCCTCTCACAGTCACCTTTCTCTATTCATGACATGAGTGGAGAACTTCAGGCCATCTACAGGTATCCTGCTAGCTGTGACTCAAGTAGGCTCACCTAGGCAGCTTCCAGCCCAGAATTCCCCAAATGAATACATCTGCTGAGAGAGCGCTTTTTTGTTCATATTTTGGTGGCTTCTAGTGTGAATCTGAGTTCCCGGAAGGACTCCTGTTCATTCTGAAGATCAGACAGGATGAGCTTCTTCCCAAGCATGATTCCTCAAAAGTTTAAAACCACAAGCTACCATTCTTTCTAAAAACAGAACTTATGTAGGTCAAGCCTCAGACAGGGGTTTGGAATAATGTCTTCGAATCCCAACTCTACTACAGCTGACGAACCTTGGGCAACACACTTACTTAACTTCTCTGTGCCATTGTTTCCCGTGAGGATAGGGAAACATAAATAACAGTAATGACAGCATTATGTTTGTGCTTGTCAAGAGTCTTGGGAGTAAAATCGGCAGTGTGGAGCACAGCCTACCACTCTGCAGATGGAGGCAGGAGGGAAAGCAAGGGAAAGTGCATCCAAGAATGAAAGGCACAGTGTAGTGTGAGGCTGCTTACCTTGAAGACAAGGAATGTGAGTGATGTCTAATAAGCTGCTGAAAGCCAGGAAAGAGATTCTCTCCTATAACACTGAGAAAGGAAGAAAGCCCTTGGTTTTAGCCTAGGAAGATGTGTCAGGTTTTGGAAGTCCAGACCCGTATGGTAATGTATTTATTTTAATTCTCCAAGACTATGGTAATTTGTTATAGCAGCAGTAGAATACTAATACATCAACTCACTTTTCTGAAGGTGGCCTGTCCCAGTTACTGAGCAGCCTCTAAGGATTCTGCTGCCTCCTCCCTGAACTCCTTAGCTTCGCAACACTCTGACCCCAATATTCTTCAGCAGTCCCTTTCTGTAGGACATATCCAGAATCTCCATTCTTTGACCTCTTTAATGACGCAAGTAAGGGTGATGACCTGCTTCCTGCAGGCACTGAGGATTATATCCATGTAAGAATTCAACAGAGAAAGACCCTTACAAGGGATCGCCGATAGTTACAATAAAAAGAGAATAGGGAAGGAATTTAAGAAGAAGTTTCCTTGAAACATACTGTAACTGAGCATCCAGAATATGGAAAAGTAATTCAGCTACACAGTTTCCAGCTCCTGATAGAGGCTAGAGTGGCTAAGTACAGTCAGCTGAAGGTTTGTAGGTTGTATGTGCTTGTGCTTCCATACAGCTGAAGTAAGAGATGAATAAATAAACTCGTGTTCCTTGTCACAAGTTTAAAAGCCTCACAGCTTATATAAGGTAACCACATGGGATCTGCTTTTAACTTAGATTAGTGTAACTCCTTCAGTAATAAACTGAAAAGAGCAACCAAAAAACAAAAAGACAAAGAAAATCATGTAAGCTGAACAAACCACATCTGTTGTCTGTAAGAGCTGCAAGCCACACTGGCTGAGAACTGCTGAAAGATACAGACTTTTTCTTAAGTTAGAATGGCTTGAAATCACCAATAGGGATACCATGCCCTAATTGGCCAGTGAGCAGCTCAAGGTGACACAGCCATGACTCACACTAGGGATGCTGAGTCTTAGAACAGAGCTCACATCCTCATCCCAGCATCTACATAAGGTGAAAGGAGGTGAATCATGGTAAATCCATGGCAGTATGGCATTCACATATATCAACCTGTCAGTCACATAAACACACTAGGCATGGCTTAGAGGAAGAAAGGGTGACTTAAGGGGCTGCTGTTGGTGTGCTTCTCTATTCAAGGAATAAGAACACTGTGGGACACACTCAAGGTTAACTGTGGGAGCGGCCTTCAGAACGGTAACTTCATCCAGCAAGACCTAAGACACGAGCACTGTGCTGTGCTCTTCACCTGTCATTTCTATCATCTTTGTTCCCTGCTTTCCAGACTGCTGGTCCTGGATTGATTACACAGCAACAGTGTCCATCCAAGCAGTGATGTGCCTAGAGTTGATCCCCTGGGAAATGGAACCAAAAGCTTACCTTAGAGAGACAGGGACCTGAAGGGTCCTGGGTCGACAGAGGCCACCCTGGGCATCTTTTAGCTGCAGATGTCCTATTTGGACCACAATGCTCCTCACTCCCTGTGCTGGATAGCTTTAGTGTGAACTTGACACACCTGGGTTGAGGGAGCCTCAATTGGGAAATTGGCTCCATTGGATTGGCCTGTGGCAACATCTGTGGAGTATTGTCTTGATTGTTGAGCAATGTGGGAGGGCCCAGCCCACTATGGATGGTGCAACCCTGGGCAGGTTGTTGTGTACCATATAAGAGGGCAGGCTGGGCATGGGCCAGGGGAGCAAGCCAGTGAACAGCATTCCTCCATGGCCTGAGCTTCAGCTCCTGCCTTCAGGTTCCTGCCTTGGGCTCCCTAAGTGATGAACTGTGACCCGGGAGATGTAAGCTGAATAAACCCTTTCCTCCCCAAATTGGTGTTGGTCAGAGTGTTTTGTCACAGCAATGGAAGGCAAACTAGAGCACTGCCCTAACTCAAGAAAATTATTCTAAAACTATGTTCCCTTACCTAAACAGTAGGATAAGGAAACTGAGGTACAGAGCATTTGTCTCTTTCCATGACATACATAAGAACAAAGGTGCAAGTAAGATATTCCAGGTCTCTATTGTGAACTTGCCACCAGCCTGGCTACCTCTTCTAAAAAAAAACCAGAATAAAATACAATTCAGGATTTGCTTCCTTGGACACACACACACACACACACACACACACACACACACACTCAATAGTCACATGTGTTTGGTGCCCCTTTGGGGCAGCACACAATCAGGGTGTGTTCAGCTCGGTGGAGTTCTGCCAGCTGTGCTGGTCCAGAGTGCTCTTGTGGGCTGTGGAGGCTCCAGGATGTGAAGCCTGCTCTGACCCTCGCCTGCCGGGAGACCTTAAGCAGACTGCCCAACCTCTCTGTGTCTCAGGGAATTAATCTACATGGTGTGCTTAATAGCTCATTCTCATGGAGTTTAAGGGGAGATGAATTAATTCTGGGTTGCTTAGAGAGGCATTCAGCTCTAAACACAACAAACATCTGGTCCTTTAGAGCGCCTATTATGAGCCTGTGAATGACGGGAAGCAGAAATAAATGCTGTGAAGGAAAATGAAGCCCAGCAAGGAGATGGAAGGTGGGAGGGTCTCGCTTAGACAGGACATGGGCTTTGAATTGGTGGTATCTAAATGGAGTCAGGAAGCCCAATGTGGGATTACTAGGGAAAGACTCAGAGTTGGGGCTTGCCTCAATACCCTGAACTAGCACGGAGGCTAGTGTGGCTGGGAAGAATTGAGGAGGGATGAGGACAGGGGCACAGCTTGGGGACGTGCTGAAGAACCTTGCATGGACCAAACCACTTGTCCTGAGGGTGAGGAGCATTTGGAGGTTTTTGGCAGAGGGTAATAGGCTCTGGCTTATGCAAAGGTCACCCTGAGCACCCGAGTGGGAAGAGAAAGCCACAGGGACTGGGTGGGGGTGGGGAGGTCTGTTAGGAGGGTGCTCTGGGGCGGGACCAGCTGAAGGGTGTCAAAGCTGGAGGTGCAGGGGTTTCACTTGCTGGCAGCCCTTCATCTGGAAATCTCTCTGCCTGAATCACTCTTGGCTGAGTGTCTTCCTGGCTCATGTCCTCACGTCTGTAAATCCTGACTCAGAGATTTCTGTCCTAGTTTCGTTGCTAGTTTCCATGACAAAATACCCTGACAACAGGAATTTAGGGAAGAAACAGTCTATTTTAGCTCCAGTAACAGATTACAGCCCATCATTGTGAGGAGACTGAGGCGATAGGAACTTGAAGCAGTGAAGTTTATTTGGAGTAAACCTGACTGTGGTCACATCCACAGTCAAGAGTAGAGAGAGAATGAATGAGCCCTGGCATAGTGCCCATCTAGCTTTCTCCTTTCCTGGTGTCCAGAGCCCCAAGCACAGGGAATGGCACCACCCACAGTGGGAAAGTCTTCCCCCCTCAGCTATTGTAGTCAAGATAATGTCACGCAGACATGCTCATAGGCCAAGCTGACTGAGCCTCAGTGACACTCTCTTCTCGGGTGATTGTAGATTCTGTTGACAGTGTCCACAGGCACAGTCATCCCTTCAGCTTCTCTTCTTTATTTTTTCTCCTTATCCCAAACTACTTTTTACTTGTTTTGGTACTGTCACTGTAAAGACTTACATGGTGATGTGGGTTTTGTCTTCTCTGTTCATTGATGAGTCCCCAGTTCTGTAGCAGCACCTCGAACTGGGTGTTCAAAAAAGATTTCCTAATCAATGAGCCAATAAGTAAGTAGCAAAGAAAAGACACGAGAATATATGCTGAAAGAAGTGGGCCCAGAGAGAGAAGTCACTATCCTAAAACCACAGAGCAGCAAGGAACAGAGCCCAGGCTAGGAGCCAGCCTCCCAGCCCTGGCCCGTGTGGTTCTCAGCATCTCATGTGAGTTTCTTCTTCATTCTCAGAGTTCTCTGTGAACATGTTTCCCACTCTGCTCAGTGGAGCTGCCTATTCTCTCCAGAAGTGCTCTCTTGTTCAGCTGAGTATTCTCTTTCTGCAAGCCTGGCCAAAGGCAACATCTGAAGAATTACTTTATCACACGGAAGAAAAGGAAAAGGATGCCAAGGCGCCTAATCTGGTTTTTCTACCTCAACACTCAGTGCAATAAGATGCAAAGATATGGATTCAGAGCCAGAGGGTGAAGGGAACAAAGCCCAGCCCAGATCACCCCCTCGCTCCACCCCTCCTGGCCTAGGTGCTGCTGAGTAATGGTAGATATGCAGATTGCTCCCAGAAAACTCACAAAGTTTGTATTCATGAACAGACCCAGTAACCCCAATAACACAGGTGTCACAGTCCACTGGTTATAAAGACTATACCATGGCTCTGACATCTGATGAGGGCAGCTTGCTGAGTGAAGACATGCACAAGGCATCACTTTGTGAAGTAGAATATGCCAGAGAGAGATGCTTTCATGACAGAGCCATCCCTGCAGTAACTCAATAATTCACTAACACATGAATGCATTGGGCCATTCATAACCCCATCACTCCCCAAAGGTCTCCCTTCTCCAATCCAATTAGCATGCGACTTTGGGGATTATGTTCTCAATACATGAACTTTTTTTTTAACAAATCTAGACCCGTGTTCCCACCCGTTCCCCCACCCTGCCAGAGCTCATGCATTCTGCCAAACATGCTTTTCATCTCTTTCTCAGTCTTTCTCAGTATTCTTCATGAGGAAGTTGACTGTTTTGAGCAGAAGTTCACTGTTTCAGTCAGTTCTTTCTTTCTTTCTTTCTTTATTTATTTTTATTTATTTATTTATTTTTATTTATTTATTTTTTTGGTCTTTTTGAGACAGGGTCTCCCTGTAGCCCCAACTGTCCTGGAACTCACTCTGTAGACCAGGCTGGCCTTGAACTCACAAAGATCCACCTGCCTCTGCCTNGCATGATGTCTTTCAGCTCCAGCCATTTTCCTGCAAAGCTCATGATGTTGTCTTTCTTTACTGCTGCATAAAACTCCATTGTGTAGATGTACCACATTTTCTCTATCCACTCGTCAGTTGAGGGGCATTTGGGTTGGTTCCAGCTCCTTGCTATTGTGAATAGAGCTGAAATAAACATGGCCATGCATGTATCTCTGCAGTGGCGTGAGTCTTGAGGGTACATGCCCAGGAGTGGTATGGCTGGGTCGGGTGGCAAGTTCATTCCAAGTCTTCCAAGGGTTCTCCACACTGCTTTCCATAGTGGCAATACATGAACTTTTGAGACAATGTTTGAGCATTGTTTCAGGCTTTCTTCCTACCTATATGGTGTAACAGAGCTTCTTAGATCTGGGCGTACTGCCCTCCTGCCTTTTCTGAGAAATGAAGGGACCATGCTACTTCTGCTCACCTGCTGTCCATCTTGGACACTATCCATCCCACAGCAAAATTCTCCTCTTCATTCTGAGGAATAGCACAATAAAGTACCCTTTAGAATGCACCGTGTAACCCTACGATGCTGTACATCCCGTTCCACAATGGTAACCCCATGGGTGAGTAGTGAAGTTAGAATCAATCCTAGGGTCTGAGTTTTTCTTTCCCTGGTATGAGTTCATCATTCAATTCAATTCAATTTAGTCATTCATTCATTCACTTTCAGTTGAACCACACTATGATATATACAGCACATTTCTAAGCACTAGATAATGGTAATGAGCAGGCAGACAAGGTTCTGCTTTCAGAGAATGAACTTTCCATTAAAGCAATCAGAGAAAAAAAACAATGAACAAGTAAAAGTGTAATATCAAACAGTGCTGGAGAGGAATATCTGCTCTTATAAGACTGAATGCAGGAGGGGCTTCCTGACTGGGTGACTGGATGATCAGGGTACATTTCTTCCTGATGAGGAGTACCATATACAGGTGAGGGAAAACTCTCTTCTAGGAGATGGGCATCTAATCAGGAAGGACCACAAGGCCATGGGTCCCCCTAGAGAATCCTGTGCTGGATAGCTTTAGTGTCAACTTGACACACCTGGGTTGAGGGAGCCTCAATTGGGGAATTGGCTCCATTGGATTGGCCTGTGGCCACATCTGTGGAGTATTGTCTGATTGTCTAGCAGTGTGGGAGGGCCCAGCCCACAATGAGTGGTGCCACCCTGGGCAGGTTGTTGTGTACAGTATAAGAAGGCAGGCTGGGCATGAGCCAGGGGAGCAAGCCAGTGAACAGCATTCCTCTGTGGCTTGTGCTTCAGCTCCTGCCTCCAGGTTCCTGCCCTGAGTTCCTGCCTTGGGCTCTCTGAGTGATGAAGTGTGACCCAGGAGATGTAAGCTGAATAAACCCTTTCCTCCCCAAGTTGGTGTTAGTCAGAATGTTTTGTCACAGCAATGGAAGACAAACTAGAACAAATCCCCAGTGCTGTACATCTCTGAAACTACTTACTGTTCCTCTGTGGTCTCGTCTCTCTTCTCCCTCTATGTCTGTCTGGGTTTCTGTTCCAATTTAATTTTCTGTTGCTGTGATAAACACCAAAACCAAAACCAGCTTGGGAAGAAAAAGGGTTTATTTGGCTTGTAGCTCAGCCCATCATCGAGGGAAGGAACTGGAGGCAAGAATCTGGAGGCAGGAACTGAAGCGAAGACCACAGAGGAAGGCTGGCTGGCGGCTTGCTTCCCTTGGCTTGCTCAGCTACTTTTCATATGCAGCTCAGGCTCACCTTCCCAAGGAGGGCATCACCCACGGAATGTAGGGCCCTCCTCCACCAATTAGCAAGAAAATGCCTCACAGTCATTCCCACAGGCCAGTCCCATGGAGGCAATTCCTCAGTTGGGGTCCTTGTTCCCTGGTGTCTCCAGTTAGTGTCGAATTGACAAACGCTAACCACCATACTTCCCTACAATTTTTTTTCTCCTGCTGGCCCAGAAGGCTGATGAGGCTTAGTGAATAAGCACAGCAGAGACGTCACCCACACCTCCCTGTAGCGTCACCTGGAGACTTTCCCAGGGTGGACCTGTCCCTCACAGTCTGCCCTTCCATTGCTGCTGGGTGTTCACGCCCCAGCTCTGCACACGGCCTCCCTCAAGCTTAGACGCTCTCTCCCTGCTCACCTCCTCCAGATTGGACAGTCTGGTAGATCTAGTGCCCAGTTGTGACTCTGGTCACCTGGGCTCTCAGATCCCTCCTGGCTCTTCCTACGACCCATCTAGTCAACTAATCAGGGCTCTGAACCCTGTGACCAGACCTCCTGCCCCTCTTCACCCAATTACCTAAAATTCAGCTACAGAATCACTCTGAGTCATCAGTCATGGTTGGTAGGTTGACGCAATCATCTTCCAGCATTAGTCTGTCCCTTCTAGGAGAATGTGTAAATAAATGACCCTACTCTAATTCTCTTCCCTATCAATGCTGAACATGGTTCTCTGAAACACTGCCCTAAACCTCCAAATGTTGATGAGGACTCTCTCCTGAGGGATTCCAGGGTCTACTGCACTAATCCATCATATAGCACCAATGATGAGTTGCCAATTAGCTGTTTAATTCATCATAGAATGTTCTAGAACAGTCTCATTGAGGGCATGTCATTATGGCATATCTGTGAGCAACAGGATGTCTAGCCCCAATAAATGAATAAGACTTACTCTTGAAGCCCACCTGGCTCAGCCATGAGATTTCTGCAGCCCCTCCCCCGACACCCCTGCCAGGGACCCTGGGAAAATTGATTTCCTCTTTTGACTTCCTAGTATGCAAGAATCCTTCCAGATTTGGTAGTTGTTCAACTTCCTCTTCTGTTCCTTCTGAAAAGCTTGACTGGGGGGATCCACAGGCTCAGTGAGGGTTAGAGGAACCGAAGTAAGTATGTTGAGAACATGCACTGATTGCTCAGTGGCAGACAGAGCAACTGGACTCCCATGACATAATAAAGCATAATCAAAGCACAGCATAGGGATTTAGGGATTTCTGCATTTCTAGGGAAATGCTGAGACACACACTTTAGAAAGTAGTGGGTCCTTGTCACTATTCTAGAACTTTCAATGGCGTGTCAAAAGGCAGAAGTGTCGGAGGCAACCAGAGGAGGTTGACAGGGGGTGCTGGCTTCATATATAGTCATCACCCAAATCATTTCTAGTTGTCTGTGACTATTCTTTGGTTTGAACAATGTTATGACTTTTTTCTCTCTATGAAATGAAAGCATAGCCATTTTGGAAACATAATTGAAATACAGGTAAGGAAAAGGAATAGTAACAGGCTCAGAATGTTGGCATTTCCATTTACTTATAACATCATTTAAAAGATTTATTTTTATCTATGTGCATGTGTGTGTATCTCTCTGGGTGTATGTATGCATGACTACAGTTGCCATCAGAGGCCGGAAGAGGGCACTGGAGTTCTAGGTGATTGTAAGCTTCCTCACACAAGTTCTATGGAAGATCACTTGCTGATGAAAGTGCTCTTAAACACTGAGCCATCTCTCTCCAGCCTCGAAGTTTCTCACTTTCAAAATGAGATTACACCTTTTACACAGTTCTTTATGACCTTTATAAAAAGAATATCTCTAGTCGATTTTAATAGAGTTTATTTGCACAAAGGACAGTTCATGAGTCTGCAGAATGCAGAACTCTAGGAAGGTCAAAGACCCCAGCAGTGTGAGTATCTGGCTTTTATCAGCCAAATACAGAAGTACAGCAGAGCAATCACATGGTTGGCTCCAGCTGGGCATGGTGTGATGCAGTGGCTATCTGTGATTGGCTAAAGCATAGCTGCTTATGACTGGCTGAAACCTGGCTGATAATATATATATATATCAGTCTTAGGCTTCAGTTTGTCTGCATACTGAGCTAGAATGCAGTCTGTTATGTAGAGACTCAAAGCACAGAGGTAGCCACAAGCTAGTGGCCTCCCACTTATTTAATTTATCACCCCTCTGGGGCATTTTTTAGTGTTGTTTCATCTATGCAACATATTGTGAACAGCTTTCGTTTTCATTGAATACCATCCCAAAGCAGCTTTTTAATGGCTGCTGAGCATCCTAAGCTATGCAGGTACTAGAATTTATTTCTGTGATTCCCTCTGGTTGGGTATTTAAGTTGGTTCCAAGTTTCATTATTGTACCAGAAATGAGCATTCTTTTACTCAACTGCTGCACACAGTTTTGATTATTTCTTCAGGGTGAGTTCCCAGGTGTTGACATGCTGGATAAAGGATATGAACTTTTCTGATTTGTTTGCATCTCACTATACTGCTCTCAGAAAAGAAAGTGCTTGCCAGTTGGGCACAGAGGTGTGTCTTTTCACCTTGTGGCATTTCCTCTGTCACACTTTCTTAGGTGCCCATTTAACCTGTATCGAGAGGATGATGGAGGGTGGGCCATACATTTGTCTGCGATATCTATCCAGGAAAATCCCCTGGGGGAAACCTCAGTAAATCTATGATTTATACCAGCCATGGCAAGTGTAAATGTGGTAGAGGAATTTGTAAGGCAATATGTAATTAAGGAAATGCAATTATGATCTTGAGGGTTATAGCCCTGAATCTGAATACTGGCCCTGACTTAAGCAAGAATTTCTTAGGCTTCAGTTTTCTCAGCTGTGAAACAGAGTCTTTATATAATACCCTGATGGGGTTTGTTGGAAACTAAATGGAATGAGGTTTGACAATTCCATAGCATAGGGAAGCTCTGTATGTACAATCAGCACAGATTAGTTAGGACTTTCATTAAATAGGCAATAATTTGAGCTAACATAACAAACTTTATTTGAGGCCCTTAAGAGACCCATGAAACTGCTAAGAGTGATTTCTACCTAGTACAACAACTATTCTCAGAGGAAGAGATGACCATGTGAGTTAATTTCCTGAAATGTTAACCATATTTCGTGTTGCATAATTTAATGCTGCTTAACAGTTCCTGAGAATTTTTATTTGGCTTAATAGGCTCCACTTTCATAACACTTGCCCCAGCAAAACTTCTGAATGGCAAGGGAAGGGCAAGCCCGGGCTTGGCCAGCAGATCAGAGGCTCCCAGATGGTGAGCCTAGGGAAAGTGCAGAGCCTGGATCCTGGGGTCTCTCCAGAACCTCCCACTCAGATACCTGGGTGTGTCCTAGGGGTCTGAATCATTAGAAAACTTACCAGGAGGTACTACAGCTAAGTAACCCTACCGCTGCAAACTGGCAGTAAGAAGAGTAGATTGCTGTGAGTTGGATATTTGAGGATTTCTAGAAGACAGGGTGACATTTTTGTCAGGCTTAACACTATCCTGAGTAGTATACATGTCAGGATGTGGGCGCTCTTCATAATCTGCCCTGCTCTCTGCCCTAGCCTTAGCTCTTATTCCCACACAGTCCCACCTCATATAGGTGTGAGCCATTGGGAAGCTGAGCACACCCCTCTTTCTTCTGGACTTCTGAATGAGCTTTGGATTTTAATTTGTGTTGTTTGGCTGGTACACTTTGAGCCCCTCTCTATGCCAAACACTCTGATAGCACTATCTTATTCTAAATTACTATTATTAAATATTTCAAACATAATAGAAATAGTTAATAGCAATGCATACCTCACTCTGACTTAGCAGAGGTAATATTTTGTCCCATTTATTTCAGATCTCTTTGTTTTCTAAGAAATAAAACTTTACATTTTTAATTTAATATTTTATGTGTATGAGTGTACTGTCTGCATGTAGGTAGGTACACCCATGTTGTGCAATGCTGCACAGGTCAGAAGAGGGTGTCAGAGTACCCTGAAACTGAAGTTAAAGATGGTTCTTAGTCGCCATGTGGGTGCTGGGAATTGAACCCAGGTCCTCTGCAAGAGCAGTTGGTGCTCTTAACCACTAAGCCATCTCTCCAGCCCCTAAGAAATAAAACTTTATAGGTATGGTAGAATCCCTTTCTAATCCTACTTTCCCCTCTTTTCTTTTTTTGATTTATTTATTTTTATTTTCTGTCTGAGTGTTTTGCCTACATGTATGTAAATGCACCTGTGTTGTACAATTCCAAAAGAGGCCAGAAGAGGGCAGCAGATATCCTTGAACTGGAGTTACAGATGGCTGTTTGCTGTTGTGTGGGTTCTTGAACCTGAGTTCTTCTGCAAGAGTAGCCAGTGTTCTTACTTGCCAAGCCATCTTTCTAGCTCTTTTCCCTTCTCGTTTAAAACAGTTATTTTGCTGAACATTAATAGGCCTTCTTCCTTTCATGATTTTATACATTTTCTACAAATGTAAATATTCTAAATCATAAATATAAGCTTGTTTGCTAAAGCCTTTTCTCTATGGTAAAAAAAAAAAAGACTGTAGTGACACCCCCAGCCCCATTCTTAACAGGCTCTTGTCACTTGGTTCACTAATGTAAACAGACTTCTTTGGACTTTGTTGATGTAGAGGCTTGAGGAGGTGACAGTATGCTCCCAGAATGCTGGGAAGGATACCAGACAAGCTGTCCTTGGAAAGCCAGCGCAGGAGCAGCCCCCCCCCTTCTGTTTCTGCAGACATCAAGGAGCTCTGTTACTGGGTCAGTTACCATGATGTTGGGCACGCTGCATTTGCTTTCTCATGCTATGATGGGAAGATTTCTGTGTGATTTTCAGTACTTCAGCACTTATCATATGTAAACTCTGTGTGAACTTCAAACAGTGAACTTCAATTAAAGCTGTCAAGAGGACAGTAAAAGAGCTCTTGAGTAAAAATGTGAAGGCCCCTCAGTTTAAGCTCAGCTTTTTCCCCCTTTCGGTCAAGCAGGGGATTATGCAGTAGCAGGGGGTCTACAACGTACATAATGTGAAATCTATGTCCTTGTCAAATCTTTGCATGTGTGTACCATACTGTTAGCCAAAGGTACTTTGTTTTACGGCAGATCCCTAGGAAGCTTTCTCATTTCACTATTGAAATTCTGCACCCATTGGATAGCAAACCATTTCTCCTACCAGCTCCAGGCAACCACCACTCTAGCTTTGGTTCTTAGGACTTGGATTTTTTAAGGTACTTCTTCTGTGTGAAAATCATGCAGCATTGCTCTTCCGTAGCTGGCTTGTTTCACTCAGCATCATACCCTCGCTGCTCATCTGTGTTGCATATATAACAGAGTCTCTATCTTTCAAGACAGAGTCACCTGCACTCCCGTGTTAAGTGCATCATTTTTCCCAATAGCCAAGAGGTGGAAGCATCTAAATGTTCCTTAATAGATAATGGATAAAGATCATGAAGCATATGTGTATAATGGGATGTTATTTTACCCTCTCTCTTTCACTAGATTATCTAATTACATCTAGATGGATATTATTCCCATTTCATAGATAAAAAGACAAAGACACAGTTAAAATTAAGTTAAAATTAATAAAATTAATAATTTGTCCAAAGGGCAAATAACTACTTGATTTAAACAAGGCCTTCTGAACTCCCAACCTAACCATCACCATTGAATTTCCCCAAAGCATAGGAAAAGGCCATGGTCTCCACTCTGTTCCTTCAGTCCATATGCTAACCAGCACTACTGCACTAGCCCCAGTGAAATGCATGGGGAAGATGTGCACCTCACTCTGTGCTGGGAATCGAACCTGGATCGAACCTACACACTGGATGACAGACTGTACCTTTGTCCAATCTCAGCACCTGATAAGACAGCAGCAGTAAAATGCTTTCAATGAATGTTGGAGAAAAAGTATGTAGACCACAGACTCTGGCATGAGCTTCTGCAAGTCAGGAGAACACACTGCTGTGGCAAACATACTTTTGCCCACACCCCTGAGTTAAACCCACCTAAAACGTTTGGCGTTCCATCTCACAAGCTTGATAAAACTTCCTGTAAATAATCAGAAAAGCCTTAATCCATCTCTATCCTCACTCATCAGATACTGGGCAATGAAAGCCTCTCTCTCTCTCACCCAACCCTGGCTTTGTGCACATTTGCAGATAAAGAATGGACAGCCAGCGGCAGGAGATCCTCTACGAACACCCATCACAACCACAGAGGTGGTACCAAGTACATTGCCATCGAGTCGACATTCTGGGACATCTTTTTCCATCTTTCTTCTCACTTTGCTGGCTGGAGACTCCAATTTCAACCTTGTTCATCACTGATGTAGTTCCTGCCTTTCATAAGATGAACTACAGGTTATATTTGCTTAATGTACTATCTTAATTCATTTTATTTTTTAACTTCAAAAAATGTTTCTTTTAGGGGGCTGGAAGAATGGCCCAGTGGTTAAGAACACTGCTGTTCTTCTAGAGGATCCAGGTTCGATTCCCAGCACCTACATGGCAACTAACAACCATCAGTAACACCAGTTCCAGGGGACCTAATGCCCTCTTCTGGGCTCAGTGGGCTTTGCATGGCAGAAATGCACTTACACACATGCAGGCAATACACTCATACACATAAATAAAAAGGAGAAATAAAATATTGTTTAAAAAATCTCTTTCTAGGGGCTGGAGAGATAGCCTAGCAGTTAAGAGTGCCAACCGCTCTTGCAGAGGACCCGGGTTCGATCCCCAGCACCCACATGGTGGCTAAGAACCGTCTGTAACTCCAATTCCAGGAGAACTCCAGTTCCAGGGGAATCTGACTCCCTCTTCTGACCTCCGTGGCATTACATGACATGGGTGCACAAACCTGCATGCAGACAGTACATTCATACACATACAAAAATAAATAAAAATTAAAAAAAAATCTCTAGAGTCAGCAAGATGGCTTATCGAGTAAGGGATCTTGCCGCCAAGCCTGGCAACCTGAGTTTAATCCCTGAAATGCACATGGTAGAAGAGAACCAGCTCCCACAAGTTCTCCTCTGACCTTCAAACTCTCATAGTGGCAAGTGCCTCCACCCACAACCTATAAACATATGTAAAAATCATTTTTCCTTTGTGTTTTACAATAAGTCATGGGATTTTTAAGCCTACACATACATTTGGGGGTTCTGAAAGGTGTGTGTTCCACTCGGCTTGCTTTGTCCACCCATCCATTGCAGCTCCATTCAAATTTCCATTCTATTTGGACCTGAACATGGCCATGCACAACTCAGGAAATAAACTGGTGTGTGGCCCTTAGTAAGGAAACAAAACTGAAGAGTCATCATCTTCTCTGGATATCAGGGATCCAGTCCAGCCCTGCCCAGATGGACTGTGTATGCTTTAGTACTTCCTAACCCAAAGTTCAGTTTCTTTTTCTGCAAAGGGCCCAAAATCTCCAGAGATCAAATCTGTGACTTTGCTACAACAGCACAAAAGGATTCCCCTTTGATGGAAAAATGGGACAAATGGAACCTGGTGCCCCAAAGCTCTGAAAGCTAGAGGCCCGTGTAGGTGGTAGAAATCTCAGCAGGCTGGAAAATGGAGAATGGGAAACAGCCACAGGAGCTATGCCAGCCAGGCCGCAGAAACCACCCGGCGTCTGCAGTCCAGGAGTCCATGGACAGATGTTCCAGATGTTCAGCCGAGCCTGTATCTTTCTTAGCACTAGTGTTCAAGATTCAGTGTACTAAATAAATAAAAAAAAGAAGAAAAAAAGATTTAGTGTCCTGGGGCAGAGTGCCTGGTGAGGCAGGCTGACAGAGAAGATAGGGGAAGCTAACAACCCCTTTGAAGTCAGCAGGTAATGCAGACTTACCACTGCAAGTGCACCATGGCTGTGTTTTCCAAGGACCTTTTCTGACTTTTCTGAGTTGGTTTGAAAAATATGAATAATTTATATAGGCTGAGCATCTCTTATCCACAAAGCTTGGGACCAGGTATGGTTTGAATTTCCGATTTCTTTTATAGTTTGGAGTATTTGCATATACATAATAAGATACCTTGGGGATGAGAGCCAAGTTTAAACAGAAACTTCATTTACGTTTCATAGACACCTTCTACACGTAGGCAATTTTATGTTCAGTGCATTTGCATCAGATAAGGTCAGGTGTGGAATTCTCCACTTGTGGTATTGCATCAGTGTTCACGAATTTTAGATTTTGTAGCATTTTATATTGGAGGTTTTCAGATTAGTGATGCTCAAACTGAAAACAGCATATCAGGTACCCAGATAACTAATTCCCTGAAGTACAAGGAAAGGAGAGGGGAAAATAGAAGCTTTAATGTAAAATAGCACAGCATGCAATAGCTATTATGTTTCTGGGAGGGCTTGAAGAAGTCACACTGCCCTTTAAAAGTGCCCTCTTTTCCAGATTAAGCTGCCAGTTACAACGTGGCTTCTGCAGACAAGGCAGTTCAATGCCCAGCATTGGAGGCAGCACTTTTATTGCTACAGGACATTTAAATGGAAAACAGCACATGTACCAGAATCAATGGGTCCTTGGGGAAGGAAGGGGAATTCTGGGCTAGGCCACCCCAGCAATGCCAGGAACCAAAAAGTCAATTTCACCGGCCTCCTGAAGGGTTGCTCTTGTGTGGTAAAAGAAACTATAAAGTAACAACAGAAAGTTAAAACTGAAGGTTAACTTTGCTAGAAGACCCAAGATCTTTCCAGGCTAGTAGAAAGAATGTTTGGTGCTTTGCATTCGCTTCAAGGAGGTGGTGCTGAACTCTCCAGTCTGCATGGGATGCAGTGACTTCCTTCCAGACAGCACATGCAGAAAAGGAGAGAGTTACTTCACAATGAGGAAATGTAGCAAGCAGGACCAAATCTAGATGATGAAGGTCACCGCCAACCATCGCAGGACCTGTTGAATGCCCCTGTTATCAAGAGAGAATGACACTTTCCCTCTGTGGTCTTTCTTCTGCATCCCCCAAATCCCACACTAATTATGCAGACAAATCCCAGTCCAGAGACATTCTTTAACATGCCTTATAAGCAATCAACCTGTCAGAGTCATCAAATGCAAGGAAAGTCTAAGCTACTCAAAGCTCAGAGGAGCATAGGAGATGGTGAGTAAATGTAGCATAGGATCCTGGAACAGGAGAGGTACAGTAGGCAGAAGCTAAAGAAGTCAGAATAAAGAAAGGATTTTAGTTCATAATGCTCCACACAGAGGCTGGAAAGATGGCTCAGTTGCTAAGAGCCTATATTGCTCTTGCAGAGGACCTGAATTCTGTTCCCAGCATCCACATGGTAGCTGACAGCTGCCTGTAAGTCCCACTCCCAGGCCTCTGGCACCTCTTCTGGTCACCTTGAGGACATGCACTCATGTGCACATACTCCTGTAAGTCCCACTGCTGGGCCTCTGGCACCTCTGCTGGTTGCCTTGAGCACCTGCACTCATGTGCACATACTCCTGTAAGTCCCACTCCCAGGCCTCTAGCTCCTCTACTGGTCACCTTGAGCACCTACACTCATGTGCACATACTCACATATAGATAAACACAAGTACACATTATTAAAATTACTAGCAAATTGTTACAAATATGCTGTAAAATACACTGATGGAATATATAACCTCTTTCTCCAAAATGTGTATTTTGGGGGGAAAATCCAGGTTTGACAGTTCATGAAGGAATTCTTTGAGAAAATATAGTGAATACAAAATTGGTTCAGGGTTTTGGTAGAGGTCAATGAAACGAGAGATCCTGGCACATAACCTTCATTACCTTCTCCATGAACCTACTAAACACATGGCCAGCATCTAGTCCCTCCAGCCATGTGGCCTGTCACCTTCTTCTTTCCATTCTTTCCCTCCACTTACTTATCCACATAAGGATGGAACCCCATCAAATCTGTTGTCATAACATCTCTGGAATCTCTCTTGACTCTTCACCTCTCCTTTCCCAGTGGGCTCAGTTCCCCCAAATCTCTCTCTTGGATCATCATCATTGATGGGCCTCTATTTCTGCTTCAATCTGGGCTTTCTCTGACCCATTTGCTGTGTGTAGCAGAATTCCACCAGAGCCGAGCAACTCATTAACCCTCTTGGATCCCTGGTCCTCTACTCCTATCTAAATTCCTTAGCAGAGCATCCCATCTCTGGTCCATGTACCAACCTGGACCTCCCCCTCTGTTTTCTGCCCTTTTCTTCAGCAAATAATTATTGAGCACCTTAAGAACTGCTATCAAATTCTGCCAGTAAGGGAACTGAGTGCCAATCACCAAAGATTGGCAGTGAACCAGACCACATGTTCCATGTCTTGTCCCACCACATGAAAGAGCTTGCAATTTCCAGAGTGTTCTGCTTCTTTGACTTTTTCAGCAAGGGAAATATTTAAATTGATTGATCATTTGATTGATTACCATTTCTCCTTCAGAGCACAAACAAAACCCACATCCCCTGTGGATAATTTCCTGATTATCTTCCAACACCAAAATGGATTCCTCCCTCATTTGTATTACTAATTGCTCTCTCTCTCTCTCTCTCTCTCTCTCTCTCTCTCTCTCTATCTCTATCTCTATCTCCATGTACTGCACTTGGTCTATTAGAAAGTCTCTTGCACTTCAGAGGAGGCACTTTGACCAAAGGGACAACACATTATTCACCTCTACATCTGCACTGGGACAGGTACATAGTGGACACTGACCATCACCCACCTATCTACCCACACATCGTCAACCCATCCATCTATCCATGCACTCATCCATCCATTAATCTTTCTGTCTGTCCATGCATCCACCTACCTTTCACCCATCCTTCCATCCATCCATCCATCCATCCATCCATCCATCCATCCATCTGTGCTTTAATTTCTTTAATCTGTCTGATCACTTATCCATCAACCCAGCAAACATTTCTTTTTATTCTTTTTAATTGAAATTTTGTGCTTAAATCCCCTCCCCTATCCATATTTCCACCCACTGCCCCTCCCCAATTATATAGAGTCTTATTTGTAACTCCAAATGTCCTTCAGTGTGGGTCTGTCCACTGGGCCCACCAAGAGTCTCATCCCTGTAAGAAACCTTCTTTCCCTCTACCAACAGTCGTCAATTGCCAAAAGTTCTTAGGTTGGGCTGGGATTTCTTACTAACTTCCCCAAGTCTATGTCTAGTTTGAGATTCACAGGACTCGGACACGCTGTCACCATTGCTGTGAGTCCACGTGACTAACTGCGTGGCTGTCTGAAGACTCTGTTTCCTGTGGTCATCTACACCCTCTGGCTGTTGCAATCGGTCTGCCTCCTCTTTCTCAATGACCCCTGAGCCTCAGGAGGCAGAGGTTTGAGGTGACTGTCCTACTCGGGATGAGCACTCTGCGACCTCTTGTTCTCTGCGCATTGGCCAGTTGTGGGTCCTGTATTAATCACCATCTGTTGCATAAGGAAACTTCTCTGGTGAGAGTTGAGAGATGTATTCATCTTATGCATAGAGGCAGCAGCAAACATTTCTGAGTGTCCTCACTGTCACCATTTCTCTGGGCTCTGTGGATAGAAAGCAACAGAAATAAAGATGAGTCCCAGCTCTCACTAACCTGACATTGTTCAGGGCATCGTCGGCAGTGGAAATAAGCAAACTAGTGAGTGAGAGGCACTGAGAAGGTTTTGCATGAACTTTTCCTGGGGAGATGGAAACAGGCATCTGCTCACCCCAGACAGAACACCGGAGGAGTGATTGCACCCAAGTCCAGCCTGGGTTTACTAGGCTGACTGACAAAGCTTGAGTGAGGGGTTCCTTACAGGAGTGTGGGTGACTCCAATGCAGCTGCACCCCCCAAAGCCTCCTGTCTTTGTGAACAGCAACGTCCCCACAGCCACATAGATAGAGTATCCCCTTGAGTCGACCTTCCGCACTTACACTAACTGATCTCCCAATGCCACAAGGTCACAAGCAGCAGGGGAAGAATTATATTCAGCTATGAGGGACTGGCCGGGGAGGGAGTGGCTGCGATCTCAGGTGAGGTCTGATGACCCTCCTCCCCCAAGGGGAGGGGAGGTCAACGGGCCTGACCTTGAGGGGTCTGATGACTATGGTGCTAGAAGGACAATGCTCTACAACAAAAGTAAATTTAAAAGAGCGGTGTCCCAGAAGGTACTACTTTAAAGGGAATGCCCAGATCATTGAACAAGAAGGTGGTATTTGTTTTTTGTTGGTTGGTTGGTTAGGAGTTTTTTTTTGAGACAGGGACTCCCTGTAACCCCAGCTAGCCTGGAACTTGTTATGTAGAACAGGCGCTAGACTTGATTTTACAAAGACCTGCCTGCCTCTCCCTACCTCCCAAGCAAAAATGGGCAGAAAATCCTAAAGTGAGAATGAGTGTTTGAGGAAGATGAAAGGAAGAGCAGGGTGAGCAGGTCTGGGTAGGAGGGAAGCAGCTGCAAGGGAACCGGATGTGGAAAACCGAGGAACTGGGCAGCAATCACACTGGATCTGGAGTCCGTACTCCGGCAGCAGCTCTCTATCTCAGACCTT
This sequence comes from Rhizomys pruinosus, assembly GCA_009823505.1. NCBI lineage: Eukaryota > Metazoa > Chordata > Mammalia > Rodentia > Spalacidae > Rhizomys > Rhizomys pruinosus. Next base: position 2,102,728 of record VZQC01013731.1, read on the forward strand.
GCATCTCATTCTTCTCAGTTTCCCCACCCATGAAATGGGGACATTAGTAAATGAGTTTGGGGGACGAAGATGAATAGTTCAATAAAATTCTTGTTACATTGTAGATACTGGCAAATATTATCTTTTTAATATATGTATATAGACCAATGCAGTTGCCCGAGTTAGGTTAGCCCATTAGAAAGTACCTGTGTTCTACCAGTGTTAGAAAAATGGCAAAAAATCCCATGGCGAGTCTCGGTTCCCATTTCATTTATATCCACACTGATATTTCCCTTTTGTTAACAATAACAATATGCAAGCTGAAAACCAAAACAGCTTTACCTCTGGTACCTCCAGAATGCAGCCTGGCCACCCTGCCCACACTCGGGCAGGGCTGTAAGGGGCAGCGTCTCTGCAGAGGCTATTCTGGATTCTCCACAAGGCTTTGGAATCCAATGGTAATGAGAGAGGGGCTGGGAAGCAATGGAGACCAGGCTAAGCCTGGAGTGCCAGGCTCAAAGCGCCTTAGGGAAGACCCATCCTGCCTTTCCCTACATGGACAAGGTGGCCAGTCCTGGAGTGTGGGGCTGATTTCTTTCCTCTTTTCATGTACTTCTGCTTCATTTTTCTTCTTTCTCCAAAGGAAAGAAAGAAAGAAAAGAAGACTCATGAGATGGCTCAGCAGTAAAGCCACTTGCCACCAAGCCTGATGACCTGAGTTCAATATCTGGATCTTACACGGTGAAAGGAGAAAGCTGTCCTTGGACCCCCACTAACGTGCTCTGACTTACATGTGCACACACAAACACACACTCACACTCTAAAAGGCAGAATGCTGGTGTGTCTCTCTAGAAGGACAGCAGAGGAGTGCACACTCTCTCACACTCACACACATTCACACACACACTTCTAGTGGCCCCAGTTCCACTCTACTCCCAACCCCCAAGCCCAGGAAACAGATTTTTCAAAAAGTACAGCTGGGTATGAGTCACAGGCAATTTCATTTCATTTGGGGCACAAGACTTCCTATTGCTGAGGGCAGAAGGAGTTAGTGAGACAATGTGGTCCCAACCTCAAGGGAAGTCCCCACAAGTGCATGACGGCTTCAGAGGAGCACGGTCCCTGTTCTCAACAGTGATGCCCCTGATAAAGATCCTGAGGTCTATGGACTTGGGGAGGTACTGTTGGGTAGTAGAGAGAAGGGGCGTAGAATTCCAGGGATTCTTGAAAAGGGTCTTCCAGAGTCACATGGAGGAGGTAGGCGCCAGGACTTATGACTTAACTTCAAAGTTAGGGAATGGGCAGGGAAACTGAGGCCATTAATATTTGGCACCACAGTTGCTCTCTGGGGCTTTTAAACTTTTCTCCTGGAGCAGGAGAAGTTTTTTTTTGTGGAGAGGAGGTAGAGGAGCCCACACAGCATCTCCCAGCCTTCCTGCCGCCCCCCTCCTCCTCACACTTTCTCCCCAAACCTCAAGCCTTGAGGGAAGCGTTGAGGACTGTCACTGATACGGTGCTCTCCTTTCTCCAAATCACTACAATCTGAGCACAGCAGAGAATGGAGCGGGCACCCTCTCTCCATAGCAGCATGGTGGGAGATGAGAGGAGGTCTTCTGGGGAGGTGACCAGCCATAGAGAGGGGTCCCAAGGCTCCCTAGGTGAAGGGGAATAAACCCGCAAGAAGACTCTGGGCAGGCTTCTTCTGTTCGCTTTCCACTCTTGGGTGGAAGTGGTTCCCCAAGTTCCTTGTCCACAGCAAACTGCCTGCCATCCTGGTTCTTCCCCTCTTGGGATGGGTGAAGAGGAGGATGGGAGGGGACCAAGGGACTGGAAAGCAGCCACAACCTGAACAGTGCTTGCAGCCCCTGGGGTCAACTGTACTGGCAGCCTCCATCCTAGGTCATTGTGACGCTGCCACGGGGCCACTCTCATGACAGTGTGCCCGGCCAGCATCCCACGGCTCCAGAACTTCTCTCAGGAAGCAGAGACCTCACCTCTGCCCACCAATGAGTCCCAGGATGCCATGAGCATACACCAAACCCAACAGCATGGTTGTGCCAAACAACAGCACTGCCCAGCCGGACCATAGGAAGAAAGAAATTCAGACGTCACTAGTCAACAGAGGACACCTTCCTGGAAGAGATCAGACAAGACACCTACGCATGATTTTTAGGATAAAAGGGAGAAATATATTCTTAGCAGAGGGCTTATTAGAAAAAAAAATCTTCCAGTCATATCTTGGGGTAGACACACATGAGGGCCACCCGCAACCACAGCCCAGTTCACTGACTTCCCTTAGTTTCATGAGTCTAAGATAGGGTTAGAGAGACAGGCTTCAAAGATTAGTGGTAACTACAGGAGAACAGCAGTGTTGAATGTTGAATGGGGGGTGGAACGCACAGGACACTGTATGTACGCTCAAAGAGGTTTTCAAAGGAAAACCAATGAAGAGTACAGGAGATATTTTAAAACAACTCTCCTTAGCCACAGGAATTAATAATCGGGGTGGTAGCACCCATGGGTGATAGACAGTAACTAAGCAGGCGTCTCTAGAGAAGGATTGTGGTGGCTTCGTGCAAATCTGTGGCCCCGGCAGAACCTGTGGTGGTACTTGCCCTTACAAGGCAAAAGGGCTTAAGAGTCCTTTCATTTTTTTGTTTTAGAGTTAACATAAGCTACTTGATTTTTTTTATCCTGACAAAGCTCACAGTGGAGAACAGAAAGCATGATATCTCAGGAAGATTCTTTGAGAACAAGGCTTGGTCCTGACGAGGTTTATGAAAGCATAGAACTGCAAACCCCGGAAGTATGAGCCCTTTCTGCTTGGCTGTTGCTAATTGAAGCTTTACTGTGTTTCGCCGGCAGAGGGCAGAGCAACTTTCCTCTTCCAGTCTTTGCTCAGGGTCCACAGGGAAACGAAATGCTGTTTATCAAACTTGCTTTTCTGAAACTTAAAGGCTGAAAGTCCACTTTGCCAACAAGTTTCAGCTGATGTAGGTATGACAAAGACCTTGATGTTTCTTCTTGGACTATCACCTATGGAGTGTGCCAGGAGATCATGGCAATGTGCTCTGAGTCTGAAACATCATTCACCTTGGCCTTGCGGCAGCACCTCATAGGTGAGCCCAGGAAAGAGGCACAGGCTTCTCCGAGGCCCTGCATCCACAGCCTTGCCCCGGGGTAGGTCTGTTTGCTCATTTCCAGGGAAGATGCCTGCATCACCATACAATTTTTGAACAAGTGAGGTTGGGGTGCTGCTCACGTTGTGGATCCCAGACAGAGGAGGGGTGTGTTCACTCCTTCAGTGTGTGCCCTTCAGGAGCAGCACAGGCACACGAGGCTGCAGCAGCAGCAGCAGCAGCAGCAGCAGCAGCAGCAGCAGCAGCAGCACAGTGTAGGCCTCGGAGACCAGGTCAGTGCTCTAGCAGGAAGATAAGGAGGAAGGGAAGGAGTTTTCACTTGCTGGGTTTCAGACAGAACTCTGTGTCTGCCAACCTGAGCTGCTGGTTAATTTTAGAGAAAACTTGCCCTCTTCTAGAGCGGCTGTCACGTCTCCTGCAGCGTCAGTTTCTCTGTCTGTGGAATGGAAAGCTTTGTACCAAATTCCTTGACTATTGAATGAGAAAGATGGGGAGGCTCTGCTAGTACCCTCTGCAGCTTCTCTGCCCCCCCCCGCTGCCCTCTCTGTCCCCCCCATCCCCACCCCACCCCCCACCCCGCCCTCTGCCTGCCCTGTCTCTTTATCTGTTCTCCTGGTTGGCTCTCTATCCTTATTCATCTCTTGACCCCCTCCAGTTGGTTAGGCAGAGCACGTGTGTCTTTGGATTAAGAAGTTTTGCTTTACAGAAACTTAGCCAACTCCTTTTGTACCCTTCTCAGCCAGCACAGTGTTTATTTACATTTAGGGACACCAAAAGAGAGGCTTAGCTGTGAGGACCCATGGCCAGGAGCATTATGGTGATACATAGCAGAGCTGCCTTCTCTCAGGTATTGGACTGGGGCCAGGCCCTGATAGTTGTTGAGCTTAGAACAGATGTGGAGGGGGACACCCTAAAGACCCCAGGGATTAGCTTACTATGATGTCTGTGGGTCTAAAAGCAGATGAAAAGGCTGAGGGACGGAAGGACTGAGCACAGAACAAGATAGAGAAGAGAGACGGAGACCAGAGAGACGGAGACCAGAGAGCAGAGAGACCAGAGAGATGAAGACCAGAGAGATGGAGACCAGAGAGACGGAGACCAGAGAGACAGAGATCAAAGAGACGGAGACCAGAGAGACGGAGACCAGAGAGCAGAGAGACCAGAGAGCAAAAGGGGAGGAGAGCATAAGAAGTTCGAAGGTTCCTGAGCAGTCCTTTAAAAGCATAAATTAACTGTGGGGGCTCTGGGCCTTAAGATCTCACAGTGCAGGACCAGGGAGTGTCTCTCTAAGGATCAGGGTCAGCTTACCAGCCTTTGCTCCCAACCTGCACAATGTCTCCTATACCTTGCTGGGGGGTGGGATGACTTGCAATGACACTGTACACCCAGGCATTGCGTTAATATGTCTGGGGCACCTCATCTCCCTCTATTCCTTGAGTATCCTGGTCTTAGCAAAGATATCATGCTGCGCTACTATGTGCGTTGCCAGAGCTGGAGATGATGTATGGTAAGATAATGAGCTTGGGATTGTTCATTGGAACATATATCTGCTACTTAGCTGTGAGTCTTAACTGAGTTTCCTTAATCTCTCTGAGCCTCAGTTTTCCCACCTGGAAAATGGGAACGCGCTATGTTACAGTGTTGTAGTCAGTTGTTAAGAATACTAGCATGCCAGGCGTGGTGGTGCACACCTTTGATCCCAGGGCTTGGGAGATAGAGGCAGGCAGATCTCTGTGAGTTCAAGGCCTGCTTGGTCTACATAGCAAGCTCCAGGCCAGCTGGGACTAAAGGGAGACCCTGTCTCAAAAATACAAAAAAAAAAAAAAAAAAAAAAAAAAAAAAGAATATTAACATATTGTTCAACAGCAGGTCATGGCTCATAAGTCATGCCTGTTCAATACAGCCTGAGCATGTTGTTTTAGATTCACAATCCTGGTGAGTCCTTACATCATCTCCACCAGATGAGGACCACAAACACCTTTTCTCTTCAGATGATGCCCAGAAAGACAAAAGCAGATGTTTCTGTAGACAGGCGGCTCCCTTCCTTTCAGCAACCTCACTGTGTGAGCGAGAAGCTTCTGTTTCCTTTCTACCACCATCTGACTGTGCTTGGCTTTCTGTGTTGATAGGCCGGTTCCCTGAGTGGGCTTCCAGCCCTGCATTGTTGCCAAGGCTTTTTAAAAAATATTTTATTTACTCGACTTCCTGCCAGGACCCGTAAGAGTACAGGCAAATCCACACACTTCTGCACAACTCCTCAGTGTCTGCATCTGAGGCAGGGCCTGTGCCCAGGGGGCCAGTGCACAGGCCAAACCAAACCACCCACCCCCCAGCGTGGCATCTTGGTGAGAACAGCTATAGAGAACAGCTATAGGGGGCACAAAGTAACATAAGAGACAGCAAACCTATCACTCCTCAGTTAACCTAGAGGAACAGTCCTTCAACCCAACAAAGAAACACTCCGATTTCGCATCTGATTACAATCAACAAATAAAACCCACATGCTGAAGGCACAATGAAAAATCAACATCATGGGAAAAGCAAATAAGAAATCTCCACCAAATTCTGTCAGTCCTGTGGAAGACTCCAACAAGTTCTCCCTGGAGGTAACCCAGCACACAAATTTTAAAAGAACAATCATAGACATACTCAAAGAAATCAAGGAATGTAAAGAACAAATCAAAGAACTGAAAGGAGAAAAGGACAAATTCCGGAAGGAACTAGAGGAAGAGAACGAAGAACACAAGAAGGAAGTAGAAACACTGACAAGATCCCAGGCTGAAATGAAACAGGAAACCAAGCAGAGAATCAAGGACCTAGAAGGAGAGAAAGACAAGCTCCAGAAGGAGAGAAAGACAAGCTCCAGAAGGAAATGGAAATATGAAAAAAAATCACAGGATGAAATGAAAAAGGAAATCGAACACACATCCAATCAGCAGGAGAGGATGGGCGAAAGCCTCAGTAAAAGATTAGATGGAGCAGAAAATAGAATCTCAAGTCAGGAAGATAAGATAGAAGAACTAGAATGCTTGAGTAAAGATTATGAAAAATTTTAAAAAACACAAGGGTGCAACAATCAGGAAATGTGGGACACTATGAAAAGACCAAACCTCCACATCCTAGGGATAGAGGAAGGAGAAGAAGAATCCCTGGACAAAGGTATTGATAAGATCTTCAACAGAATAATAGAAGAAAATTTCCCCAAACTGAAAAATGACAAACCCATACAAATACAGAACAACAAATAGATGAGATCAGAAAAGAAATTCCCCATGCCATATCATAGTTAAAGAGTTAGATGCCCAAAACAAAGACAAAATACTGAAGTCCACAAGAGAAAAACAAGTTACATATGAAGGGAATCCCATCAGAATTACAGCTGTCTTTTCAATGCAACCCACGAAAGCCAGAAGAACATGGACCAAAGTATTCCCACTACTAAATGATTATAGATGCTAACCCAGATTACTATACCCATCAAAAATATTGATTGTAGTTGAATGAGAAAGAAAAATCTTTCATGACATAAATAAGATGAAAGAATTCATGTCCAGAAAACCAACCAACCCTTCAGAAAATTCTCAAAACAATTCAAAGCACAGAGGAAAGGAGCAACTGTCCCCAAGCAACTAGAGAGAGTAATTGATAACAGTATAACTGCAGAAATACTAACTCAAACCAAGAATGCAAACAGAAAATAAGGTGAAAGGAAGCAACACACATCTCTCAATAATAACCTTAAATATTAATGGTCTAAACTCCCCAATCAAAAGACATAGATTGGGAGAATGGATTAGGAAACAGAACCCATCTATATGCTGTCTACAAGAAACCCATCTCACCCTCAAGGATCGGCACCAACTTAAGGTGAAAGGATGGAAAAAATTATACCAAGCAAATGGTACTAAAAACCAAGCAGGAGTTGCTATTCTAATATCAGACAAAATAGACTTCAAAGTAAAGCTAATCAGAAGAGACAAAGAGGGCCATTACATCCTTATCAAAGGAAAAATTAACCATGAACATTTCACAATCATGAATATATATGCACCAAATTCTGGTGCACCAAACTTTATAAGCACAATTCTGCAGGACCTCAAGACACAGATTAATCCCAGCACACTAATAATAGGGGACTTTAATATTCCACTGAGCCCTTTGGACAGGTCAACTGGGCAAAGAATAAACAGAGAGACATCTGAACTGAACAATACAATACACCACATGGACCTCAAGGATATCTACCAAATATTCTACCCAAACACCAGAGAATATACTTTCTACTCCTCACTCCATGGAACTTTTCTCCAAAATCAACCACATACTGGGACACAGAAAAAAAAAAAACCTCAACAAATATAAAAGGATGGAAATAATACTATGCATTCTGTCAGACCACGGTACAATAAAACTCAATACCAACACCAGAATAAGCTCTACTGTCTACAGAAACACATGGAGACTAAACAATACTCTCCTAAATAATGAATGGGTTAAGGAAAAAATAAGGAAAGAAATAAAAGTATTCCTGGGACTAAATAAAAATGACAATATAACACAACAAAACCTGTGGGATACTTTAAAAGCAGTCCTAAGAGGTAAATTTATAGCACTAAGTGCCTACATTAAAAAAAAAAAACCAGAAAGAGCACAAATAAATGATCTAACACTGCAGCTAAAAACATTTGAGAGGCAACAACAACTGAATCCTAAACCCAAAAGACAAGAGGAAATAACAAAAATTAGAGCGGAGATCAATGAAATAAAAACAAAGAAAACAATCAATGAATCCAAAAGCTGGTTCTTTGAAAGGATAAACAGGATAGATAGACCTCTAGCCCAGTTAACCAACAGAAACAAAGAGCAGCTCCAAATTGATAGAATTCAAGATGAAAAGGGAAACATCATGACAGACATAGAAAAAATTCAGACAATAATACAAGAATATTTTACAAACCTATATTCTACTGAATTTGAAAACCTAAGAGAAATGGATGAATATCTGAAATCCTGGAACTCACCAAAGCTTAGTCAAGAAGATATTGACAGCTTAAACAGACCCATAACATATGAGAAAATTGAAATAGTAATTCAAAACCTCCCAACTAAAAAAAGCCCAGGCCCAGATGGATTTACAGCAGAGTAATAAAAATAGCCTGATACTGACACAAAAACAGACAAGTAGCTCAATGGAACAAAATTGAAGATCCCAACCTGAGCACATGCAATTTCAGCTACCTCATTTGACAAGGGGGCCAAGAAGACCCAATGGAGGAAAGACAGCATCTTCAACAAATGGTTCTGGCAAAACTGGATCACCACTTATAGAAGGATGAAGCTGAACTCCTACCTTTCACCATGCACAAAAATCAACTCCAAATGGATCAAAGACCTCAATGTGAAACCAGAACCTTGAAAATGATGGAAGACAACATTGGTAGTAAACTATAAGGCATGGGTGTAGGAAAAGACTTTCTAAATCAGCCAGCCACTGCATTGGAAACAAGGCCAATGATAGACAAATGGGACCTCGCTAAACTCAAAAGATTCTGAACAGCAAAAGAAACAATCAACAAAGTGAAGAGAAAACCCACAGAGTGGGAGGAAACCTTCACCAGTGATACATCAGATAGAGCATTAACATCCAGAATATATAAATTACTCAAAAACCAAAGGATCAAGAAAACAAATGACACTATCAAAAGACGGAGTAAAGAGCTGAATAGAGAATTCACAAATGAAGAAGTTAAGATGGCTGAGAAACATCTCAGAAAGTGTTCAACATTGCTAATAATTAAGGAGATGAAAATTAAAACCAGCTTAAGGTTTTACCTTACTGGGTAAGACTAGCCAAGATTAGGAAAACAAATGACACCAAATGCTGGAGAGGTTGTGGGGAAAGGGGAACACTCATCGACTGCAGGTGGGAATGCAAACTCATGCAACTCCTATGGAAAGCAGTGTGGAGAACTCTTAAAAGACTGAAAATGAGCCTACCGCCTGACCCAGTCATACCACTCATACTCACAGGACTCATCCTATTGCAGAGACACATGCACATCTACGTTTATGGGAGCTCTCTTCACGATAGCAAAAAGCTGGAAGCAACCCAAATGTCCCTCAATCAATGAGTGGATACAGAAAACGTGGTACATCGACACAATGGAGTTCTATGCAGCAGTAAAGATGACATCGTGAACTTTGCAGGTAAATGGATGGAACTAGAAGACATTATACTAAGTGAAGTAACACAGTCCCAGAAAAACAAACGACATATGGTGTCCTTCATTTGTGGATGCTAGTACCAAATCCCTAGTTGCAAAGCAAACCAAGCATCATCTATGTTATATTTCTTTTTTATATGAAAGCAGTGGCATGGTTAAAAGGTGAATCCCTTAACGGGCTTGAGAACCAACCTATCACTTAGGTTCAGATTTTGTAATATTGCTATATGAGTGTAGGATAAGTGTGCATATTATGAAGTAATATAAAATTAAAGGGAGAATGTGAAAAAAAGACTGAGAAAAAGATGCAAGACATGTATAGCAGAGTGCTTGAATGGGGGTGGGGGGCATGGATAGGGGAATGTGTCTAAATTGGACTGAGAAATGATGTATGAAATATGCAAAATATGAATAAAAATATTGTATAATTAAAATATTTTATTTATTTATTTATTTATTTATTTATTTATTTATTTATTTTTGGTTCTCTTTGAAACAGGGTCTCTCTGTAAGCTCTGGACTGTTCCAGAACCTCACTCTGTAGATTGCAGGCCTGGCTTGAATTTACAGAGTTCTGCCTGCTCTGCCTTCCCAGTGCTAGGATTAAAGGTGTGCGCCACCATGCGCGGCTTTATTTTTTTTTATTTATTTATTTTAGATATTTTTGTTTTTTATGTAGGTGTCATGTGCACCTATTGTGCCAAGATTGGAGGCAGAAGAGGGCGTTAGGTCCCCCTGGAACTGGAAGTTTACAGATGGTTTTAGCCACCACCAGATTGTGGTGGGGAATTGAACCCAGGTCCTCTGCAGAGAGTAGCTCAGTGCTCTTTAACGCTGAGGCAAAGTCTCTCGTACGCATAATATATCTATATATCTATATATATATATATATATATATATCTTTGCCCTGTCAGGGGAGGGGGCTGCACCTGAGTTCCGGTGGAAATGGCTGCTAGTTCACTGAAGAATCTTGGATGAGGCCACTTTACCTTTGAGGCCTTGTGTCCTTGTCCAGACAATAGAGGTGAGACTGTCCCTGCTTTTACAGGAATTTCTTCATATTGTGACCCAAACTTAACTAAAATATTAACAATTGAAAAATGCCACAGCTAGAAGAAACTGCAGGGGGTTTTTTTGTCCCTCAGTCCCACCAGGGGTCTCACCTCTACTTGTAGATCCTGGGCTGTCAAGAGACAAGAGGAGCTCAATGCAGGCGTGGCTCCTTCCCAGTATCCACCACAGAGGAGCAAGGACCACACAACCTGGACTCTCCTCAGGTCTGGAATGGTGAGTCCCTTTTTGTTGGAAAGGACTATAAAATTCTGGGCTAGAACACAGAGACTTGGGTCTCAGCTCAATGGGCTGAGTCCCTGACCTGTCACTCATCAGCTGTGTGGCTGTGACAACTTACCATCTCTCTGATTCTTGATTTCCTAGTCTATAAAATAGGAATAAAACTAGTGCAAGAGTTGATGAAATGAGATCCAAGTGGGAAAGCTCCCAGCCTAGGCTGTGGCACAGGCCATTGTGGAGCCCTGTCGCTGTCAGTCCTGACCATCACAGAAAGACCACCTGATGTGGGGGCTTCTGGCCACCCCTGCCCTAGTCACATGCCCTAGTCACGTGTAAGTGCCATTCTCAGGATTCAAGAAAAGCTTCTGAAACATGAAGGTCTGTGCTACTCAGATTTCCCGTTTATATGCACTGATCCCTTATTATACTCTCAGCAAGCAGGAAACTGCTGAGGGCCGGCAGGGGTTGTCAAGGAGCAATTATTTAGCAATTTTCTTTTTCTTTTTTTTTTTTTTTCCATTTTTATCCAGTGGAAACAAAGTGAGGTAGAGAGGTGAGACAGAGGGAAGAGCTCAGATTCTCCACACTTTCCCTTGTTCTGGGTGTGATGCTCTCTGCAGGGCTGGGTGGCTGCGCTGAAGCCAACTCAGCACTCTCCTTGGAGGGCAGCCCACAAGGATGGTGCCTGAAGGCTAGGGGAGGGAGAAGGGGGTGAGTCAGCCAGGGGCAAGGATTAGGCACGCGGCCTCTTCGACACTTTCTTTTTTCCTAAAAGCCAAACAGGGTCTCCACCCCCCTTGATAAATAACTCTAGCACAACTGACTCACTGAGAGAACACATTTCTATGTGTGTGTATATGTGTATGCATATATATGAGCGTGTATATGTGTGTGTGTGTATATATAAGTGTGTATGTGTATATGTATATGTGTGTGCATGTATGTGCATATGTGTGTGCATGTGTATGGGTGTGTGTATATATATCTGTATGAATGTGCATGTGTGTGAATGTGTGTATATGTGTGTGCATGTGTGTGTGTGCATGTGTGTGGGTGTGTGCATATATATGTGTATGAGTGTGCATGTGTGTGAATGTGTGTATATATGTGTGCGTGTGTATGAATATGTGTGTGAGCATGTGTATATGTGTGTATATGTGTGCATGTGTGTGAGTGTGTGCATGTGTATGGGTGTGTATATATGTGTGTGTGCATGTGTGTGAGTGTGTGCATGTATATGGGTGTGTGTATATATGTATGTGTGTGCATGTGTATGAGTATGTTTATATATATATGTGTATGAGTGTGCATGTGTGTGAATGTGTGTATATATGTGTGCATGTGTATGAGTATGCATGTGAGCATGTGTATATATGTATGTACATATGTGTGTGCTGTGCATGTGTGTGTTTGCATGTGTGTATACATGTGCGTGTATATGCATGTACATATGTGTGTATGTGTATTTGGGTGAATGTATGTGCATATATGTGTGTATGTGAAGATGTGTGTGAGTGTATGTGTGCTTGTGTGTATATGTGTGTGTGTGTCCACACACATTTGTGTGTTCATTCCCAAAGTGAGGGGAGTGGGCACATTTATAATTATGCAGGTGTTTGTTAAATATGTAGATCCCATTGTCCACAGAAAAGAGTGTAGTTTTGTCATTGGTGGCAGCACAGATGAACACATAGGACATCATGTAAAGTGAAATAAGCCAGGCACAGAAAAACAAATACTTCATGAGCTCACTCGCACATCACGTTAAAAGCCAATCTCCTTGGGGGATCAGCAGTAAAGAGTACTTGCTGCTTTTGCAGAGGACCTGGGTTCTGCTCCCAGAAACCACACCCCAGGCTGCTCACAACTGCCTATAACTCCAGTCCTATGGGATCGGATGCCCTCTTTTGGCCTCTGGAGGGACTACACTCACATGGAGCACATACCAACAGCAGACACTCACAGGAACACCTAAATAAAAGTAAATTTAATTTATTAAAAATTTGACCTTAGCACAGAAGAATGATGAATGTTGGTGACAGATATGCTAATTACCATAATTTGTACATCACACAAAGTAGACATGCTTTAATATGTTGTATGTATCAAGAGGTATGATATCAGGAGGTGTCATAACTCAATGCAGGTCTCAGGCCCATGGAAAGTCCCAGGCCTATGGAAATCAACATCTGTCTATCCATGTTAGAGGCTGGGGGAGAATGTTGGCATCTGCATTTGACAAATGGGCCAGGTGCCTATGGTGGCAGGCACTGGTGGTGAGTGTTGGATGCAGAAAAGGATGATGGGAAATTTCCCTTGTCCTCTGCATGAAACAGCTGGAAACCATTCATTCATAGAATATCAGATTCAGAAGGTCCCATGCAGCCCATTCTGAGCACAGAAGCAAAAGCACAATGTCCTCCTGCTAGTCTTGACCACTAACCAGCAAAACAAAGTTGGATACACCACTCAACAACTCTTGCCTCAGTTTCCTCAACTGTAAAATAATGATGGACATGTCCCCTTAGAAGGCTCCCCTGAGATCACATCTACACACAGACAGACACACATGGGCACATATGATCAGCTAATTAGATACCAGTTGTCATTGCTGAATCCTACTCCACATCTGCCTGGCAACCTGGACCCTAGCTGGACTTTCCAATACCCTTACCACCATCCTGTCTGCCTAGTACACTTTGTTCCTTTTCAGACAGAACAGAACCAAGAGACAAGTAACTAGTCCAAGGTTAAAGTACCGAGGGTTGGAGTCCTTGGCCTTTTCATAAAATATTTAATGTTCTCCCTGTGCCAGGCTCTATTCTAGGCATTGGGAGTTTTGTGGTATACAGAGTAGACAAGGTTCCTGGATCTTTGGGGGTCATGTCTCGTTTGGAAAGATTTGGAAGCAAAATTGTCTGTATCCAGAGTCCATAGGTCTAAGCACATGTAGGCTGTGTCCCATAGGTCTAAGCACATGTAGGCTGTGTCCCATAGGTCTAAGCACATGTAGGCTGTGTCCCATAGGTCTAAGCACATGTAGGCTGCCTTCTTGATGGGTGATAAGCTTATGGTCATTCCCAGGCACATATATGGGCAAAAGAAATCCATCAGAGTGTTGGGTAACCAGGATAAGTTGAAAGTTCCAGAAATAAATCCTGCTTTTCCAGGAAGCAATCCTGCTTCCCTTCCTTCCAAAGAGAGCTGGCCCAATGGAGTGTCCTGTGATGCTTTTATCTCTGTCCCTGGCTTGGGCCCCTAAACTCTGTACTTGTGAGAAGAATTCTGGATGCAAGGATGATGGTGTAAGCTCAACATGGATTGTTGTTCAGTTTGAGTACAGCGAGGTCTCACAGCATGTGTAGAAACCGTAGCCATTGTATAGACAAACCTATTACAGCATTTGCTGTTTGTGAATCCTGAATGATTTAATAAAGTCTGTTGAGACGCCTCATCAATAGGAAGGAAGACAAAAATAATAATGGGAGGAAACACCACTTCTTTCTCATAAGCTATATCTTCTGCAACAGAAGGGAGTGGGAGCATGGGCTCCCTCTAGTGACGAGGTGGGGTATTGCAGGAAACGCCTCTGCCTTAGACACAGAGCCACCTCTGAGGGGCTTCTGTTCCAGTCCAAAAGGAGGTACCAGGCACTGATTGCAGCAGTCCTCGTCAAAATATGGCTCCTCCGTGATTCCAAGGTTCAGGCCTGGCTTAGACTGTTTCCTCTTCTGAAGACCTTGATTTTGAACTCCATCTGTGTCCATGCAGATCCTTGGGGTCTGGCTCCATGTGCTCCCCCGTCTCAGACTCTTCCTTCCCCCAGGTGAGGCAGCCTCCTCATGGCCTTTCTGTCAGGCCGAGCACATAGCACTCCACTTGCTGGGGCTGCTGGACCGCGCTACCTGTGTGTCCCACCTACTCACTATTCATCCTGCCTGGATTAGGGTAGAATTGAGCCATCAACCCTGTTTTCAGTCTCAGATTCACCTTCTAGAAGACACGCCACTGTATTTTTGGAAGCACTTAATATCCCAAAGATGAGCGAATTCCTGCAAGCAGATGCCTAGGCTCTGCTGAGTCAACAAAGGTTCCCACAGCTGTGGGCACAGACCCTGGAAGGTATCACTCTGAGGTAGTCTTGTGACTCTTAAGGCTATAGTCTCCTTGTCTGAAAGCTGAGCCTCAAACTTCTGTGGTTAAAAGGGACAAATATGGGGAAGTCCCTTGGAAAGGGCACAGAACAAGCTGACGTTAATATTTTTATTATCATAATCCAGAGATCAACTAAGATGCCTATGTTTTAGAACCAAATAAATTGTTTTCAGAATTTGACCCCACCAAGTACTGGGGTTCGACCTCTTCCAATATTTTTGCTATTGTACAAGAGTGTTGGAGGGTGGGTGTTGGGAGCGTGGTCCACGGGTAGGTGGAGTGTGAGTTCTCCACTCACCTGAAGCTCTGAACTTCTGCTTCCAGTGAATGACATGGCAGTTCAGTTGGCTTCCTGTGTGTTCTATTCTATACTGCATCAATTTCATCAGAATATGTGAGTCAATTCCTTAATTTTCACTTAAAAACAAAGACAGCCAGGTGTGTTGGTGCACATCTTAATCCCAGCACTCAGTAGGAAGAGGCAGGTGGATCTCTGTAAATTCAAGGCCAGCCTGGTCTATAGAGCAAGTTCCAGGCCAGCTGGGGCTACAGGGAGACCTTGTCTCAAAAAAAAAAAAAAAAAAAAACAAAAAACAAAAAAAAAAACCCCAACCTGACAGACAAGCCCCTTGTGTGTAGCCCATATCATGGAAAGTATAAAGAGACGGGGAGATCTTACTCCATAATTAAACAAACAGCTTAATGTCCTAGATATACATATTCCCCAGAGTCCTCCAGCTGTTTCTAGTAACTTGAGGCCAGCCTCCCTATCCTCTGTCCTGAGCCCTCCTCAGCCCTCCCATATCCAAATTTCTACTAGATTCCGAAATAGGAGGTTAGTTCTTTCCTTCTGTATCTTTTGATAGCTACTGTCTAGAGAGAGACACTCAGGACTAATTGTCTATCAAGGGGACACTCAGGACTAATATCTCAACCACATCAATCCCTTCCCACAAGGAGTCAGGGGCAGATGAATGCTTTCTCCTTCCCTTCTTCCTTTTTGTCTATTTTTTTATTTTTTATTTTTTATTTTTTTGGTCTTTTCGAGACAGGGTCTCCCTGTAGCCCCAGCTGTCCTGGAACTCATTCTGTAGACCAGGCTGGCCTTGAACTCACAAAGATCCGCCTGCCTCTGCCTCCCAAGTGCTAGGATTAAAGGCATGCGCCACCACGCCCGGCTTTCATATTTATTTCATTTTTTATTTTTTATTTTTTCCTTTTTGTCTATTTTTGTACTTCCTATTCACACAGGTAATTGATAGGAAAGAATGAAAACTAACAGAGCCGAACATCTCTGCAGCAGGCTATGTGGGACTGCATGGGGTTCCAAGCCCTCTCCTTGTTCTGAATCATAGTCATGTCTAAAGATATTAGCTGCCCAGGTGGAGAATATAGTGTCAAACTCAAGCACTTTCTCATCAACCAGACAAAGTATTAATAAAGGCATGTCATGTGATGTTGTTTAGTGATACTTTAGTGGTGGCCTGAGCCTTTCTTAATCCATGCTGAAGTGAAGAAGTGAGAGGAACCTGGAAGATACTCCATGAAGACTTGTATTCAGTCTTTTTTCCTACTTTAGAGGCTCTAAGCCCAAGGACATCAGCTCTTGGGCTCTTGGCCAGGAACAGCTTGTAGGTAAGGAGGCCAGAATCACAGATATTCAAGACTTGTGATAATTCCATGTGGGGCTCACAACACCCTGGAGGGGGTCAGCTATGGACCTAAAATTCTTCCTCTGTCTAAGAGCCTCCAGGAGCAACGTCATGAAAATAACAGTAACAACTACTTACTCACAGTAACAATTACTTAAATGCTTACAATATGCTGGGTCTTGGCATAAATTTCCCATCAAATGCAATAATCAAATGATACAAATACTATTACCTGCCACCCTCAGCTTACAGATGGGGAACCTGCAGAGAATTTCCGCTATTCGAAAACGCGCCCCTCGCACCCCGCCCAACCCGGATCGGACAGTGCAAGAAGTGACAACTGCTCACCCCCGGGACAGTTTATCTTTTGCAAACTTCAGTTTATTTCTCCAAGGTTACAAGTTTATATAGGGAAAAAGCTGGCAGCCCACGAAAGAGGTAAGGTTCCAGGAAAAGTAAAAAAAAAAAGTACCAGATGTCCCAGTTACAGATGAGGCCTGTGTGAGACAGTTAATAATTGAAGGTCACTGGCCAAGATGTCTCTTCCTAGAACAAGAGGCCTAGGGTCTGGGCTACCAGCTCTGTCCCTTATCAGTTGATGATTTTTCTATCAGACGGTCTCTGTGAGCTTGCTGTGTTCGGCCGCCCACCCTAATCTGGGCCACAAGCTGCCTCCCAGAACTTCTAAGCTTTGCTTATTCCAAGTCAATTCATCCAGGTCACCTACAGAACCTAAGGCTTATAAGGGTTCATTTATCTGACGTCACGAAGCTATAAGGTCTAAAAGGTGAGCTATTAATCGCCCTAAGGTGCCACCTCTGAACACCTGAGTAGCAATTTGCAATTTGGAAATCAAATTCTCATGCACTCTTATTCCTCCCCTGATTGTAGTCGACTATGTCAAAGATGAGGGAACTGAAGCTTGCCTACATGCAAAGCCTTTCTTGACAAACGTGGAGGTAATACTGAAATAAAAGATACCCACGTTCTGCATTCTGAGGGGACCTGGCAGGACTATAGTTGGTAATAAGAGACTCCTTTGTAATCAACAAGCTTACAAGCTGGATGGAGAAAAATGGCATAAAATCAGCTAGTGACGAAGACTTGGTCTTACCTCTGGCATGCCTATTGCCTCTGGCCCTTCCTGGAACATAGCAGCTTGGCACTGAACTTGAGTTCTGCTAATTGTTCAGTTGGTTTCACCATCTGAGGCACTGGGCACAGTGACAAGGGGTGGGTCTCTCTGACCCGCAGTGAGCCCAGAGTCTGGGAAGCAGTGGTTGCCCAGCAGCCCTCCACTGACCTGTGCAAACGCCCACTGTCCCAACCTGCCCACTAGCTGCCCAGGATTCTGCTGCCTAGTCAGGGCTTGATGCGATTACCAAAATGAAGGTGAAATTTTAAAGGACTCTTAGTCACCTGATAAACAGATACTTCCTCTCCAAGTTCCCTCCATCAGGGCATCCTAGACCCCACATGGTGGATTTCTAGAGCAATTGCTTTGATTAAGACTTGGAGCTGCCAGAGGCTTGACCTCAGTCACATTATTCCCCTTATTCCCCCTTTCCTTGAAGATGAAGAGGAACAATGAGTCTAGTCTCCACGAGTGGCTCTCTGGGGACCCACAAAAAGAAAATGCGTTGGGCACCTACAGTCACTTATTGCCCTTTACAATTTATGGCACCATAAAAAATTTAGAATCATTAGAGACAGTATAAGTAGCAAAGCACGGAATGCCAAAAATATGCACAGTATGGAGCTTTGGTTAGAAATGGGGCAGTTGCTCTATTTGGGGTTCTGTCTGCTGTGTTCCACATAGTGACTCTGGATTGTTATCATTTCAGAACAAGAAGCCCTGTGTTCCTGGGAACCCTTCTGCCCCTGGTAAACCAGGGAGGTGGGTCACATCCACTCCTACTTAATGGCAGTTAGATTCAGGTGGTTAGGGAGTTTTGTCTCCATTTTATTTCCTTTTAACCATTAGTATTTTTTAGTTAGCATAAGCAGTAATGGTCTCATAGTGCTCCTCATGAAGTACATCACTGCGCTTTGCTCTTATTTATCTCTTCCCACTGTCCTTCTCTGTTTCCCATTTCCCCCTCTTGCTGGTCCCCTCTCTCTTCAAAACAGACACCAAAGGCTAACAAATAAAAAGCCCGGTGTCAGGAATGACTTACCTCTTTTGGAGAGGCCAGTGGGATCTTATAGACCCCCGAACATTGCTGTCATGTTTAAAATAAGAAATTAAGGGCTAGAGAGATGGCTCCGTAAAGAGCATTGGCTTCTCTTGCAGAGGACCGGGGTTTGGTTCCCAGCACCTACATGGCGGCTAACAACTCCAATTCCAGGGGATCCAATGCCCTCTTCTGACCTGTGTGGGCATTACAGGACATGAGTACACTTATATACATACAGTCAATACATTCACACACATAAAATAAAATTAATAAAAGTATTCTTTAAAAAAGTAAAGGGTTGCATGAGCAGACTTTCCTCTTTATAGACTGGACACTGGCTGAAGTGCCATTAGTGGATCTCCAAGACCTCCCTGCACAGGAAGACTGGTGACCCACATCTGCAGGACATTTCAAGAGATGCCCCATGCATAGTTCCCTGGGATGTAGTTGACCTCTGAGGGCAAGGAACAAAGTTATCCCTTAAAACCCTCAACCAAATTGGTATGGGCATTAAGTATGGTCATTAAGCATCCAGAAAGGCTGGTGCATTTTTTTTTCTGGTTATACTTTCCTTTTGGATGTTTAAGGCCACACATTTAGCCCAGATAAACCAAGGTTTTTGTTTTCTCAAGGTCAGCAAAACCTGACTTTGTCCTCAAATGGATGGAACTGGTAAATGAAATCCAAAAGGAGCCAGGGGCTTCCTCCACAAAAAAACAACAACAACAGCAACAACAACAACAACAACAACAAAAAAACCCGAGTGACACCTGAGGACCAGATCCTCAACTGACCTTGAGAAAACAAAAACCTTGGTTAATCTGGGCTGTGTGTACTTAAACATAAAAAAGGAAAGTATAACCAGAAATAAATAATTAGTAAGGCCTGAAAAATTGTACTTCAGGTATAAAAGTTGAGATCTTAGTAAAAAGACAAAAAGTAAAAAAGAAAAAAAAGCACTGTGGTTTTGCCTGGCTTCAATTCTTACTGGCAAGTAAGCCACCCTGTGGCTGCCACTGCTTTTGCCATCCTTCAAAGACATGAGACACAGCTTTTCAACCTTCCAATATGGACTGAGGACTCATGTCTCTCCAAGAATCCTCCAAACCTTCAGTGCCAGATGGGGACTGCTGAGACATCCAGCTTGTGGACTGAGCAACTACTGGGGTTTCAGCCTCTTCAGAGTATAGACTGCCATTGTTGGACTACCCAGGCTGTATCATGGAGACCAGTACAGGAAGATCAAGACAGGACGTGGTACTTACTGGACCTCATTTGGTGACCATGGGAAGGGAAGATCACAGTGTGGAGCACAAGGGCAGGACTGATGTTTGTTTGTACTTGCCAAAGAGGAGACTTCAAACGATTCCTTAAGGAAAACTTGACATCTTTCAGCCTAATAAAGAAAAAAATCATAAGCTGAAGATGCTAAAACCTATGATGTCATAATCTTGATATATGTGTGGCATGCTTATATACATATTTTGGAGTGATGCAATTGGAAGGAATAACAACAACAACAACAACAAAGACTGGGTCAAAGAACTGACTGAATTGGTGAACTTCTGCCCCAAACAGTAACTTCTGCATAGAAAATTTTAAAAGAGACTGAGAAAAAAGATGAAAAGCATGTTTGGCAGAATGCATGAGCTCTGGTGGGGAGGGGGTGGGGGCAAGGAATGGGGAGTGGGTCTAGACTTGATTGGGAAATTTTGTATGAAATGCACAAAGCTTCAATAAAAAAATTGACTTTGGAAAAAAAAGTAAAGGGTTAAAATTGGAATAACAGAGCTAAGTGCACATAGCTAGTGAGTGATTAGAGGCAGTCTTCAACCGTGTTCTGTCGCTACACCAAAATACTTGTCAGGTGTAAAGAACAGAAGTTTATTTAGCTCAGAGTTCTAGAGGCTGGCAAGCCCAAGCACATGGTATCCACATGTCCTTGGCGTGTGGTGTGTGGTGAGGGCCTTATGCTGCATCCTGACATGGGGGAGGGCGTCTTATGGTGAGATAGAGCAGTCCCAGCTCCAGAAAGTATTCCTCTTCTTAAAAGCCCACTAATGTACTCATAGGACCTCGCCATGACCTTATCCAATCCAAAGTGCTTCCAAAGGCCACTTCCAAACCCCATTAATATGTGAACTTGAGTTTCCACAACATGAACTTTGGAAGAGTGTTTCAAAGCACAGGGGCAAGTTGATTCAAGTCTCATGGGCTCCAACACTCAGATGCCTCCCACTTGATGTTGCTTTCAACCAAGCAAGCTTGCAAAGACATCAAGACGCCAAAGCATGCTCATGTCAGTTTAAGAGTGTGGCTGGTGGAATGCCCTCAGGCTGAAGATGCTGAGAAGTGTCTATGAACACAATGTAGATTATGCCAGCTTTACCAAATCCAGTCACCCTTCCTCCCTGTTAGCTCCAAACTACCAGGTGTCCCATATCTGTGAGTTTAATGAATTATACAACTAAAAATTTAGGGGTGGCAAAATGTCTCAATGGATAAAGGAGCTTGCTGCTAAGCTGATGACCTGAGTTCTATCCCCAGGACCTCCAGAAAGTTGTTCTCTGACCTCCATGGCATGTGTGTGCACCCCATAAATAATAAATAAACAAATAAATAAGTAATGTAAATAAATCAAAAGAAACATTTTAAAACGCATCTCTACTGAACATGTACCAACTTTTTTCTTAACAATATTCTCTAACCAATACAGCCCATTTGTATAGCATTTATCTTACGTTAGGTATTAATAAGGACTCCAGAGATGATTAAAGGTATACAGAAGAGGGGCTGGAGAGATGGCCTAGTGGTTAAGAGCGCCGACCGCTCTTGCAGAGGACCCGGGTTCGATCCCCAGCACCCACATGGCGGCTGAGAACCGTCTGTAACTCCAATTCCAGGAGAACTCCAGTTTCAGGGGATTCCGAGACCCTCTTCTGACCTCCGCGGCATTGCACGACACGGGTGCACAGACCTACACGCAAAACAGTACATTCATACACATAAATAAATAAAATAAAAATTTTAAAAAAGTATACAGAAGAGCCAGGCTTGGTGGCGCACGCCTTTAATCCTAGCACTTGGGAGGCAGAGGCAGGATCTTTGTGAGTTCAAGGCCAGCCTGGTCTACAGAGCGAGTTCCAGGACATCTGGGGCTACAGGGAGACCCTGGCTCAAAAAGACCAAAAAAAAAGTATCCAGGAGATTTTATGGAAATACCATGCTGTTTTATCTAAGGGCCTGAGCATCCATGGGTTCTGGTAACTAACAGACCCTCACAGCACTGAGGGAAGGGTATATTGCTCAGTGATACTCATCTACTCATCTTCTGATAAAAATGCAATTACTGTTGCTCCTGGAAGAACTCTTCCGGCTGCCTGGGCCCCTAGAGGGAAGCTCCTCCTCTTCCTTCCTGGTAGATCACTGGGAGCACCATTTAGGGAGCTCTACCTAGAAGCTGGAGGCTGTGAGATGACTTGCAGAAAAGAAGGTAGAGGTAAGCCAAGGCAGGTCTGAGCATTCCTGAGACAAGAGGAGCCCTGTGGCAGATGTTTACACAGGCAGAGGGCACAAGGGCTTCCCTACGGCTGGGACTGCAGATTTCAAATCTGAGCCTCTCCACAGCTGGAAAGAGGAGTCCTGTATGTTGGGCAAAGGTCAGCTTCTCCCCAGTCTTCCTTAGGGATCATGATGCCCTCTTGAGATGGGTTGCATTGTCACTCCCATTCATAGGAGAGGAGACTGAGAATCAAGGAGATAATCATGGGAACAGACGTCAGTTACAGCATCTTAGGGGTGTCTGTATTCCAACAGGATGGAGAAAAGGTTAGGATTTAAAACTACAGATACAAAGATATGACCCTGTTTGATATCTGAAAGGTTTTGTTGTGTCAGAAGACAAAGGGTCTTCCTGCAGACCACCATATTACTGGCAGGGACTTTCCAGGACCTGCTGCCTACCACCCACTCTGCAAAGCTCTATCAAAAGCTTGGAGTCTTCACTGCCTGACCTGGTGTTGGCTGTCTGGCAGGGACTTTCCCAGGCAGCCCTGCCTACGTCCTCTATCCCCTCCTGTTCTCATGATTCCCCTCATATCCTTACTGGCTTCTCTAATTTTCAATGCCATCCTTCAGCATTTGAAGCCCCAGATGTGGGGTCAATGAAAGAAAAAGGATGAAAAGGAGAAATCCAGAGATCATGTCCCTCAGGAGAAAATAAAGACAAGCGGTTTTCCCAGAACATCACTATCACCAATCCAAAGGTACCATCAAGAAAAACGATACTTAGATCCGATCGTTAATTGATAGGAGGGTATAAGCATGCTTCTGCAGAAAGAGGCAGGATGGCCTGTGCTGCGGGTCTGGCTGTGTGACCTTGGTGTCATGTCACCTGTTGGAATTCAACCTCTTCATCTGTAAAGCGGTAATACTAACCCCTCTCATAGGACTAGGGGGGGCTTGTATGAGATGCAAAATAACCTGTGTTAAATCACTCTCTCTGTTGCTGATAGCACAATGACACAGCTGGGTGAATCACAAAGAGAAAAGAGGTTTTTATTTTGGATCCTAATTCTGGACATCCAACAACTGCCAAGGGGCCACATCTGGTGATTACGTGTTTGTTGGCAAAAAGGTGGTACAGAGCATTACATGTGAGAGACAGAGAGAAAGAGAGTGTGTGTGTGTGTGTGTGTGTGTGTGTGTGTATCTGTCTGTCTGTCTGTTGTGTGTCTGTGTATATGTATGTATCCTGGTCTCAGTTCTCTCTTCTCTTACAAAGCACCTGAAATTCAATAATGGGAGCTCTACTCCAATTTTCCTCTCAAATCTCTACCTCTAAACGCCCTGCTGAGATTAAGTTTCCCCACTTTCCTTGATGGTGAAGACTCAGTTCCAGTGTAAGCTGTTTAGGGAACAAGCCACACTAGACCACATCACCTAGCATAGCACTAGGCACTTAAAGGTATAAAGACAGGCTCCGTTCAATGAAATGACCCTGTGGGTCAGGGTACCAGGAAAGCCATTTGTGGGACAAGAGAAGGAGTAGTATTCTCCTGGGCTCTACATGGTTTTACATGCCTGCAGGTGTTATTCATTCAGAGGCTGTAATCCTTTTCCTTAGAATTAAATGAGCCAGTTGTTAAAATGCATATTTCAGAGTCTGTGCCAGACATTGCTGGTTTTCTGAGGAGGCCCAGGATGCAGCATTTTACCTGGCCCAGGTGACTGGGATACCTGCTGGGGACTGAGAGCCAGCCATCAAAGTGTGTGGGCATGGGTTCTGAAACCCCCACTGTCCTTAACTTCTGCAGTGAGCTCTGCTTTAGATGGGATACATCAGTTACCTGTGTCTGCTAAAACAAATGACTCCACAAACTGAAAACAAATGACTCCACAAACTGAATGGCTTCAAGGACATCTCTCTCTCTCTCTCTCTCTCTCTCTCTCTCTCTCTCTCTCTCTCTCTCTCGTCTTTCCCTCTAACAGTTCCAGGAAAAACTGCTGCTGGCCCAGAAATTCATAGACTTCAGTTTCATCTCTTTCATCTCTGCCAGGTACTCTGTCTCCTCCTCCTCTTTCCTCTTTCTCTCTTCTCTTGTCATTGCGAGGACACTTGTCACTGGATTTAGGGTCTACCTGGATACTCTAAGATGATCTTACTCTAAAATGCTTCATTTGGGTTCGCCTTCAAGATGCATTTTCTAAATCAGTCTCCATTTCCACAGGGTACAGGACCTGGATGTCATGTGTGAGCAGCCATCACTCAATCCACTGAGGACACTGTTGGTCACACTTTGAGAAGCGTGTGCATTCACATACAGTAGTAAGAAAAGGACAAGTCAGGGGAATTCTAAGGTGCTAGTGTGGGCTGGGAGAGGAAAGGGAGAAGGGGAGAGACAGTCCAAGCTACATCCTAAGAGTCAGGTTGCTGCTGTTGTTGGTCACAAGGCAGAATATAGGAGAGACTAGCTGGGTCTTTTGTGAAGAGCAAGTCTCTTGATTTTATGGGAAAGTAAGAGATTAGTAACAACCAAGTTTATCCAGAAATCCAGACCCTGTGCTTTGCAGGGGTTGCAATTGGCCCAGGGTCTCAAGCCAGGAGCAACCAACACCCAAGCAGGGCCCTTTTGTATCCCATTCAAATTAGCTCTTCTCTGCCTGGGATTACACAGTATAAGAGCTGCTTCGTAAGTCTGGGACTGAGTTACCCTCTTAGCACAGGGTGCAAATGGAAGCAGGAGGTGGAATGTGGTAGGCCATGCCTGGGGGAGTATGGGTATATGGAGATGCTTGGCATCTGGAGGCAGAGGAAAGAGGAAAGGCAGTTTCATGGACCACCTGCCTCTCCCCATCTCTGCCTGACAGCCCCCCCACAACAGCTGCATTTATCATTCAGTAGGCCTAGTAGGCTGTAGACTTGCTGACAGCTGTGGGCAGAGTGCAAGGAGATCCCAAGGTGACAAGCTCTGCTCGCTGTGCAATGAGCCTTAGAACCCCCTGTAAACAGTGCTGACGAATTGCCCTCGGCTCCACGGGCATCATTTGTTCACAATTATAACAGGAAGAATATACAAGCTCCCACAGAGAATGTGGAGCTGGCACACCCCAGAGTAAGCAGAATCCCTCTCTGAGGCCCACATTCAAGCAGAACTGATTTTTCGGAGGCTTGGAGGAAAACTAAAAACTGATTTAAGTCTTAAGAAATTATCTATTTTTATCTACCTGTGTAAGTTTGTATTTAAATGCTAATATTTGGAGCCTGCTGGGATGCTACATTTATTTTCTTCCTTAGCAGCAAGGAGAATCACTTATTTATAAGAATTTCGGTTCCAACCTACTCTCCTGAGTTCCCACCGCCTTTTCCATCCACTACCTGAATGGCTCTCTCCCCTAAAACATCCTGAGTCTGATGCTAGCTCTCTCCCCACACTGATCCTTCTGGAACATTTTCTATTTCTGTTTCTGGATCCTCTAAGGACTCCCTTGAACTCTCCCCATCAGTCACCAGCTCCACTAACTCGACCTCCTCCCCTGACATAATCAGAAAGCCCCATCTAAACCTCCACTTTCTTATCTATAAAATGGGTATAATAAATAACAAGACCCAAACACTTCATGAGTTTATGATATGACTGAGGTGAGATCATCCAAACACAGTGTTCTGAGCTGCATCTGGGCAGAGTCACGAATCATGGTGATGTTTTTATGATGATCATGACTGCCACAGAATCTGCCCTTATCTTCTTCATGGTTGTCCTCTTAGGACCTGGCCAACAAGCTCTGGGAGGTCTGTGTCCTGCTGATTTGGAAGCACAGTCTGGCCGGTCTTTTTATATTTGCATCTCTCTGGCTTTGCTCTGACTTCATCTCATTCACTCGTTTGTGCTCTTATCACTGCTTCCCCATCAACCTCTAAAAAGCAAGCTCTATACAGGAAGGCTCACCTGTTTGCCTTGCTCACTTGAAGATCTCTAGTGACTAGCACGCAGTGGGTGCTGAATAAGTATTTGTTGATTGAACAAATGAGGGCAGGAGGAAGGTAGGGTTTTAGCAAAGGGGATATCTAGACCGTGCTGGTTACTGAGGGTTTGACAGAATTAAGGCTCCCCCCTCCACTCCTCTCTGGATGCACAGTCTGCAACTGAAAATCACATTTCTGCTTTGCCTGCTTCTCCTCCTGGTAGGACAGAGGAGAAGCCTCCTAGCAGGAGGTCCTCAACTACCCGGCATCCTCTTGGAACTAGCAAGGAAGGTTTCCTTTCCTCCGAGATGCTACAGAAGCAGCATCACTAATATTTTTGAACATCCAGGCTACCTTGTCACTCTTGCTGGGAGACCCCAGTGCCTACTAGCAGCACCTACCTGAGTGGACTGTGTCTCTGTCTCTTTTCCAGGGCCCCTCTGCCCAGGTTCTACGTCCATGGGATCTCATTCCATGTCCTTTATCTCCAGTCCCCTGGCCCATCTCTAGAGGTAGAAGCTGCTTCCTGAATTGCCACCTCCATGATCCATTCCAAGTTCCTTCCGGTTGTGTGGGTTCCCCAGCACAGCTTTGAGCGTCTCTTTGTGAAATGCTGTTAAGCAGATCGTGTGTTTTGCCCCATCTGCTCAGAAGCTCACCTTATTGCCGCAGCCACCCTCTCTGCTTCCTCTCTTACTCCACAACCATGACCATGGAGGGAATTCTTTTTAGGGACCATGTATCCATTCTCTCTCCATGCATTTAAAATTATAGTGGACAGCTCTTTGCTTCTTCTGATACCAAAGCAAAGTGCAGCTCCCAAAAGATGCTGGATACCTTAATTTTGAACCCTAATGAGGCCTGAAATAAATATAGAAGTCCAATGTCAAATGGCCTTGGATTCAAATGCTGCTCCAGCTATGTGGCCATGAAGAGGTTACTCTCCTTCTTTGGGCCACAGAATGATCAATATAATAATGGCTGCCTCACAGGGTTCTAATGAGGTTTTGTAAATGGAAAATAACTACTCAGGACAGTCACCTCCACAGAGCAGGAGCTCAGTGAATGGTGGCCTTCTTCACTCTTCCTGCCCTTCTCTGAAGGTGTTTGTGCACACTCTCACAGCCTTGCACTCAGATGAGTCAGGCTCAGTGCCCCCTCCAGGCCCAGAGACTGACTGGGGTCCCCATATGCTTGTCCCACTTCTTCCTAGAGCCAGTGTTTGAAGATTCCCCGTGAGCCATGTCAGGTGGAGCCTAGCCCTGGCTTCCAAGGCACATCTGTGGCACAGAGGCTAATTACAAGCCAGCTAATGATCTCATTTCCCTCATGCTACCTGGGGGCCTAGCTCCTCTTCCTTCCTTCCTTCCTCCCTCCCTCCCTCCCTCCTTCCCTTCCTTCCTTCCTTCTCTCTCTCTCTCTCTCTCTCTCTCTCTCTCTCTCTCTCTCTCTCTCTGTATGTGTAAATATTCTCACCTGCAGAGGCCCAAGGAAGATGCTGGGCGGAGGAGGATGCTGGCTGGAGGAGGATGCTGGGCGGAGGAGGATGCTGGGTGGAGGAGGATGCTGGGCGGAGGAAGATGCTGGGTAGAGGATGTCAAGCATTACCCTCCTCCTTATTCTCTTGAGTTGGGGTCTCATTGAACCTGGAGCCAGGCTGGTCACTATAAAGCCCCAGCAGTCTTCCTATCTGTGTTCTCCACAGTACTGGACTTACAGGTATATACGTGACCACCCCTGGCTCTCCTCGTGTGCCGAAATCCAAACTCGAATTCTCTTGCTTGCCCAGAAGAGCACTTATCAATGGAGCCATCTTCCCGGCCTCATCTTATATTTCTTCTTTGAAGGAAAGCACATTCCTTAATCAGAGCATCATCTTATCTTGTATGCTCAGGCCCAACTGAGCCTTCTTCAAGAATGCCCCTTGCCCTGCCATGCAAACAGATCCACTGAAACAATCAACCGTAAGGCCCATCGGAGGTTCAGCCAGGCGGACAAATTGAAAGGGAAATGGCAACAGTGGGCTGATGAACGCGTCCAGTCACAGGGGCTCAGTCCCTTTAGTGAAGAGTTTGACTATGACCTATCCATGTCCACTTGTCCATAGAAGGGAGACTAGGCTTGTGGATGTCCCAAGAAGGGAAGCAAGACAGCCTGAAAGGGCCAAGCAGGCGGAGGAGCACATCTACCAAGAAATTGTGGAGCTGTGCTTTTTTATCCGCACAATGGTTCTCCACAGACGAGACGGCAAATCCAGGTTACTTTTGGAGAACTCTTTGACCGATATGTTTCATATTTCAGATAAAGTGGTAGGCGTTCTCATGCGTGCCAGGAAACATGGGCCACTGCACTTTGAAGGAGAGATGTATGGCAGGGTACAGATGATCCTGTTGTGATTACTCTACTAGAGCGAGCCTGCAACAAATCAGCTTGACCACTACGGTTCTGTCAAATGCTAATGTATTAAAAATGAAAATGTCAGCAACGAAAGACTGGGTCAAAGACCTGACTGAAACAGTGAACTTCTGCTCGAAACAGTAAACTTCTGCATCAAAAAATTTAAGGGACTGAGAAAGGGTTGAAAAACGTTTGGCAGAATGCATGAGCTGTGGTGGGGTGGGGGAGAAAAGGAAGGGGGATGGGTCTAGATTGATTGGAAATTTTGTATGAAATGCACAAAGCTTTAATAAAAAAAATGGCTTGAAAAAAAATGATAGGACAAATTTTCAGACTTAAAAATAAATAAATAAGAAAATGTAAGCTGCTCTGTAATGCTAATAAAGACTAAATAATTTTTATATATAAAAGAATGTTATAAATACAGTGAAAACCTTGCCTACATGTGGAAGTTACTGCTGAGTGGTGTTTGGGATACCGTTGATCTTCTATGGCTGGACTCATTCCTGGAAGACAGGATGCTTTGTAGAGAACAAAGGAGAATCCAGATGCCTGGCATTCGAGCCGCCCCTGAGGAAGAAGAAGACTGGAATTGGCTCTGCTCTTCCCACGGGGTGGAGGTTTTCTCTCCACTGCTCCCTTTGCTTCCACTCTCCTGTCCCCACGCTGGCTTTGTTCCCACGTCTGTGAATTCCTTCCCACTCTCCATACCTTCAGAGTCCTCAAACTCCTTTTCCTCTTCTGGAATTTTCTTATCCCCACTTGCTATGAGCAGTGATGTTATAATGGATTTGTGTGAGAACCAAGATCCCCTCTGACTTTGGAGCCCTCCACAGTCTTCTCACAGGGTGCAACAAGCAATGGGTTGTTCTAGAATCTAGGTTGAGGCGGCATGCCCTTGGCCAGTAGTGTAGATGTTACAGAGTCATTCTGGGGACAGGAGCGAGAAAGAACAATAGCAGTGTGATCAATAGAAACAGCAGCAGTAACCTTTGTAATTGATACAATTACCTTCCCCATGTACTGTGCCAGACACTAATGAGAATGTTAATTTCACTTAAACCTTCAAGCCCAAGAAGTAGGAACTAAGTGTGGTGGTTAATATTGGTTGTTAGCTAGAAAACTGGCTTAGCACACTTTGCAGTATGTATAGGATGCTTCCAGAAATGATGGGCATGTGGGTGAGCCAACTGAGGGGAAAAAAAAATTTGCTCTAAATGAGAGTGACACATGCAAAAGGCTGGAGACCCTAGGTGGAATGAAAGCTAGCTAGGGAAGCTCCACAGCACAGGTGAGCTGGGCATTTCTTGAGCAGGGGTGTGCTTGTTGCTGACGTCAGACACCTATACTGGTGTCTTCAGCTTTTGAATGCAGACTTCATGTGCTCCTTCTACATTCTGGGAGCTCAAATAAACATTGGGTAAGTGAGTACATGAAGAAGAAGATAAGACTAAGCACTATTCCATTCCCAGATTCTGACTGTACTTTAATGGGAGCTTCTGTTACCAGGGGAATAGTGTAACACCTTCAGGCAAAGACATCTGGCAAAGTGGGGGACTCCTAGCCAATGCCACTGTGTAAAAAGAGCCACACCATGCAGGCATGCCTGGAGGGACTGAGGACTTAGAGAAGAGCCATGGACTGTCTCCCAGCCTTCTTTGCAGAAATTTTTTGGTGACCACCCTACAGATCTTAAGGTTTACTTCCATGGGTCTCCCCAGAGACAGGGAAGAGACCAAATACCATTACCTAGCAGTCAACCCAGGTCTTCTGAAGCTCTTAAGCTATTTCTCTTGATCTTCCCCAAAGGGGAATGTCACAGGGAGAGAAGCTGGTGGACAGAAGGACTCTCCCAGAGCTTGGCTGGATTCAGAGAAATGGCGGGGGTTCATAACCACGATACACAGGGAGCTGCATTGCATCCACATACGGTGATCATGGTCAAGACCCACCACAATGACCTTCTGAGCCACCGAGAAAGCGAAGAGGGCCTACGAGAGAGCAATGACCTGTCCCCTAAAATCCCTTCCACCCCATAGTCTTGTACAAAATAACAGCCACATGTTTATTAAACAATAGTTGAACTTCACATTTGCATATGGACTTTCAGTTCCACTCTGTGTTATATTCTACTGTGGTCAAACTGCTTAAATCTCTGTCAGCCCTCTGTGTTATTTCTTTCTTATTTATTTATTTATTTATTTATTTATTTATTTATTTATTTTTATGTGTATGAATGTACTGTCTGCATGTAGGTTTGTGTACCTGTGTCATGCAATGCCTCGGAGGTCAGAAGAGGGTGTCAGACTCTCCTGGAACTGGAGTTAAAGATGGTTCTCACCCGCCATGTGGGTGTTGGGGATCGAACCCAGGTCCTCTGCAAGAGCAGTCGGCGCTCTTAACCGCTAGGCCATCTCTCCAGCCCCCTCTGTGTTATTTCTAAGGCTAATGTCACTGCTCTCCCGGCCATGTGAAGCCGCCCATAGTCTTACATGCCGTGCAGGGGCAGAGGCTGTGATTCTACAGCCCTTTTTGAGATGAAGCCCCTCAAGCCAGTAGACAGTAAGAGGCACTGGCCATTCTTCGTCAGGAAGGGAGCCAGCAGCTGAGCCCTGAGGCTGGTGTCTACCTTGCTGCATGAAGAGGCATCTGTCTCTCCATTGCGCACTGAGGCTCCCTACACAGCCTGGCCTCTCTGTGATGCAAACCAGGTTGGTCCCAGGCTGACTACAAACTTTCCTCCCAGTGCCTCCTGGCAGCCCCAGCTTCCTGCTCTGTGGGGAGTTCTCTGAGATTCTGAGCCAGGCTTTGAGAATTATCTATTAGATTAACCAAGACGGACAGAGGGAGAATGAGTGAGCTAGTAAGCAAGCGCGAAGCAAGCGCGGGAGCTGTGCGGCTGTGTTCTCAGCGTAGCGGTCCCTCCCTTCTGACTGGAGTATTAATTGCTACATTACCGCTGCCATGTAGGCAAGACAGCAAAGCCTGGGCGTCCGGCTCCTCCCTCCCTGCTCTGCTCAATTTCACGCTCATCTTCAGTCCTGTCTGAGCCCTAGGTACCCTGGCAGTGCTGTCTTAGCCCTGCCGTCCTGAGGTGCTCCTGTGGTGAGGACTTGAGTGGACAGCAGGAAGGGGTGGAGAGAGGGAGGGAGGGCTTGCCCTGCAGGCTCTCTGGATGCAGAAGCTGGACTGGCTGCAGAGGCAGCTGTGCTGTTCCTGGAGACTGGCTTCTGGGGTACACTCCTCTTTTGAGGTTCACCTAGGCAAGCTCCAAGGTCCAGTGGTACACGAGGTGGGCACCGTCCCTTCTGGGTGCTGACAGCA
The DNA here is from genome assembly GCA_009823505.1 of Rhizomys pruinosus. Lineage (NCBI taxonomy): Eukaryota > Metazoa > Chordata > Mammalia > Rodentia > Spalacidae > Rhizomys > Rhizomys pruinosus. The sequence goes on from VZQC01013731.1 coordinate 2,134,534, forward strand.
GAGCCTGCCTCCCCTCTGCCACCATGAGCGGCTGCTCCAAAAGATGCAGGCTCGGGTTGGTGAAATTTGCCCAGACCATCTTTAAACTCATCACCGGGACCCTCAGCAAAGGTAGGGAGACTGGCTTTCACCATTGTGTCCTGCCTCGATGTGGCCTGACTGGTGACTTTGCCTCAGTGTGTTAAGTGTGTTGGTTCTGGTGTGCTGGAGTCTTGAGTCTCCAAGGAAGCTGGGGAAGCAACCATCTGGGACTTGAGGCTGATGACAACCTGAGCCCTGGCTCTGGGCAGGTGGGCACCCCGCCAGAGAGCTCAGGCAGCTGTAATTGCCTGGAAGTTTGGAAAATGGAGTTGGTGGTGTGTGGCCGATTGGTTATAGATGGGCAGAGGAACATTCCCAGAGCCCTGGGATCGGCTTAGCATGACCAGAGTTCAGGAAGTTATCCATAGAGTGTTGTGTCTTATTGATAACAGAGAGATTCAATGCAGTATGCTTCAAGTAATTCCACACAGCAGAGATGCTGGAGGGGGGGCAGCAGGAAGTGGCCCTGGGACTGGAGTCACCCTGCAATGGCGAACCCAGAATCCAGATCAGCTTTGCAGGCGTGTGCTGAGAGTGTCTTCCGTGGGATTGCAGGGTCCTGTGCTTCTGGGCTCTGTTCGCTGTTTGCTGTCTTGGATGGCTGGTCCTCCCCATCTCTGATCTTCCTGCTTCTCCAAGAACGAAGGTGTCAGGTGGTTTACAGATTAACTCTCCTTGTGGCTGTGGAGCAGAATCAGGACTACATAAATCTTCAGCCCCAGGCCGCCAGCAGCTCTGGTCTCTCTCCCACCCCTGACAAAAAAGAAGCTAACTTCTCAGGAACCCCGCTTGGTATTCTGTGCCAGAGACGGTAGGGCACGGAGAGGTGCTCCAGCAAAGTTTCTAGATATAAATTTAAAGGGAAAGCAGCAGTGTGGTGTGGTTCCACTGGCTGAAAAAAAAACGTCTTTAAATATTCATACCCTCTTGCAGGAAGCACAAGTCCTTTTGGGGGAAGAGAGAGCCTGGAAGCAGAAATCACAATATTCAGGGAAAGGAGCCTGCAGCCCTAGCAATGGGAGGAGGCGAAGGCTGTGGGACACAGCAGCACAGGTTCTACCTAGGGTTAAGTTGTATGGCAGGTGTGGGTGGGATTGTGAGGTTCACTTATCACCATGACAGGGCCTCTTTGTGACTCCTGTCCCTTCTCTATCCCCTTCCTGAACTAGGACGCTCTCCCTCCAGGGTATTCTGGGGAACTTAGCATCCAGGGTTGGGGTGAGGGTGTCTGGCTGCGTTACTGGAGGCCTGGAGTGATGAACAGGACAGGAGAGGGCCAGAGCAGTAGAGTGCTCAATGGCTTTACTTCCTGGAGGAAAAAGCAGAGGTGCAAGATTTCCCAAAGTTCCCTATTCATCCTCAGAGACAAGTGAGGGTGTTGTTCAACCTCAGGGAATGATGTCCACTTCCATTCCCAGGATGTACAGCAGCAGTTCCAGCCTAAGAACTGGAAGCCTAGGTCTCAGCTCTGACCTCACCATCAGGGAAAGCGGTAGCCTCTCTGGGGTTGTTTTTTTTCATCTGTAAAACAAATCCATTATCTCCTGCCTATCTACATTTGTGTCCAAGGGACTGGGGATGTTCACATCCTTTTATGGAATGTGTAATAGTGACCAGATGTAAAGAAGGGGTCGGAAGCTGAGAGGGTCTGTGGTGAGGGACCCAGATCCACGTCCCCCCAGGACCTTGGTTAGAAATGCTTTAATTTATCTAACCGCAACTGGGTTTTTATATACCAGGCCACAAAAGGACATTAGGCAGAGGTAGGAATGAGCCTGAGAAAGTCAGTCAACAGAGAAGAGAGTGTGTGGAATAGATGGTGGGCAGTGTGCTTGTGCCAGTGACACCAACATCTAGCTGGAGGAGAGATGGCTCTTTGAATAAGTGAACATGAACATTTAAGTATCGAGTACCTCCTGTGTGCCACGCTTAGATACTGGACACATGAATTCATAGACTCAAGTCCTCCATCAAGAACTACACAGTCAGGTGAGATACTAGCATATAGATCCCATCTGGTCATCACACTAAGATACAGGGAAGCTTGGTAACCAAGAAGACCAGAAGATAGGTACCCAGGCTGACTGAGGCTCTTCTCCAAAAAGGAACAGCTGGACGGGGGGGCAGGGCTGGGCAGGGGGGAGGTTGATGATGGGAATGAGAATAGCTTAACAGCTTCAGATGATGCTCTGCAGAGGAACCAACTGTGGGGGCAGGATGCGCCCCTCCTTACTCAGAATTCCAGAAGGTCAGAACCACATGACAGACAAGGGGCGCTGTGGGGACCGACACTGAGAACCAATGGCTGCCTGCCTTCCTCTGACCTGCAAGTTTTCAGCAGCCAGGGCTCTGCAAGGCAGCACACAGCAGCACAAGGAGGGAAGAGCAGGTCTTCACTCGACCTTTGCCCTTCGCTTCAGCTCTGTGGAGAGCCCCACATGTTTACGTAGCCTTGGCTCTCGGCCGGACAATGTGTGAGGAAGCGGATGCCAAATCCAGGTGCTGATTAAATATCTGTTAAGTGAGTGATGAGCACGGAAACCAGACCAGGCCTGGAGCAGGGTAGCTGAGAAATGTCTTTGTAGAGCCCTCAAACCCAGCTTTCTGATGTGCAGACCCTACCCCAGGTGGGAGTATTAAGATTGCTTAATGGTGTCTGGTTCTCGCTGTGACTTCAGTTGTCTGTGATCCATTGCACTGAGCTCTAGACTTGAAACAATTCAATCCTCCAGAGAAGAATCTTTCTTTATCCCTTTCAGAATCAGGAAATAAAAACCGTCTGTCAGGTACCTCTTTCTGCTCCTGGAAGTTGCTTACTTCTCACCACTGTGTGGGATTCCTGGGGCATAAGGAAGGCTCAAATCCACCCCTTCCTTCCTGCCAACTCCTGGCTCTTGGTCCTCTTTCCCTGATGCCAGCGATCCCTTTCCCAGTGTTCCAAGATACCAATGGCCCACGTTGCCTATCGGTGACCTGCTACAGTGATGAACTATCTCCCCAGACCTCCTGCCACAAGTCTTACTGATCTTGAGCTTTTCCTTCCAGGATCTGATCATAACTTGTGATGCATGTCCCTCTTTGGAACAAGTGAAAGGCTGTCTTCCCCGTTAGCTGTAAGCTCTATGAGGGTAAGACCATACGAACTCCATTCCCGCCATAGCCAGAGCAAGCCCGGCTCATCATCAGAAATCAAATGTTGCAGTGTACGGCACGGTCGAGTCACCAGCCTGACACAGTGTCTGGTGTGGGAGCTTTCTGGGAATCACCATGCAGTGTCTGCCCTACGCATGATTGGTAAAGCTCTGAAATCCATGCAGCTGCAGGCCCTGGGCCATACCAGCCCTTCAGGTCCCTGCCTGAGCTTTCTTATGTCTTAAGTGCCACCCCCAAGGGAGACTGGGAAAACAGACATTTGGGGTCCCCCCTCCTACCTCCTCAGCTCGATTTTGATTGCTTTCAATCTCTTCGATTTTTATGGTTATCTTTTGCTTAAAATAAAAAAGTTCACATGCTGGGCATAGTGGATGTACCTATAATCTTATTTTAGAGGCTGAGCCACGAGGATGGTCTGTTCCCAGGAGTCAGAGATCAGCCTGGGCAGCATAGGGATGCCCCATCTCAAAGGGAGATTCTTTTTTTTGGGGGGGGGCATACCTCTGAAATTTTATTTTTTAAATAGCCAGGAATGAAAGAAAAGTTAACAGAACTTAACAGAATGATGGTGCTCCTCATCCCCTCTTCGTGCAGTCACAGCTTATGTCTGTAGCTTCACTAGTCACTTTCTCAGAAGCTCAACCAAAGTTTGATCTCATGGAGAGTATGCACTGCATTCAGCAAAGAAATTTTCCTCAAAATAGTCAAGATTTTTTTTGTCACTTGGTGGATAATATTTGTTTCCAATTAAATTCTCATAGTTTCCCTTTGCAGGACGCTGTTGGATAACTGTTGATATGATATAGGGCGCTTCCCTTCCATGGCCTGGCTGGCTACTGGGTATCCTACGGCTCCACAGGTATATAGGGGTGCTGAGGTGCTGTTGGTCTTCAGCTTGGTCAACATGCTGGGCGACTCCTCCTGGGCAAGGTTTAGGAAACTGGCTATGGGGGGGGGCAACATGGGTGGCGGGAACCCACACTCTGGTAAGAGTGAACTGATACTGACCACTTCTTGGTACCTGGGGAGATCCAAGCACCTTCTGCTGTTGGGCCTAGGATGCCCTGTGTCCAGGGCCCATAGATGGGCTTGAGTCTGGGAAGGGGCTCTATGAACTCTTCTGTTGTAGTGTTAGCATTCCGATGGCAGAAACCGTCTCTGCTTTTTTAAGAATCTCTCTTTGACTTCAACACCCAAGTCAAAGGGAGATTCTTAAAAAAGCAGATCACGGGCTGGAGAGATGGCCTAGCGGTTAAGAGTGCCGACCGCTCTTACAGAGGACCCGGGTTCGATCCCCAGCACCCACATGGCGGCCGAGAACCGTCTGTAACTCCAATTCCAGGAGAACTCCAGTTCCAGGGGAATCCGAAACCCTCTTCTGACCTCCGCGGCATTGCACGACATGGGTGCACAGACTTGCATGCAGACAGTACATTCATACACATACAGAAATAAATAAAATTTAAAAAAAAAAAAAAAAAAGCAGATCACAAATGCGAGGAGAGGTATCATGAGTTTGAGATGGATGCATTTGTAGCCTCTCTGAACTGCCCCGGGCTGCGTCCCTTGTCTCTGGCCTCAGTTTCCTAATCAATAAACTGCAATCATAGCACCTCCTTAGGATTACAGGAGACTCTCTAGTACCTTCTCCATCTTGGCGCTGTCTCAGCGAATGGGGCTGATGGGGCTGCTGTTAATGGCTTGTTCTCTCCAGCTTGTGAAAACTCAGAACGAAGACCTTCTCTCTTATCATTTGCTTCATTGGCTCACAGCACAAACGGATAGCAGCCCCTTGAGAATAGTCTGTGATGGCATTGGCCCTGACACCCAAGCATCGGATCATGTTATCCACTGGCTTCCCTCTGCCCAGCCTGCTTTCTGAAGGGCCTGCCTGGAAAGAAGATAGGGATTCTTGTTTAAAAGGTTATTATATTTATTGGGTTGGCGACATACACATTCCACAGCCTATATGTGGAGGTCAGATAGAAGACAACTTGAAGGAGTCAGTTCCTTCCTTCCATGACATTAGACCCAGGGCTTGAACTCAGATCATTGGGATTCCTGGCAAGCTCCCTTACCTACAAATCTCTCTTCCTGGCCCATGAGATAATGTTTGAGCACCTCTCTTACCTGCTTCCCTTTCTAGCAGTTAAGAGCATAGTTCCTGTGCTAGGAAAATAGTTCAGTGGGTAAAATGCTTGCCACCCAAGCATGAGGACCTGAGCTCAGATCCCTAGCACCATGTAATAGCTGGGCACGGTGGCTCTGATCTGTACTACAATGCTGGGTAGGCAGAGACATGACAGTCCTTGGGCTTGCTAGTCAGCCATTCTAATCAAACCTGTGAGTTCCGGGTTCAGTAAGAGACCCCGTCCCCAAAATTAAGATGGAGAGCAACAGAGAAAGACACCTGCTGTTGGCCTCTGGCCACCCCTCCCCCACCACACCCCTGACTCCCACAAGCAAGCTGTCACCCATTGTATAACTTGGGAGAAACCCCATCTCTGGCTGTATGCCTGGACAGGCCCAGGATCTGAGGCACCTGCCTCTCCTTCTTCCTTCCCAGTCCATTCCTAGCCCATGACAGAGACCAGAAGTGGTACAGGCTGCATGCTGGCCAGGGAGGCTCAAAACATCTCCTTTTGTACATTGAAAATGAATGTGCTGCCCAAGGCACAGATAACAAAGCCAAAATAAGCAGGAGAAAGAAGCCTAATCCAGGAGAGTTTATAGCATGGTCCAGACCACCCGTGAGGCATGGGGCAAGAAGAGCCTGTGAGACCTGAGATCTATGTCGAGGACAAAGCTTTGCCTTCTACTCCCCTTCCTACTTAGTCTGGAATGTTCCTCTCGGAGAAAGGCAAGACCTCACTATAGACCCAGGAAGACACGCTGTTCCTTGTGCCTCTGTTGCTGCCCCAGGTCTTCAAGAGTCTGACCTTGGGCTTGGTGTGGGCTCTTCCTCAGGCAAGCTGGGCTCGCATCCCAACTCTCCTGTCTACCAGCTATAGACAAGTTACACAAGCTTCCATAAGCAGAGGAAGGTCCTTTTGATGTGAAAGGATAGTCAGGCCGACTGTACAGGAATGTGTTTTCATTTACTGAGTGTCATGTCATAAGGGCAGGCAGCTAGGACAGATGCCTACCCTGCAGCTGCAGAGCGCTAAGGCTGAGTCCTCTCCTCAGTTATGTATACCTCCCTTGCCTGGCCCTGAGTCAACCCTGGAAATAAGAGCTGCAGTGATTGTTTCCACAGGTAAGGAAACATGTTTAGATGAGTCAGGTGTCCCAGTTGGAAAGTGGCAGGGCTGGGATTAGACCCCAGGCCTCGTGGGGTCAAGAGCAGGTGCTTTCCTCCCTATTCCTGGGGGTGCAGGAGATTCTTCACCTTCTTACCCAGTAGAGAGGTCTCCAGTTTCCCACTAGTCATATTGCTAGGTTTTGAGAATTGTTACAGAAGCTGGATCTCTTTAAAGCAGAAACATGTCATGCAAGGAGTTGTGGAAAATTCCAGAAGGAGGCATGAGCTGAGTTAAGCAATGAGCTTTGCAAGGAAAGGTAACGTTTAGGTGCTAAGGGCAGTAAGGCAGCCATGCCATCCTCCTTAGCATTCCTGTCGCCTCTTGGATAAGTGGATGGGGCCAAGGCATCTGCTGGTGAGGGACTGTCCCTACACATTTCTCCCCTCATAGAACAACTATGAAATTTTGGTCTTATCTATAAGGAGAGGGGCACTGTTTGGGATAGTAGGCCATCTGGTATTTAGTTGGCAATTGGAAATTGTCTGCAAAAGCAATGGCCTTTACACTTGAGACCTGTGAGTTGATAATGACCTCTACCAAAAGAAAGACACCACCTGATCTTTAGGAAGCTCAACTTCGGCTCTGCCTCTTGCTAGTGGAAGAGAGTTCTTACCACCACAGCCCTGTTAGCTCACTGTCTTAGCAGTGCAGGACAAACCAGCGCTAGCATCATGTCAGATGGCCCCACTCTGTATATACCAAGCCCCTGAGTGTTGGTGCCTTGACATGGGCACCAACCATGAGCAGAAAGCTCAGCCATTGGGGCTTCTGGGCCCTACCTGCTCCTCTGGCCACAGATCAGAGCTACCATATCGAGGTCTGCACTTGCCTTGGCTCTCCCTATATCTAGTAGCTTTCATTCTAACTTGCAAGTCTCCCAGCCTTGTTCCTCTCTAGCAGGACCATCACTCCCCTGACCTATTTTGGCTTGGCCTCTAGGTCTCCGTAGTCAGAGGGATGTCACGCTCCCCCCATCCACCAAGGCTTTCTCTCTTAGGTTTCCTGGATCCTTTCCTCTAGATAACCCTGATATCAGCCAGGAATAATCTGTTCAGGGCTACTTAGCCCAGCAAAGCTATACAGACATCCTATTAACTTCAGAACCATGGGAGAATAGCTAGTTTATTCCAAATTAAAAGTAGATGGAAATGGACTTTGCATGCCAGAGGTGCCAGGGGGCACTGTGGGCTGTGAAACCATGCCACGTGGAAAGGTGGAATAAACCCGGTCTTAAGTGGCCCTGAGGCCTGCAGGCCACTTTCCTTGCCATTGTGACCCTCACCTTCCCCAGTCGTTTAGGACTACAGGATCTTTTCAAGATGCTTCTCTCACAAAACTCCAGGTCTTCAAAGCTGTTGGTTCCCAGGATGGAATAGGGATATGACGTAGTCATAGGGAGGAAGCTGGACAGACTGGGCTCAAATATGCCGGGTCTAGCAGAACTCCTTGGGTAAACTCCCCATCTTGAACCCCTGTCTTCCCTTGTATAGTGGTACCAGAGATGGCCTTGTCCCAGGCCCACTGAAGATGGGTGCATAACACATACTGCCTGGCATGTTGTAGCTGCTTGGTGAAACTCAAGATGCCTGATTTCTTCTCCTCTTGTGCTTCAACTTGTCTTTGTAGCAAGGATATCTGAGGACAGGCTGGAGGAAACACTGCTCCATGGGCCAGCCTCTCCTTCTCCATCCTATCGGGGTCACTCAAGTTATCTCAGCCACCCCCAGTGATTTCAATAAGTTCCATGGTTGAGAATTTGTCAACAGCTGACTAAATCATTTTTATCTGCATGTCTATGTGTTTATTTGCCATCAACCCCTATGAGAATACTATCCCCACCTAGGCACTCACTTTCATGAGGATGGGTGCCCTAAGCACCTGCATCCCCCCCACCTCCCCACCCCCCCACCCCCACCCCCCATGAGAGCTGAACAAATGACAACTACACACTAGCCCAGTCTTCCCATTTTGAATTTCTATGCAATGTAACAAAAATGACCAGCTAGTAAGTCTTTGATGAGATAGGGTAGATCCATGGCCCCTGACCTGTTTCTATGTTAGCCTCTCCGCAGCAGTCTGCACTAGCTGTCTATGCAACTGTCCTTGGCAGTGCCTGAAGAGATGTCCGTTGCAGTTCAGGTGAAGTCAGGATTCTCTCCAGTGTCTGTCTACACCCCAACTTGAAGGGCACAAGTGGGATCTGGTGCCTAAGAGCTGCCACAGTAGGAAGCTGAGGACATCTTAAAGGGAGAGGAGGAAGCAAAATTGAGAAACTTTACAGGCTCCTAGGCTAGGCAGAAGAAGAGAAGCCAAGACCCCAGGAAAAGACTCAAGGGAGGGCAGTTAGCGTCACTAGGGACTTCCCTCCCAGCTTCACACGTCTGAAGTCCGGAGGCTGAAGGAAGCCTTCTTCCTTTGCCAGGATTTGGGTAAGAGGACTGTGAATATAAGGCCTGTCCTGGTCCTCTCTAGCTGAAGTCACCAAGATGGCATTCTGTGTTCTTAGAGGAAAAAGAAAAGCACTTTTATAGTCAGACCTGGCCTAGAATCCAAACTGTCACATTTGCTTAGTCCACTTAAGCTGCTGTATTGAATGCCACAGCCTGAGTAGTTAGAGACAGTTATTTAGTCCTCAGTTCTAGAGGCTGGACATCTGAGATCAGGGTGACAACTAGACCCAAGGTTCTACTGGGAACTCTCTCCAGTCATCTTCCCACTGTGGCCTTACATCAGTGAGCCGAAGCTGGCTACCTGGATTCTTTAATAAAGGCTGTACCTTGACAACCTAGGCACCTTGCAAAGACATTACCAGAACTTCCATCCATTTCTCTGAAAATGATGTAATTTATTTTTTTGGTTCAATAAAATTCCATATTGTATATACTACATTTTCTTTATGAACATCAAATTGAATCTATAACTTGGCTGTTGTGAATAGTGTTACAAATAAACCTGGATGTGCAGTATCTCTGTGTATTCTGTAGTTAGATTTCTTTGGGTATATTCCCAGGAGTGGTGTAACTGGATCATATAATTGTTTCTATTTTTGAATTTTTTGAGACACTTTAATTTCCATAGTGGCTAGACTAATTTATATCATACTAAGAAAAATAAGCCAGGCTCAGAAAGGCAAGTATCACATATTTTCTCTCATTTATAGATCTTAGAATTTACATAGGTACATGATACATATATGTGTTTGTATATGGACATAATAACACACACATGACATGAAGTGGAAGTGGTATTATGTTATAAAAGAAAGAGACTTAGTGAAAGAGAGGAGGGAGGGAGGGGATCCAGGGAGCAAACACAAAGTACAAGATATATTTGAATTAAAATGTCTGTATGAAACCCATCACAATGTACAATGAACATATATGCCAATAAAAATAAATTAAATTGTAGAAGATACCACCACTAAACACCACCAAAATGGATGGATATGGCTTCAATGTATGAATTTTGGGGGCGATATGCTTTCAATCCATTGCACTGAGAGATGGCTTCCCTTCTCTGGATCATCCTTGTTCATCTCCAAAATGAAGCAGCAATACCCCTGCATCTGCCGTGTGCCCAGCATGGCCTGGGTACTCTGTATCCACTCTTTCACTGAACATCGTAACATTCACAAGAACCCCAAAGGCGGAGAGCTCACCTGAGCCTCATTTACAGAGATGGAGACCTGTGCTTCAGGGAAAAGAAGGATTGTTATAGATTGGATATAAAAAGGGCCCCTCACTGCTGACATATCCAGCCTGTGGACTGAGCAGTTGCTGGGATTTCAGCCTCTTCAGAGTGTGGATTTCCATTGTTGGACTACCCAAGGCTGTGTCATGGAGGCCAGTGCAGAGAGATCAGCACAGGACACGTGATTGCTGGACCTCATTTGGGTGACCATGGAAGGAAAGGACCCCAGTGTGAAGCATGGAAGCAGGATTGATGGTTGTTTGGGGCTTGCCAGGGAGAAGCCTTCGAATACTTCCTTAAGGAAAACATGACATCTTTTAGCAAAAAAAAGAAAGAAAGAAAGAAAGAAAGAAAGAAAGAAAGAAAGAAAATCCTCCAAATCAGGTGATATGTGTATGTATGTTTGTATATATTTATGTATGTGTATATATATTGAAGCAATAAAAATATTTTATTGAAAAAAAGAAATTAGACAGCAGAGAGTGTATATAAAAGCCATTGGTGCAAATGAGACTCAAAGAATGCTGTTAAAGAGCAAGAATAAAAGAGTGAAGACTGATCGATACAGTTTGATGACAAAGTAGACTGTGTTGTATGTAAATGTAAATGCTAAAAACTAAGAAGAAAAACAAAAAGATGACTATGTCAAAACTCAGAATATTTCTAATCTCAGAGAGAGTGGTGGTGGCTGTGTTCTGCACCCACAGATATCGTCTAAATGTTTATAGATCACATACAAGTTTTATCTATATTTTGCCATTTATTAATGCTTTTTTAATTTTTTATAAAATAAACACATGTGGTCTGTCCCCTATATCAAGAAAAGAAAAGAAAAGAAAAGAAAACACAGCAAAGAGGCCGGCCTGCCCTCAGTTCCAGAGTTGCCTAAGGAGAGAAAGTAACTATCTTTGTCATTTTTTACTATTTACACACACTGAATAAATAAATATTTTGATTGTATGAGATGTTTATGTGTACCAGAAGTTTACAAAACAGAAATGCTTGATTAGCAATTTGAATGGCTTGTATCAAAATCATGAAGCTGAATGAATGAATTTGGGTAATATCAATATTATTAAAGTGCCATTTTATTACATACAGTATAAAAGTTACTTAGATTCTTCTAGATGCTACACTCTACATAAATTTTTACATTCTTGGTGGTTTTATTTACATCATTCCAAGCACTCTGCAGCTTCTTGTTCTCTGCACATCAGCCAGTTGTGGTTCTTTGTATTAATCTCCATCTGCTGCATAAGAAGTCTTCTCTGGTGAGAGTCGAGAATGGCAATAAGTCATTTAGGGGTCGTTTTAATACTGTAAATATTTGGTAGAAAACTAGCATTGGGCTCTCCCCTGTGCCCTGTGACCTGTCCAGCCTCAAGTTCCTAAACCTGATGTCATTGTCAATATGAACTCTATCTTAAATTATAGTGTCTACAAATAGACAATGAGTTGAAATTCCCAGGCCCGTCATTTTTGTTTTTATTGTCATTGACTGAGAAGCAGGCACAGTTCTAACATCAGTTTAATGTCAGATGAGTAAATTTTGCCAGTGGTGTACTTTGCCCTAACTTTTGGGATATAGAGAAGTGCCAACAGTTGAGGAGTGTAGGTAGATGTGCCCAACATAGGAAAGGTACGTGCCAGCTTCTCTCCTAACAGTCAATTTCAGCTGGGGTTCAGGTCTCTGAGCTATGTATGACTAGTCCAAATTGAGATGTGTTGTCAGTATACGACACAAGATTTTTTTTTTTTTTGTCTTTTCAAGACAGGGTCTCCCTGTAGCCCCAGCTGCCCTGGAACTCACTGTGTAGACCAGGCTGGCCTTGAACTCACAAAGATCCGTCTGCCTCTGCAAGTGCTACTATTAAAGGCATGCGCCACTACGCCTGGCTTATGACACAAGATTTTAAAGATGCACAGGGAGAAACAAAAACAAAAGAATGGGAAATAGCTTAACATTTATATTGATGAAATTAATACATTGATATGATAATTAATATAAAATATTTTTGTGTTTTTGATTTTTTTGTCCACAAATGTTACAGGGTATATGAAGCTCACATTACCTTCCTTTGGACAGTGCTATTTAAATGAAAATGTGTTTTGACAAAAGGCTGAAACAAGCTGCGTTATCAGAATTTATGTAACATCCCCCATAAATGTTTTTTCATATTAAAAAAAATAAAATAAAAAGATTCCTATATTCAACCAGAAAAAAATAAAAGTAAAATGGGCTCCTCAATAGGCTCAGGCGTTGAAGGCTTGGTCCATAACTACAGACATAGGGAAGTAGTGGAAATGCAGATATTTGGCTGCTCCAAGGAACTAGATCAGTGGGGCATGAACTTAAAGGTGCATCTTGCCCTCTTCTCTCTGCTTCCTGACTTCCGTGATGTGAGCAGCTTTTCTCCATGCACCTTTCCACCATAGTGCTTTCTGCCTTATGGCATGGCTAAAAGCTATGAAGCCAACAGACCAAGAACTAAAAGCTCTGGAACCATGAGCCAAGCTAAAATTCTTTACATTATTTTTTCAGACATTTTGTCACAGCAAATGGAAAGCTGACTATCACAAAAGAGCCATCAGTCAGAAGAGCCAGGGCTAAAAGCCTGGGCTATCTGCCGTTCAGCTCCTGTATATATCCCCCAATTTCTAACACACATGCACACACACACACACACACACACACATGCACACACACATATGCACACTCACACACACACACACCATTTCTAAAATCAGACTTTGAAGAAATAATCAACAGGCCATGCATACTCTTGCTTCAGAAATCAAGTTTTCAAGGTCTAAAGACTTTCAAGACTAAAGAACATTTACAGAAAAGTTTACCACTTTCAAGACCTGAGCTCCTCAAACCATTACCTGTAGGTTACCATCTATAATCAAACAACAAAAAGCTTTAAAGAACTGACCAGGCAGCCAAGAGTTCAGGGAGAAGGGAAAAAACATCACTCAGCAAATATTTTCAACTGTGGCTCCAGTCTGACCAATTTCCATTTCTTGCTAAGATAAGATTGTTTGGAGAACTATATAAGAGTCACTAGGGAGAAATGACCACAGGGGCTTGTCTCTTAGAGGTTGGGGTTAGCCCACTTCAATTTTCTTTCTATAATCTTTTGAAGAACTCGGGCGGGTTTGAGTGACAGTTTTCAAACTATTTGTGCTTAGCAGGCAAAGGCAAGCCCAGGCTTGTGTCTCAGTATCTGCAAACATCAGCTTAGAACCAGCTGTCACTCAGAGCCTGGGCTATTTCTAAGCCATGAGGCATATTGGATTGGAGAATGGTTCATAACCCAGTGCTAATGAACTCTGTTCACATCTCACAAGACCAGAAGCAGTGACTTATCATTCCCTGTGTGACAAGAATAAGAGGAAAGACAGTCGCCACCATCTCCTGACTGGTGGAATTTCATCAGGACTCCAGGTTTAATACAGCCTACCTTGTGAGTTGTCTATTCTTACCCTGGCCCAAGGCTTTGGGTACTTGAAGCTCTTGCTAAGGATACACACGCGAGGTCAGAGCTCTGAATCCTAAGACCAAGGGCTGTTCTAAAAGAGTATTTTCCAGTCAAGTTCCTCAGCAACATCCCCTTCTGTTATAGACTAAACTATATCACCCCTTAAAATTCATATGGTGAAGTTCTAACACCCAATGTAATTGTTTTTGGAGACAGAAACCTGAAAGAAGCCAAGTTAAACGAGGTCACTGGGTAAGCCCTAATCCTATAGGACTGGTGTCCCCGTAAGAGGAAGAAAGCAAAGATGTGAGAAGTGGCCACCTGCAAGCCGAAGAGAGAAGCCTAACCACATACCAGCCTGCCAGCACCTTGATCTTGTGACCTTGGACCAGAACTGTAAGAAGCTAATTTGTTGTTAAAGATACTCTTGATTGTTGGAATTCTGTTATGGCAGGTTAGCATAATAGACATGTTTTCTTGCATTTTTACTGTGAAAAATACACATAAAATCAAGTTTAGTATTTTAGCAATTTCTTTTTTTTTTTTTAATTGTATTTATTTATTTATTTTTAACAAATCTAGACCCGTGTTCCCGCTCATTCCCCCACCCCGTCAGAGCTCGTGCATTCTGCCAAACATGCTTTCCATCTCTTAGTCTTTCTCAATATTTTCCATGGGGACGTTGACTGTTTTGAGCAGAAGTTCACTGTTTCAGTCAGTTCTTTGATGCAGTATTTTCTGTTGTTGTTGTTGTTTCCAAAATGCATTATGTCCAACTGCATTGTACAGAAGCTCAGGGGGCCCTACACAAGAAATACTTACAACTGGGTAATTGGCACTAGCATCCACAGATGAGGGATACCATTCGTCGTTTGTTTTTCTGGGACTGTGTTACTTCACTCAGCATGATGTCCTCTAGCTCCAGCCATTTTCCTGCAAAGCTCGTGATGTCGTCTTTCTTTACTGCTGCATAGAACTCCATTGTGTAGATGTACCACATTTTCTCTATCCACTCGTCAGTTGAGGGGCATTTAGGTTGGTTCCAGCTCTTTGCTATTGTGAAGAGAGCTGAAATAAACATGGCCGTGCATGTATCTCTGTGGTGGCGTAAGTCTTGAGGGTACATGCCCAGGAGTGGTATGGCTGGGTCGGGTGGCAAGTTCATTCCAAGTCTTCCAAGGGTTCTCCACACTGCTTTCCATAGTGGCTGTACGAGTTTACATTCCCACCAGCAGTGGATGAGTGTTCCCCTTTCCCCACAACCTCTCCAGCACTTGGTATCATTTGTTTTCTTGATCCTAGCCAGTCTTACTGGAGTAAGATGATATCTTAAAGTGGTTTTGATTTGCATTTCCTTAATGATTAGTGATGTTGAGCAGTTCTTGAGGTGTTTCTCAGACATCTCTAATTCCTCGCTTGTGAAGTCTCTGTTCAGTTCTTTGCTCCATCTATTGAGCGGGTCGTTTGTTTTCTTTTTTCTTTGTTTTTTGAGTAGTTTATATATTCTGGAAATCAATGCTTTGTCAGATGTATCTGCAGTGAAGGTTTCCTCCCACTCTGTGGGATTTCTCTTCACTTCCTTGATTGTTTCTTTTGATGTACAGAAGCTTTTGAGTTTGATGAGGTCCCATTTGTCAATTGTCGACCTTAATTCTTGTGCAGCTGCTGTCTGATTTAGGAAGTCTTTTCCTACGCCTATGTCTTGTAGTCTGCTGCCAACTTTTTCTTCTATCATCTTCAGAGTTTGGGGTTTCACGTTGAGGTCTTTAATCCATCTGGAGTTGACTTTTGTACAGGGCGAGAGGTAGGGGTTTAATTTCATTCTTCTACAAGTGGTGATCCAGTTTTGCCAACACCACTTGCTGAAGATGCTGTCTTTTCTCCATTGTGGTTTCTTGGCCCCCTTGTCAAATATGAGATGGCTGAAATTGTATGTGCTCAGATTTGGATCTTCGGTTTTGTTCCATTGGTCAACAGGTCTGTTTTTGTGCCAGTACCAGGCTGTTTTTATGACTATAGCCCTGTAGTATAGTTTAAAATCTGGTATAGAGATCCCTCCTGTGTAGCTCTTTTCACTCAGGATTGATTTGGCTATTCGGGGTCTTTTGTTTCTCCAAATGAATTTAAGAACTTTTGTTTCCAAGCCTGTGAAGAAACTCTTGGGGATTTTGATTGGGATTGCATTAAATCTATACAAGAGTTTTGGTAAAATGGACAATTTTTACAATGTTAATTTTCCCAATCCATGAGCATGGGAGGTTTTTCCATCTTCTGAGGTCTTCTTCAATTTCTTTCTTTAAGGGTTTAAAATTTTTGTTGTAGAGGTCTTTGGTGTCTTTGGTTAGGTTTGTTCCTAGGTATCTTATTGTTTTTGAGGCTATTGTGAGTGGGAAGGTCTCTTTGAATTCTTTCTCCAGTTGCTTGTTCTTGGTGTAAAGAAAGGCCATTTATTTTCTAAGGTTAATTTTGTATCCTGCCACTTTGCTGAAGCTGTTAATCGTTTCTAGGAGTTTTCTGGTGGAGTTTTTTGCATCTCTTAAGTAAACAATCATATCATCAGCAAATAGGGATAGTTTGACTTCCTCTTTTCCAATTAGTACTCCTTTAATATCCTTTTCTTGCCTTATTGCTCTAGCAAGTGTTTCAAGCACTATATTGAAGAGGAGTGGTGATAGGGGGCAGCCTTGCCGAGTTCCTACCTTTAAAGGGAATGTTTCCGTCATTTCCCCATTTAGGATGATATTGGCTGTGGGTTTCCTGTATATGGCTTTGATTACATTGAGGAATGATCCCACCAATCCAATTCCTTCTAGGACTTTAAGCATGAAGGGATGCTGGATTTTGTCAAAGGCTTTTTCAGCATCAATTGCGATGATGATGTGGTTTTTGTCTTTGATTCCGTTTATGTGTTTGATGATGTTTATTGATTTTCGTATGTTGAACCATCCCTGCATCTCTGGTATGAATCCAACTTGGTCATGATGGATGATCTTCTTGATGTGGGTCTGTATGCGATGATGGATGATCTTCTAGCAATTTCTAAGTGTACAGTTCAGTGGCTTTAAGTTCATTTACACTATCACCATCATCTATTTCTGGGAAATTTTCACTTTCTTACACTGAAACTCCCCTCTCCCCTCTCCCTAACCCTGGCCAGCACCATTCTGTTCTCTGTCTCTATGATTTTGATTATTCTAGGTATCTCATATAAGTGGAATCATGACAAGTATTTATTCTTTTGTGTCTGGCTTGGAATAGTTAGCATGACTTTAAGATGCATTCATGTTGTAGCCTGGATCAACGGCTTCATTCCTTAAAAGAATAATGGACTATTATTCCATTGTATGGCTATGCCACAGTTTATCTGTCAATGAGCCATTCTCATTTTTTATTGAAGTTTTGTGCCTTTCATACAACATTTCTTAATCAAATTTATGCCCCTTCCCTGCCCCCCTCCCTGTCACAGTTCGTGCATTCTGCCATACATGTTTTGCATCTTTTTCTCAGTCTTTTTTTTTTTTAATTTCTTCAATGTAGAAGTTTACTGTTTAGGGCAGAAGTTTACTGTTTCAGTCAGTTCTTTGACCCAGTCTTTTTTGTTGTTGTTGTTCCTTCCAATTTGTATCACTTCAAAATATGCATATATACATGCCAAACATATACCAAAATTATGACATCTGAAAATAAACTATAGGTTAATTCCAAAATATGTTTAGGGATTCACATTTTGACAGTAGAGTTGTATGCAGGTAAAGAAAAAATATTAATTAAGTAATATCAGGTAAATACAATACCTGATGTTACTCATCAACATGGTGATGAGTAACATCAGGTATTGTATTTACCAAAAAAAGGAGTCAGTTTGCCTTATAAATAAGGATTTGGTGTTAGGATTCACAGATCAGGGACACCATATGTCATTTGTTTTTCTGGGATTATATTACTTCATTTAGCATAATGGCTTCTAGTTCCATCCATTTACCTGCAAAGTTCATGATGTCATCTTTCTTTATCACTGCATAGATTTCCATTGTGTAGATGTACTACATTTTCTTTATCCACTCATCAGTTGAGGGACATTTGGGTTGTTTCCAGCTCGAGAGCTTCAGTAAACATAGATGTGCATAGGTTATATGAGTTTACATTCCCACCAGCAGTGGATGAGTGTTCCCCTTTCCCCACAACCTCTCCAGCATTTGGTATCCTTTGTTTATTTGATCATAGCCAGTCTTACCAGAGTAAGATGAAATCTTAAAGTGGTTTTCATTTGCATTTCCTAAATTATTAGCAAGGTTAAACACTTTTTAAGATGTTTCTCATCCATCTTTACTTCTTCATTTGTGAAGTCTCTGTTCAGCTCTTTACTCCATGTTTTGAATAGGTCATTTGTTTTCTTGCTCCTTTGTTTTCTTTTAAATACAACATAGATGGCATAGTCCTTTTGTGGAAACTGCCTCCAATGGATTCTTGATGTCTTTTGAGTCAAACTCTGACTTCTTCTAATGGTAGATCTCTGTTCTCTTCCCCTTGTCTCCTCCCCCCTCCCCTGCACTTCCAGAACACCAGCTCCCTCACCCACAGGGTGCTCACAGTTCCTGTTCTTTAGGTTGGGCTTTGGACTTTCCAGAACCATCTCCCATGGTTCATTCAAATCATCCCCTGGAGCTCCGTTCACACTTGTGCTTGTTCCATTACCTAATGCTGCGTCACTTTTCTGCACAGCATTTAATGTTCCTGCAACTGCATTATACGTTGATACACACTCTTTAAAAAGTCATTAAAATTATACATTCTTGGGCTAGAGAGATGGCTGGAGAGATTCCCAGATCCACATGGTGGCTAACAACCGTCCATAACTCCAGTTCTGGGGGATCCAATGCCCTCTTTTGACCTCTGCAGGCCTTGCATGACATAAGTGCACCTACCCATATACGGGCAATACAGTCATACACATAAAGTTATAATAATAAATAAAAGTACTTAAATTATGTATTCTTAAGGCATTTTTTTGATATTTTAAAATGCATGCATAGTTAAGTGATTATTATAGTCAAGCCAATTAGCATGTCTATCTCTTCACACCGACACCTTTTTGGATGTGTTAAGGACACCTGAGACAAAGTCTCTTACCATGTACAGAATACAGTATGATTAACTGTAGCCTATTATGTTCAGTAGATCCTAGAACTTGCTTACTCTTACATCCCTTGGCTCACATCTCCTTGCTTTTCACATTTATCCACTGAAGTTATCACCACTTCCCTGGCAATTCAGGGAGAGCCTAACACATAGTAGGTCCTGAGTAGAAGCTAAGGTTGACCAGGTGGTTTAAAAGCCCAAAGGCCAGTGGGTGCTACCCAGCAAGCTGGCCTTCTGCTAACAGCAAAGCTGACCCTTGAGTCTGGGCCCTGAATCGACCTTCCAATCTCCACAGATTCTGCCTTGCCACCATTTAAAATGCCCTGGCCTTGGGGCTGGAGAGATAGCCTAGCGGTTAAGAGCACCGACTGCTCTTGCAGAGGACCCGGGTTCGATCCCCAGCACCCACATGGCAGCTAAGAACCGTCTGTAACTCCAATTCCAGGAGAACTCCAGTTCCAGGGGAATCCAAGACCCTCTTCTGACCTCCGCGGCATTGCACGACACGGGTGCACAGACCTACATGCAGACAGTCCATTCATACACATTCAAAAATAAATAAAATTAAAAAAAAAATTAAAATGCCCTGGCCTTGTTCTCTGTTTTTCCATGCCCATCTGCTCACCCCCACTTATCTTTGACAAGCACCAGGCACCTGCCATCTGGCTTTTGAGCCCATTCTTCTGAGAACTTCCCTCTCCTCGGTCAATGTGACTGGGGGCTTTAGGTTAGTTTATCACTCTATGGAAAGAGACTCTTAAGCTGAAGAGGGAAGGGCTGGTGATTATCTTCATTCTGCTCTCTGCTCCATTCAGTGGAGTGGCTCCCCTCTGAAGGTGTAATGTGACCATTCACCAGCAAAGGTTTCTGGGAGCTATAGGCATAGCAGGCCCCCAGCCTGGGTTCCCTTTCAGCAACTGAAAATCCAGGATGTTCTGAAAACATCACCACATTTTCACCTTGTATTACACCAAGATGATCTTAAAATATCACTCTTTTGAGCTCTGTTCTCATCTATAAAATGGGCACAGCAATGCCCATGCTACAGATTTACTAAAGGAATGCATGGAGTCATTGGCACAGAGCTTGCACCTTATTGGGGTTCAGGAATGACAGTATGTTTGTGGTGGTTTGCATGAGTGTCCCCCATAGGCTGTAAGTATTCAGACATTTGTCTCCAGTTGGTGGCGCTGTTTTTGGAGGACTTAGAAGGTGTGGCCATGCTGGGGGAAGTGTGTCACTGGGGGCAGGCTTAGTGAGTTTTAACAAGCCTAGTGGTCTAGAGTTGCTTCCTCTCTGTTTCCTGTGCTCTTTTCGAGATGTGACCCTCAGTTTGCTGCTCCAGATCCAGCTACCACGCCTCCCGCCACATGGACTAATTCCCTGGAACCGCCAATTGTAAGCTCAAATAAACTCTTCCTTTTATAAATAAGTTTCTTGGTCATGGTGCTTTATCACAGCAACAGAAAAGTGACTAATACAATGTTCCTGCTGTATTTATCACAGCTGTTTGTAGAAACCAAATGTCTCTCCTCATTCGTTGCTGTCAAACCAGACTCCCAGGCCCTGGAAAATGACCGATTTATTAAAATGACCCATGGAGGCCAGATAAAGTTCAAAGATTTCTCCAATATTCTCTTTGCCTCCCCTTTCCCTTCATGAAGCAGGGTATGATGGAGGAAGGGTCCTCACCTTGGTGCATAGGTCAGGAGAGCCAATGGCCCACTCTGAGTGGGCTTGGCACCCCCTGCCTTTCTCATCTCCCACACACCCTTCCCTCATACCTGCTGCTGAGGAAGAGGAAGAGGGCTCCCCCCAGAAGATGGCTCTTCACACCACAGTCAACTCACAACCTGACACACAGGACCCCAGCTTCATCTCTGTTCTCTGGCCCTCAAGGCCTCATCTTAAGAAAGGGCTCCAAGCTTACAGAATGACTCTTTGGAAAAACTACAAGCTTGTGGGAGTAGGGTAAGGGCCATGTCTTAGTTCCTCAGAAATGCCCAGCACACAGCACAGGGCCTGGTGCGGAGTGATCAGAGGATAGATGAAAGATGGGAGGGAGAAGGAGCAGACCTTCCCAGTTGAATGACTGCGGACATCTGAGACTGAACACTTGTAAAGCCAAAGCAGACCAGGCCTCTCTCAGCTTCACTATTTCTCCTGAGTGTCTCCAACCCAGTGTCCTTGAGTCATCTTCTGTCACTTCATTTCCATTTCCAGAATCTCCTTTGAACTCCAGCCCTTATCCCCGTCTCTTCCTGCTCAAGTGCACCCTGTAGTTCTTCCCCCTTCTCTCTACCATCTCCCTGCACCATGGCCAGACAAAACACAGACCAGACAGTAACCTACAACTCTATCCCAACCTAACCAGCAGCCATGCTACACACAGTCTTTCATTCAGACGTGTGTGTTGTGGTATGATTGCATTATTTATTAAAGTAAAAGTTAAAAACGATCAGACCTGCTGAGGTGGTGGTGCACACCTTTAATCCCAGCACTCAGGAGGCAGAGGCAGAGGCAGAGGCAGAGGCAGAGGCAGAGGCAGAGGCAGAGGCAGGTGGATCTCTGCAAGTTCAAGACCAGCCTGGTCTACATAGAGAGTTCCAGGACAGCTGGGGCTACAGGGAGACCCTGTCTCAAAAAGATAAAAAAAAAATGATTGACCTTCAATGAAAAGTACTACATTAAATACATTTGGCCTTATCTATTTATGGAAACTTTGAAACTCTTGAAACAGCTGAAAAATTATTTTAAACATTCAATAACATGCAGAAATACTGGATGTAAAGTCATGTAAAAATCTGCATGTAAAACTATGTACTGGGGCTGGAGAGATAGCCTAGCAGTTAAGAGCACCAACTGCTCTTGCAGAGGACCCGGGTTCGATCCCCAGCACCCACATGGCAGCTGAGAACCATCCGTAACTCCAATTCCAGGAGAACTCCAGTTCAAGGGGAATCTGAGACCCTCTTCTGACCTCCGCGGCCTTGCACGACACAGCACAAACCTACATGCAGACAATACATTCATACACATACAAAAATCAATAAAAAATTTAAAAAAACTATGTACTACATGGTTTCATCTGTGAACAGATGAACATACAGGAAAACAAACAGAAGGAAAAAAATAAAAATTAACATAGGTTTTGTTTGGGAGTAATAGTTGTTCTTCAAAGTTCATTTTATATAATTTTATTGGCATATCTTCATTATGTACATGTTTATGCATATATATTATATACTTTGAGCATATTCACACCCACCTTCCTTTTCCCTGTCATTCTAATCCTCTTCATTCCCCCAGATAATCTCACCTCTACTGTCATGTTATGTATATATGATCTTATGTATCTTATAAAATCTAGGAAATACAAATGGAAGACAACATATAATTCAATAAAAGAAAGCATATGTCTTTCAGAGTCTGAGTTTCTTCATTTAATACGGTGTTCTCCAATTGCATCCACTTGGCTGCAAATGACAGTTTTGTTATGGAGATGGTGTGCATAGACCACATTGTTTTGTCCATTCATCTGTTGACAACTCCTAAGTTGATTCCACAACTTGGCTACTGTGAAAAGTGCTGCAGTAAACACTGACATGCAAGTATCTCTATGGTGTGTTGACTTAGAAGCCCTGGGCTGCACATGGAGTGATATACCTGGGTCAAGTGGAAGTTCTGTTTTGAGTTTGGGGGTGGGGAGGACTTCCACACTGATTTATGTAGTATCTTGACTAATTTGCATTCTTTCTTTTTTTAATTTTTTATTTTTTATGTGTATGAATGTACTGTCTGCATGTAGGTTTGTGTACCCGTGTCATGCAATGCTGCAGAGGTCAGAAGAGGGTGTCAGATTCCCATAGAACTGGAGTTAAAGACAGTTCTCAGCCACCATGTGGGTGCTAGGGATCAAACCCAGGTCCTCTGCAAGAGCAGCCAGCGCTCTTAACCACTAGGCCATCTCTCCAGCCCTTAATTTGCATTCTTACTACTAGTATGTAAGGATTCCCTTTCCTCACATCCTTGTCTGAGTTTGTTGTCATTTGTTTGGTTACTAATAAATAGCCATTCTGAATGGTATTTGATGCAATCTCAAGATAACTATAATTTATATATCAATGATGACTGAGTTTATTAAACATTTTTTTCATAAGTTTATTGGCCATTTTTACTTCATCTTTGAGAACCGACTGCTAGTTTCATCACTTGGGTTATTTGGTTTTATATATTTATTTCTTGGGTTCTTTTTGAACGCTAGATCTAATCTTTTTTAAAATTTTTTAAATATTTTATTTATTTATTTATTTATTTATTTATTTATTTATTTATGTGTATGAATGTACTGTCTGCTTGTAGGTCTGTGCACCCGTGTCGTGCAATGCCGCGGAGGTCAGAAGAGGGTGTCGGATTCCCCTGGATCTGGAGTTCTCCTGGAATTGGAGTTACAGTCGGTTCTCAGCCGCCATGTGGGTGCTGGGGATCGAACCCGGGTCCTCTGTAAGAGCAGTCGGTGCTCTTAACTGCTAGGCCATCTCTCCAGCCCCTAGATCTAATCATTTATTAAATGTAAAGCTGGGAAAAATTCTCTCCCATCTCGTCGATCCTCTCTTCATTCAGTTGTTTTCTTTGACGTGGAGAAGCTTTTTAATTTCTTACAATCCTGTTTGTTGATTCTTGGTTTTATTTCCTGAGCTATCGGAGTCTTTTCAGAAAGTTCTAGATTTATCAGCTGGGCCTATATCTTGAAATGTTTTCTCTTGTTTTTCCTCTATTTCAGAGGTTCAGTTCTTATACAGTCTTTGTTCCATTTGGTCTGTTCTGAGTTGATTTTTGTACAAGGGGAGAGATGGGCATCTAGTTTTGTTCTTCAGAAATAGACACTATTTTCCCCAGAACCACTTGTTGAAGAAGCTGTTTCTCCAATGTAAGGTTTTTTTTTTTTTTTTTTTTTTTTTTTTTTTTTTTAAGCTTGTCAAATGAACCAGGCTGGCTATACTGCACGGGGTTTATTTCCAGGTCATATATTCTGGTTCAATAACCTTCATGCCTTTTGGTGCCAGTACCATGCTGTATTTCTTACTCTGATTCTACAGTTAAACTTGAAATCAGGTGTGGTGCTACCTTGGCACTGCTGAAGATTGCTTTTGGCTATTGGAGGTCTTTGGGGCTTTTATACACACTTGGATTGTTTGTTCTATTTCTGTGACAGATACCATTGGGATTTTGGTGTACATTGCATTGAATTTTATTTTTAAGATTGATTTTGGCAATACAGCCATTTTCATAATATGAATTTTGCCAATTCATGAATTGGGGGGGGGGACCTTCTATCTTATGTCTTCTTTAATTTCTTTCTTCAGTGTTTCAAGATTTTTTTCATTAAACAGGTCTTTTGATCCTTTGGTTAGGCTTATTCTAAGACTTTTTTTTTTGAGACAGGGTCTCCCTATAGCCCCAGCTAGCCTGGAACTCACTCTGTAGACCAGGCTGACCTTGAACTCACAGAGATCTACCTGCCTCTGCCTCCCGAGTGCTGGGATTAAAGACATGCACCACCACGCCCGGCACTAAAGATGGTTCTTAGCCACCATGTGGGTGCTGAGAACTGAACCCAGGTCCTCTGCAAGAGCAGTCAGCACTCTTAACCAGTCTCCATTCCCCCAAGACTTTTTAAAAAACTATTGTGAATGGAATTATTTTCTTGATTTCTTCCTCACCGTGCTTGTTCTTGGCATATAAGGATACTGAATTTTGTACATCTTCTTGTATATTGATATTTTACTGAATTACTATCAGTTCTAAGAGTTTTCTTGTGGCATCTAGATGGTCTGTTGCATAGAGGATCATAGTGTGTGAAAATAGCAATAATTAGAGTTCTTCCTTCCTTATTCATATCCTTGTTATTTGTTCTTCTTTTAGTTAAGACTTCAAGGACTATCTAGAACAAGAGTGAGGAAAGTAGAAGCTCCTGCCTCCTTTCCTGATTTTAGTGGAAATGTCTTGAGTTTTTCCACATTAAGTATGATATTGACTACAGGTTCATCATACATAGCCTGTATTATGCTCAGATGTGTTTCTTGTATTCCTAGTTTCTTGCACGTTTTTATCATGAAGGGATATTGGACTTTGCGAAAGGACTTTCTGAATGTATTGATATAATCATGGTTTCTCTCTTTAAGTCTATGAATGTGCTGTATTACATCAATTCAGCTCATATGTTGAAACATCCAATCCCTGGGATAAATCCAAGCTGACTGTGGTGAATCATCTTTTGATGTGTTGTTGAATTCAATTCCTGTATTTTATTGAGAATTTTTGCATGCATGCTCATCAAGGTTGATTGGCTTATAATTTTTATTGAGTATCCTTATCCAGCTGAGGTATCAGAATAATACTGACTTTGTAAAATGAATTTGGTGGCATTTTTTTTCTTTTTTGTTTTTTTTCCCTTCCCCCCCCACCTTTTGTTTTATGAAATGGTTTGAGAAATATGCACATTAGATTTGATAGAATTCAGAAGTGAATCCACTTGAGCCTGAGTTTTTTAGTCAGGAGACTTTTTTTTTTTAATTTTTAATTTTTTTTTATTTTTAAGGGATTCTACAATACAATGACACAGTTGTTTGCAGATAACAATGATGTTACTCAGTATGTCATACAATTAAGTAATTGGTGCATTTTGCAAGTATCTATGTCCAAATTTTGAACAACCCAAGGTTCCCATAGTCCAGTTGGAGAAGCTTGTATGCACAGGCATGTTGATCAATCAGGTGTCCAGACTATATTCCTATAGTCTCATGATTCACCCCTATCTCTCCACAGCCCTTACAATCTACCACGCCTCCTCTTCTGCAGTTTGTTCCCTAGGCTTTGGGAAAGGGGCACAAGTGGGTGAGAAGAAAACAGTCTAATTTCTTTGGAGTTGTCATTTTGGACTCTAGTCTGTTCAGGTTGTTTCCCTTCATGGGTTGACAGCTTTTCCAGTGATACCTTTTTAGTCATACTAACAAAGCACAAGCAATTGGATGTACAGGCATTTAAGCAGTACTAATTATTATGTCAAGCTAAGCTGTGAGCATAGACACAGATGCTTGGATGGTATGCTAATCCGCAAACTGTGGTTTCTCTATAAAGGGTGACAAGTTCTTATTGTGGCTTATAACATCTCCTAACCACTAGAGGACATAAGCTTGTGGCATCCGCTGTGAGTTATTCCTCCAAGGAGAGAGCTAATAGCCAAATAGATTTGGGATATAAAATAGACACTTGGCTGCCACTGTTGCACTGTATCTCCAGGCTGTTGAGGTGTAGCTGATATTTTCGGAGGAGTCTTGTTTGTCTCAGGGAGACCAATATTTTGCTGTATTGCTGTAGTGGCCTTTGGTAACGCTCTCTAGCATTTCAGAGGCCAGTTGTACGCTAGCAGGTGACGTCTCATAACATTTTTCATGCTCACACCAGGTCTTCGACAACAGGGACTTACTGCCTTTCTCCTTGCATATATCCCATTTATAGGCAAAAGGCCTTTATAATTTGGGGGGGGGGGTTTGAATCCCCTAGCCAACATCTCCTAGGCAGAATAATTCATTGCTGATGTCAGAGCTTTCCTGTAGTAATATATTTTGCTTAATTACACAACTTATAAACACTTTACTATTGAATTTGGCTCTAGATAGAGAAATATCCTTTCACAGTTCCTATGCCTATCAATCAGTTAATACGTTGTGCCTGTTTTATAGGAAATTACCACCGTAACAATTGGCTCTAGTTTACAGTTTGGGAGTGGTTTCATTACCATCCTGTTTTTCTTTTTTCAAAAAAAAAAGAAAAAAAAAGAAAAAAAAAGGGGGGGGAGAGGTAGGAAGGTTTCTCAGCATTAGGGTCCATTATTAACAGTCAACCCCAATATTATTCAGAGAGATGCTCAGTGACCGTGTCTCAGGCAGTCTGATGTTCCTCATTCCTTAGTGTTCAGATGGGTCAACCTCTCTGCTGACATTCCCCAGTTCATCCTGCACAGCCATAAGTTGTATGTTTTCAGGCATTTAGATTGGTGACTTTTACCTGTGGGAACATAAAATTCTCCTCCCATTGTTATTTTCAAGATCAGAAAAATTGAAAATTTATCAATAGGATTGAAACACAGAGTTTTCCATTTATATCCCAGAAAGGATAGTACCCCACCTCCCCCCTCCCTCTTTTTTTTTTTTTTTTTTTTTTTTTAGGTTTTTGTTTTGACCTATAGATGCCTAAGTTGTATTACACATACCCATAAGCAGGAGCCAAGGCATAAGCTTTCATTACATTTACCCAAACTGGTTCTCATTGACTGTATGCTACTTATTTGGGAGACTTTTTATTACTAACTGAAGTTTGTTGCTTGTTCTAAATCTATTTAAGTAATTTAAATCTTCCTGGTTAATTTTGGAATATTATACACATTTAGAAATTTATCCATTTATTTTAGGTTTTCCAATTTATTGGAATATGGACTTTCAAAGTATGCCCTAATGATCCTATAAATTTCACTGATATTTGTTTTAATGTTTCCATTTTCATGTCTAATTTAATAATTTGGGTCTTCATTCTCATTCTTTTGGTTACTTAACTAAGTTTCTTTTTTTTTAATTAATTTTATTTCTTTTTGTATGTGTATGAATGTACTGTCTGCATGCAAGTTTGTGCACCCGTGTAGTGCAATGCCGCGGAGGTCAGAAGAGGGTGTCGGATTCCCCTGAACTGGAGTTCTCCTGGAATTGGAGTTTCAGACGGTTCTCTGCCGCCATGTGGGTGCTGGGGATCGAACCCGGGTCCTCTGTAAGAGTGGTCGGCACTCTTAACTGCTAGGCCATCTCTCCAGCCCTTAACTAAGTTTCATAGACACTCTTTATCTTTTCAGGAACCAACTCTTCATTGCATTGATTCTTTGTCTTGTTCTTTCCATTTCCATAGCATTGATTTCTACCCTCATGCTTATTATTTTGCTCCATGTACTTATCTGGGGCTTGGCTTCTTGTTTTTCTAGCACTGAAATACTATGTTATTTATCTGAGATCTTTCTGATTTTTAAAATAACTGTTTATTATTATTTTATGCATAGGAGTGTTTTGTGTGCATATGTGTACATGTACCTGTGTCCCACAATGTCTGGGGAGGCCAAAAGAAGGCATAGGACCCCCTGGAACTGGAGTTATGGTTGTTAGCTGCTATGTGGGTGCTGGGAATTGAACCCAGGTCCTCTATAAGAGCAGCCATTTCTCCTAACTACTATGCTATCTCTCCAGACACTTTGATTTTTTTGTTGTTGTAGGGTTTGTTTTTTTGTTTTGTTTTGTTTTTGTTTTTTGAGACAGAGTCTCCCTGTAGCTCTAGCTGGCCTGGAACTCACTGTGTAGACCAGGCTGACCCTGATCTCACAGAGATCCTCCCATTCTATCTCCCAAGTCTTTGGATTAAAAGCATGTGCCACCATGCCTGGCTCCCCTCTGATTTTTTAATATAGGCATTTATAGTTATAAACTCCACTCTTAGAACTACTTTTATTGTATACAGGTTCTTATGTATTGTGTTTTCATTTGATTCTAGGGATTTTTTAATTTCCTCCTGGTTTCTTTGGTGACATGTTAATTTTTCAGTACTGTGTTTTAAAGTTTCCATGAACTTGTATAGTTTTTCTAGTTTAGCGTCCAGTTGATTTCTTGTCTTATTTCACTGTGATCAGGTAAAAAATTATTTTAATTTTCTTCTATCCATTGACATTTATGTGTGATGAAATATCGTCCATTTTATTTAAAATTCCATGAGCTGCAGAGAATAATGTGCATTCTGCAGTATTTGGGTGGAATATTCTGTAGATATCCATCACATCCACTTGATTTATAATGTAATTTAACTGATGGATTTTGATGTTGTTTGGTTTGGTTTAGTTGATCTGTCTGTTGATGAGAGTCAGTTATTTTTTTAAAGCTATTCTTTTTTAATTTTATTTATTTTTGTATGTGTATGAACGTACTGTCTGCATGTAGGTCTGTGCATGCAATGCCACGGAGGTCCAAAGAGGGTGTTGGGTTCCCCTGGAACTGGAGTCCAAAGACGGTTCTCAGCCACCATGTGGGTGCTGGGGATCGAACCCGGGTCCTCTGCAAGAACAGTCAGTGCTCTTAACCACTAGGCCATCTCTCCAGCCCCGAGAGTCAGTTATTATGGTTGCAGACCACAATAGAGGGCTAGATTGTGCCTTTTACATCCAGTAGTGTTTACCTTACAAATCTGAGTGCACTGATATTTGTTGTGTGCATGTTTAGACTTGTTATATCCCTTTGATGGTTCTTCCCTTAATCAATACAAAGTGATTTTCTTTATCTCTTCAAATTTTGACTTGAAATCTACTTTGTGAAATAGTAGTATATCTACACCTGCTGTTTTTTTGCTAGTTGAATTGATTGGAATACATTTTTCCATATTTTTACCCTTAAGTTGTATTTGTTTTTGTCCTTGAGGCGTATTTCTTAAAAGCAACAAATATTTGGGCTTGCTTTTCTATCCAATCTGTTGTTCTGTATCTTTTGATCAGGGAATTGAGGGTTTAAGAGTCATTATTGGAGCTGAAGGGCTGGAGCAGCTGTTAAAGGCTCAAGCTCACACAAAATAATGGTGTTGTTAAGAATGATTATATATATATATATATATATATATATATATATATATGTAAATTTCTGTCATTTTATTATTTTTATATGGTTTAGTACTTTCCTAATCTTCATTTGCCTATGTATTTTGTGCAATTTATTCTTCCCTGTGCCTTCATGGATACACGTACCTTTGGTAGTGGTGATTTAGTGAACATGGATTCCTTCAAGTTGTGTTTCTTGTGGAAAGTCTTTCCTCCTCCTTCAATTACTGAGTTACTGAGGGTAGCTTTGCTGGGTATAATAATCGAAGCTGGCAGGTGTTGTCTTCCAGAGCTTGAAATACATTGTTCCCGGCCCCCCCCCCCCCGACCCTGGCTTTTAGAGTTTCTGTTGAGAAACCTCTATTCCTTTCATGGTTTGCCTTCCTATGTGACTTCGAGCTTCTTTCTTGTAGCTTTCCCTGGTCCATCTTTGTTCTGTCTCCTTAGTGTTTTAACTATATCCCAATGTGGAGAAGTTTTTTTCTGCCTTGTCTGTTTTAAAACAATTATTTATCTACCTACATTTTATGTATATGAGTGTTTTAGTGAGAGTAGATAAATGCACACATATGTATAATACCTGTCAGGGTAAGAAGAGGCCATCAAATCCCGTGGAACTGCAGTTAGGGACTGTTGTTAGCTGACATGTGGATGCTGGGAACTTAACTTTTGTCCTCTGTAAGAACAGCCAGTGCTCTTAACCACTGAGCTGTCTCTCCAGCCCTGTATTTGGTGTTTTAAGATTCCTATATTTGCTTGGCCATCTCGTCCCTAGTTTGGAGAGTTTTCTACTATGATTTTGTTGAACAGCTGCCTTTACCTTGTACTTCACCACTTTCTGTGCCATGATTTGTAAAGTTTATCTTTTGAAGGTGCTCCATAGATTTCACATCTTTGTTTTTGCTTGAGTATTCTGTTCATCCACCTTGTCTTCAAGCCTTGCTATTCTGTCTTTGACTGGATCCATTATGCTAGGGAGGCTTTCTGCCGAGTTTGTAAGATTTGATTTATTTATTAAGATTTTTCACTCCCAAAATTTCAGTTTGATTTTTCAAACATGTCTGTCTCTTTAGTGTTTCTCTTTCATGTCTGACTTCCTTGTTTCGTTCAGCTGCTTGCTTGTATCCTATTTTGTTGCGCAGTCTCAAAATCATCTTTTTTCATTCCTTAATTGGGGATTTAATATAATTCACTCTCATTAGAACCTACTACTTTGGAACTGGTCATTTTCAGAGGTGTTATGTTGCCTTCGTCTTCCATGTTTCTTGTGTTTCTGCAATGGCAGTAGAATATGTAGGACCAGGTCATTGGTTGAGTTATTTTCAATCCCTCCTATTCTTTCAGTTGAAGAATTTGAAGTGTTCAAATAGGGCTAGGTTGTAGTAGAGTTGGGTATCATTCTTCCCCTCTGGGCTGAGACTATAGTTCATTGGCTAAACCCTTATTTCCTATGCTCAGCACACCAGACACTTTCTCCAGCACCACTTTAAGAGTAGAGTATTAACTACAGACACAGCCACAACTGATGGATAGGCCTCTAGGAAAATACAGTGATAATCAATTAAAAATCATTTCCCCTGGGGCTGGAGAGATGGCCTAGTGGTTAAGAGCGCCGACCGCTCTTACAGAGGACCTGGGTTCGATCCCCAGCACCCACATGGCGGCCGAGAACCGTCTGAAACTCCAATTCCAGGAGAACTCCAGTTCCAGGGGAATCCGACACCATTTTCTGACCTCTGCAGCATTGCATGACACGGGTGTACAAACCTGCATGCAGACAGAACATTCCTACACATACAGAAATAAATAAAATAAAAAAAATCATTTCCCCTTCCACTTCCATAAATTTCAGTGATATAGGAACAAGGAAATTATTACATCTACTAGGCTATTGGTTACTAAAGTTAGGACTAGAAAGAAAATAAGATGAATGGGATTAGGAATTAGTGTAAGAGGAACAGAAGAAAGGAGAAGGAAAAATAAAGAGAAGGGAAAGTTGGCACATGGTCTATGTAAGTTTAAAGATTGTTAAACCTGGGGCAGGAGAGATGGCTCAGTGGTTAAGAGCATTGACTGCTCTTGCAGAAGAGCCAGGTTTGAATCCCAGAACCCAAATGATGGCTAACAACCATCTGTAAGTCCAATTCCAGGGCATCCGATGCCTTCTTCTGACCTCCAGGAGCATTGCACAACTTGGGTGCACTTACACACACACACAGGCAATACACTCATATACATAAAATGTGATCATTTTTAAAGATTGTTAAACTTATACAGGAAATTACAGAAACCTTATAAAAATTATAATTAAGAAGCACATAGAAGAGGGTGTGGGGAGACAGAAAATGTGAAATTAACTCAGAATGAGAGGAAGTGTATAAGGATTATAGATATGAAGAAGAGCAGAGGGAAAAGCATAGAATATAGGCAGAAACAGAGCAATCATAAAACCTGATCAAGCAATATAAAACTGAACAAGAGACTGGAGAGATGGCTTATAGTTAGGAGTGCAGGCTGGGTGGCCCATGCCTTTAATCCTAGCACTTGGGAGGCAGAGACAGGCAGATATCTGTGAGTTCAAGGCCAGCCTGGTCTACAGAGTGAGTTATAGGACAGCTGGAGCTACAGGGACTCCCTGTCTCAAAAAGACAAAAAACAAAACAAAAAACAGTGCAGACTGCTCTTACAGGGGGCCCAAGTTTGGTTCACAGCACCCATTTCAGGCAGCTTACAACCACCTGTAACTCCAGCTCAAGGGGATCCAACATCCTCTTCTGGACTCTACTGGCACCTGCACTCACACAAGCACACACCCCAAACAGACACACATGTGAGCACACAATTAAAGTAAATCTTTTAAAAATCTAAAACAAGCCAGGTGTGGTGATGCATGCCTTTAATCCTAGCACTTGGGAGGCAGAGGCAAGTGGATTTCTGAGTTCAAGGCCAACCTGGTCTACAGAGTGAGTTCCAGGACAGCTGGGACTACAGGGAGACCCTGTCTCAAAAAGACAAAAAAAAAAAGCTAAAACAATTAAATATTTATGCAAAAACTAAGGTTAAAAATAAAAGATGAAGTGAAATAGAAATAAAATGTCACTGTATGGGTCACTATTCCTTTCCTGCTTCCAGCATCAGTCAATGTCCTTTTATATTGTTTGAGTTGTTTTTAGTGAGCATGAACTTTTAACCGTAGGCCATGTAGATATCGTTTGCAGAATCCACAGTTTTAGTTTTATAGTTTTTCTTAATACTGTCAAGTAAAGCCATGTTCTCATCCTGCCGTGCCAATGGCTGTCCACGCTGGGTGGGAATACAAGCTTGGCCTTGTCTTCCCAGGACACCCCAATGAAAGCAGCCATGCCCTGTCCCTCCCACACGCACATTCTCCCCTAGCCAAATTGGGGCCCATGTCCTGCATTTTGTGTTCCTAGATCTGACTCTCAAACAGAAACAGTATACACTAATACACAGAGACAGAAGGAGGAGGGTTGGCCCTATACATAGAGGCAGAGACACAGAAAGGGAATGCAATTCTATCAAAGTATTGATAATCCTGGGTACATCGGGTGAGCTCTATACCTGCTCATAACTTTGTAACTCTTTTCCTTGTAACTCTTTTTAATTTTAAAATTAAAAAGCTAATGGAAATAAGAGTGCAGTAGGGTATAGCAGCCAAGGCTCTACAGGAAATTATCAGTTTCAATCCCAATTCTATGCCCAGTAGACACAGGGTGGTGACCTCAGGGAAATGACTCCCCATCTCAGCCTTAGGCTTTTCAGCAGTAAGACGGAGGAAATGAAGAATCTAGCACACCTGTTTCCTACAGTTGCCCAGAGGATGGAGCGAGGAGCGCAAAGAGCTTGGGGGAGAATCTGGCGTAGACTCGTCATTGCCAACTGTCAGCAGAGACAAAGAGCAAACCCTCCACACGAACCCATTCAGCGCGCTCTCTACCACTCTCTGCTACTCAGTCCCTACGTAGCTCTAAGTGCTGTGGGTGGGGAATCTTTTGCCTATATGATTCCCCTTCTGCCACTGGCCCATGAACACTAGAACACAGAGCCAGGTCCTGTTGGTACCCACATTTCTTGGTCCTGCCCAGAGAATGCAGCCAATGAATACACAACCCCAAAATTAATAACTTTCAGAATTCAAGCTGCACTATAAAGACAGTTCTTTAGCCGGGCATGGTGGTGCACGCCTTTAATCCCAGCACTCGGGAGGCAGAGGCAGGTGGATTTCTGTGAGTTCAAGGCCAGCCTGGTCTACATAGCGAGCTACAGGCCAGGGGGAACTAAAGGGAGACCCTGTCTCAAAAAGACCAAAAAAAAGTTCTTTTATTTATATTTACAGATAAGCATATAGTATGCTGCTCATCAGAAAAGCCACCCTATACAAAAGATGGTCATTGCAGAATCCAACAGCAGGCCAGACAGCACATATACATCTAAAAAAAAAACCCCACTTCTAGGAGACACATCAACAATTGAACCTCTACGCACAGAATGAGGGGCAGAGAAAATGAGCACACCCCTCAGTTCTCACCAGTGATGCTTCTGTACAGGACAGAGTGTGATGCAAACACGAAGCCACAACTAGTCGAGCTCCAAAGAATGGAAGCCCCCAGAGCGCATATCCCAAGATGGAGCTCCTATATTAAACCTCACCTACCCACAGCTCAGGGATAACTGCAGAAGAGGAGGGTGGAAAGAGCCCCTGAGAAGCCAGGCCTGGTACAGTGACTTACAATCTATTGTACGCTTTCACATGTAAACCTGTGGCAATGTAGGCATCAGACATGGGACCCATGCCAACTGGGACAAGGTCTCAAAGCAGAGCAAGAGAAATGGGTGGGGGACTGACCCTGCCCTGAAAACTATAAGAGACTGAGTCCTGTTGGATGAAGAATATGCCTTACTTAGGATTCCCATGTATGCTGACAGGACTCCAGAGGATCTATTTGCACAGAAGGATGTCTGGGTTTGGGAGCTCGACTAGATAGGGTTTAGCTTGATGTTGTGATGCCTGAGTTCTGATGGGGGTTTGGGGCATGGGAGGATTGGGTTTGATTGGGAACCATTGTATGAATTGTACAAATGCTCAACAAAAAATAAGTTTAAAAAAAGTTCTTTTATAAAAAAAAAAAAGAAGAAAGTTCTTTTCATCAGGCACAAGCTTGGGATTTTGCTGAGGCAGCCACTCTTCCCAAGGGCTTTCTCCAGATAAGGCATCACCTTGATAAATTAGCTGTGGATATAGGCATCCTGCAGGTGGCATGGAAATGCAATTTAATTTCCAATTAAGCCTGATTTCTGGGCCAAGGGATTTGCCTGTCTCACACTGGGAAGATTATTCCATCCAGACCTATCATTATTATGGGTAATGATTCTGCCATAAAGTAGACTATCAAAGAAACAAAATCCCTTGACTCTTGGGATGGTATGCCAAGGCAAAGGTGTGAGTCTCAAGGGCAAGACTGCTTTCCTTCAAGAGCTAAATTTATATAAACAGATTCAAGAATTTTCAAAGTCACTTAATTTTTATGTGGCAGAGAATTTTGAGATGAATAGGGACAGATGACAACAAAAGCAGTCCTTAGTCATATGTTCAAGAAATAAGATGAGAAAATGGTGACAGCAGAAAGTCCTCAGCTCTCAACAGAAAATAACCATCTGCCTGGTTGGTACAGGGAAGCTCTCCTGTGAGAACAAACATTTATGGAGCATCTTTAATGCACTGAACACTTCACATTCATTATTGCACAGAATCATCATAAGTGCCCTGTAAAAGAAATGAAGTTACTCTCATTTCCAGTTGAAGAAGTTAAGTTTCAGAGAGATTAAATAAACTGCCCAAGGTCATAGACAGAGCTAGGTTTGAATTCTTGGTTTCTGCGGTTTCTTCCCTGCAGGCTCCATCACTAAAGAAAAACAGTCATGGTTGAGGATCACACGAGTAATGTGCTACTGATCTGACACTTAGCCCCAGAATTGCACAAATGAAAACAAGCCATTTTAAAGACGTTCTGAGAGTAAATATAAATGCGGGGTCCACCCTATGGTGCAATAGCCGGATGGCAGGGCACGCAAGACCCAACTCCTTCCCTCTAAGTTTGTTCCCACCATCCTCATAGGAAGTTCTGAGAACTGTTTGCAAACCTTGCATGGGGCCAGGAGCTTCTTCAAGGGTCCTGGCTGTTCCACATCAGTGTTTGCCTAGTGGCGGAGAGAATTCAATTTCAAGAGCTGGAAAGAATAGAAGAGATGGCAGACCACCGGCAGTATACTCACAGAAAATATGATTGGATGCCAGGAAGGTTTCACATGGCCAAATTTGTATTAATTATAGACAGAGATAAATACAAATGATTATGCCGTCCGTACTCTGCAAAAATTCCAGATCTGATTATCAAGTTGGTAGCTTGTAACACTGACAGGAAGAAGGGGGAAGTCACTGAGAAGGTCCCAGGGAGCATTTGTCCTTCCATTCTGCTTTCTGACAGTGGCCAGTAGTGCAAGGATCACTGAACCTGCAGAATGCCTGAGCTCCAGGTGTCCAAATGGGCTGTGGCTAGGAATACCCTCAGGCAGATTGTAACCAGCCCCAGTTAACCTTGGCAGTGCCCACATTTCAAGTGCTTGTTCTTGGGTGTCACTCATATTTATTGGCTCTATAGAGCTATATCTAGAGAACCTGTGAGAGTCTGAGCTCTGTGGGAAGGGGTATGGGGACACCTAGCAGGCTCTCGGCATCTGGCCTTTGCACTCTTGAGATGGTAAAGAGATGGAAAAACAAAGTTCCTAGTGGTTAGGGCCACATGGAAGTCTGAAGCTATACTGTCTAGAATTTAAACCCCAGATCTCCTATTCACTAACTTCTGTGACAAGTTAAATTACTTCCCTGTGCCTCAGTTACCTCATCTATGAAATGGAGATGCCAATATTAACCTCAGAGGATGCTGTTAGTGTTAAATGAGCCATATGTGGAAAGGTTTGGCTCAGATCCCGGCACACAGGTGCTCAGCAAATGTTATCTCTTATTACTATTAAGGATGACAAATTGCTATATGGGGAATGGTTAGCTAAATGTACCCCAGAATAGAAAGGCTACATCTTGGTCCAGTGGGACAGTCATCAAGAGTACTGATACAGCTGTCACTGAACAGAAACATAGAAAGATATGAGGATTTTCTCCCTGGTAATGTTTCTGACACAAAATAGGAAAGTTATTTCTCTTCTGATACCAACCAGTTCTGACTCTAATTGAGCTTCCAACAATTTAATTCAGTTTTGATACTACCTAGAATTAGCAGAAGACTCCAGAGGTTCATGACGCAATCCCACAGTGCCCCACTTCAGATGCTAGTCAGAAGTGGGGTGCCACCGGAAACACCTTGTAGTACCTGGGAATAAAAGTTCTATCTTGAAGATGCAAATGCTTAGTAAGTCTCTGCGTTTATTCCATGTATGTTGGGGGATGGTGGTGTTTGGTATAGAATCAAGAGATTATGGGAAATCAAAATTTCTATAATCTATCTTTGACTGCAGCTGGGGAGAAGGAGCCAGCCTTGGGATGAATTACACACTTGATCTATTTTAAGTTTGGAGTTAACTGTGCATCTACATATTTCCCTTCCCCATCTCACAAGCCCTAGGAAAGGTGGCTGATGACGTGCTTTATTGAGTAGGGAGAGAGACTGGACAGCCTAGGAAGACCCTACATCCTGCATAGAGCTGACTTGACAATGATCCAGGAAAGCACTTGTAGACAGGGAGATAATCCACACACTGACCCTTCTGTAGAAGAGCCAGGGGCCATGGGACATCCAGAAAACTAGAACATTCCCTTTGACCTTCAGTGAGAATCTGAGGAAAGTGGGGTATGTCTTCAGAGTCCCATGGGCATTGTAAGGAGAGATGTGGACCTTGACTCTAGAGTGTTCTATCAGCTCTTCTAAGAGTCTCTAGACTCAGGGCCCTTTACATTCCTAAAAAAATATCAAGGATCCAAGGAGCCCTTGATGTATATGAACTATACCTAATAGTTACCATTTTACAAATTAAAACTAGAAACTAAAAATATATTTAATTTCCATTTCTTTCTTTTAAAGTAATAATGAATCTATTACATGCCACACACACATTTCTATGAAAAACAATTTTATTTTTTTCAAAAACATTATTAATTGAAGTCTCATTATTTTACATTTTTAAGAGTGTCTTTCCCATTTGGCTTAACAAAGCACCTGGAATCCTGAAGCTATTTCTGCATTCAATCTGCTGTAATACTGTATGTCACACAACCTCCATCTGAAAATTTTTACCATATGTTCTTAAGAACATCAGAAAAAGAGATGTGATTTCCATTGTGGCCTCCTTACACAAGAGTTGCAGTCCCGCTCTAAGCACTGCTGCCCTAGACTCTAGGGAACACCTCTGTCTCTCACCTGAGTTTGCTGATTATTTTCCCCCTGCTTGTGAAAAGGTGAAGGAAGAGCAGGCATAATTTCATTATGTCACAAAATTTTTCAAAAAGTTTGTATTGCACGATTTTAAATTTGCATAATTCAGGTTCTTCATTGTAAAGAAAGAAGCCCTTAATAGTGGGGGGGGCAGAAGCAGAGTGGTAAGAAGAGAAGATCAAGAAGAAGGGAGGCAGCTCTCTAGGCAGACAAGTGTCTGAGTCATCTCTCTGCCCTCCCCAGAATTCCAGATTTATGGAGACCAGATATTTTATGAAAGAGATGTGAACTTTTGCCCTTGAGACCTTCAAAAATGGAAGGGACCCACTTTCTCTAGTTACAGCCTTGGCTGGCAGGTGGAAGCTG
Source organism: Rhizomys pruinosus (assembly GCA_009823505.1). Lineage (NCBI taxonomy): Eukaryota > Metazoa > Chordata > Mammalia > Rodentia > Spalacidae > Rhizomys > Rhizomys pruinosus. The sequence goes on from VZQC01013731.1 coordinate 2,172,890, forward strand.
TGTATTAGGATATCCCACAAGAGTCTTTTCCACCCCAAGCCAGAAGCTCAGAGGTCTCATTACCTGTGATCTCCACACGGTGGTCTGATTTCTTGGGGGGGGGGCACCTGGAGGAGTGGGCCAGGTGCACTCCCGCAGGTGTGAGTCGCTGGCCCATAAGAACCAATGCCAAAATGTGGAGAGTATTTGGTGCTCATTATCGGCGACCTATTAAGGACCAGTGAGGGTTTTCTGCTCCCAAACAGACACTGTTGCCAAGACCATCTTTCCTCCCCTATGTCTAACTTCGTCATGCTTAAACGCCTAGTGTTTCACGCTCACCCTGCACATGCAGTCCTGTGAGCACAGACAGGTGTAGCATTTGATAGAAATAGGCCAGTCCCTGTTGAGAGGAGGAGAACTTTTTTCCCAGGTAGATGAAATTCGTCATTACTAATGCATGGGACAGTGGAGGCTGAGCATTCTCAGATGCTAATTTTTCTGGAAGGACAAATCCTTTCTTCCTGCAAGGGCTGTTGAGATATTCTAAGTTTCTGTGTCTTTGACCCAAATGCAAGTGAACTGAAGTCTGTGCAAAGTAACTCCTTAAAACTCAGACTTATTGTTGGTACCTTACTTTTCTCTTTTTAAATTAAACTTGTATTGGGGAGATAATTATAGACTCACATGTAATTGGAAGAAATAATACAGAGATCACATTTACCATTTACTGAATTTCCCCCAACGGTAGAGGTTTGGAAACCATAGTAAACATCACAATCAGACTTTCTTTGAAGACTCCATGAGACTTTGCCGAATCCAGAGAGGAGAAGCCCTGGGGAATGGTGAGCTACTTGCCCTTGAAAAGAATGTCCACAGATAAGAAACTAGAGGGTGCAGACTTGTATCAGGGCTCTGTGAAAGAATTACCAGATCTATGCAGTGATGTTACAGTGTTCCTCAGCTGGTGTCTGTGGCCTCCACATGATGAGGGGATCACAAGGTGAGGTAGAGCAACATGCTACCTCTGGCCTCTCTTCTGTTCTTACAAATTTGCTAGTCCTGGGGCTGGAGAGATGGCCTAGCAGTTAAGAGTGCCGACTGCTCTTGCAGAGGACCCGGGTTCGTTCCCCAGCACCCACATGGTGGCTGAGAACCATCTTTAACTCCAGTTCCAGGGGAATCTGACACCCTCTTCTGACCTCCATAGCATTGCACGACACGGGTGCACAAACCTACATGCAGACAGTAAAAACCCCAAATCTGCCAGTCCCATTATGGGTCCCCCCCCAAGACCTCATCTAAGCCAACCCTCTTCCAATGGCCCATCTCCCAATGCCATTAACATCAAAATTTGGGATTAATTTCCAACACTTGTGCTTACGGGGACACACCGAAATCACAGTTCCAGGCAGTGGCAATGGTCACTCGTGCTCCAGCTCACTTTGCCCTTTTCAAATCTGAGAGGCTTCTGCTCCAGGCTTAGGGCCAAGAGGTGACTTTCAATATAAACCACAACCCTTCATGTGAGTGAGTGCCTTTCCTATGTCCATGGAGTCTAGCACTGGGCCCCTCAGCTTGTCACTGACAGGAGAAACAGCCCCTCCCAGCCCCCCACCCTCATCTCTTTGAGGGTGGAGCCCTTTTAATTTTTCCCAAAATAACAACCATTCCTTTCCAAATGAAACAGTACACAATCTGCCTATTAATGAAATCTGAGACAGGAACCAAAAGCAAAAATGGGAATAAGGAAGGTAAGGTTAACCTCCATCCCACAGTTAATATTCTGATGTGTTTCGGTTTATTTCCTCATAGACATTTGTTATTTTGTATATTTGTGCTCAGTCTCTGCATCACGGGTTCTGCACCATTTGATTCAATCAACTGCAGATTGAAAGCATTTCAGGGCAAAATGGTCCATCAGCATGGAATAAGGATAGACGATCTCAGGTCATTTCTCCCTAAACAAAACTAAATTGTAACTAGTACACAGCATCCACGTTGTAGTGTGTTTTATTAAGGCACACAGGAAGACATGCAGAGGCTCCATGCAAACATTGCACCAGTTTGTATGAGAGACTTCAGCATCTGCAGAGTTTGGCAGCTGAGGGCATCTTAGAACTGATCTCCTATGGATGCTGAAGTACAACAGTATTTTAGAATAATTGTGTGTGTGTGTGTGTGTGTGTGTGTGTGTGTGTGTGTGACTTCATGTCCTTAATAAAAAGCAATATACTAAGTGTACCCTATAAATAAGAGATATTGGCTATATCCTGGAATTTGAAGAAGGGGAAGGAAGAGGAGGAGGAGGAGGGGGAGGAGAAGGAGGAGGAGGAAGAGGAGGAGGAGGAGGAGGAGGAGGAGGAAGAGGAGGAGGAGGAGGAAGAAAGTTTTGGCAAAGATAGCATCCTAGGTGGGATAGGCAGGCTTTTGAGCCAAGAGAGAAAACAATAACAGCAGTGACAATCTCCATCATTTTGGGAGGTAGACAGTGACACAGGGGGTGATAGGTATGAGACAATTGAGAACAGGGAGTGAGAAGCTGTAACTAGCTGACCTTTTGTCCTTCAAAGCTACTAGGGAGCTATTTAACATTCTTGAGCAGGAAATGACTTCACAAAAGTATCAGGTGAATAAGACTGCTTGTATACAAATGGTGGGCTGCCTGCTTGCTTCCCCCTCCATTCCTGGTGACTGGCAAGCATGTCTTGATGCAGAGTGGATTAGTCTACTTCTGAGCTGCCAGAATGGAGAGGGACTGGTTGAGCTTCACCATGCCAATAATGAGGAAGCCACCCATCAGCAGAGAGGTGGGCCAGAAGAGGGAGAAGAGGAGGGCCTGGGGCCCATAGAGGCGCCGGTACAGGATGCTGGTCTCGTTTACTTGCGGTGAAGTGAAGCAGTAGAAAACTTGGTGTTTATGGAAGTTGGCTCTGACCTTCTCCACATCAGCCCGGGCCATCTGGTAGTTGTCCAGGTTGCTGGGAATGTACGAGCACTGTGGGGGAGAAGCAAGGATGCTCAGGGTTGGAAATGCTCATGTCCAAGAGACCCAGGGTGAGGCTCTGGGATGGGAGAAAGAAAATACTGGCTGAGGAGTCCGTCTAGGGGCTGGAGCTGGGGCTCCTGTCTGTAGTGTGTCCGTCCTGCAGGGCATGGCCAGGGTCTCTGTGTGGTTGGTGGCCCTGGAGCCATGCTACACACCTGGATATGGGACGTTGTTGGAGTCACGGCTGTATTCTATTGACTGTGAAGTCTCAGGCAAACTGCTCACCCTTATGGAACCTTCCTGACTTCATTGGTGAAATTGATTAATAGCTATCATTTCACTGGATATTATTTAAGAAAAATGTCACATGTGATGGATAGGGAGAACAGCATGGCACTAGTCAAGGGACTAGTGGGCTCTGTATGTGGACTCAGGACACATGCATTGAAGAATGAAGCTGGGCAGGCAATGGCAGGGGCAACCTGGCGTTTGCTTTGGTGTCAGGGAGGATAGTCAGAGAGGGGACAGGGCCTGATGAGAAGGAGTGACCCCATACCTCTAGAAGGGCAGTCACCACTCCCTCCAGACAATGGACACCACACCATCCACAAACATACTAAGAGAATCCAGAAAACCCAATTTTAATGCAAACTCACAATTCAGAATATTGGCCAAAATTCAAATGGAAAACTCTTTGAAGTGTAATCCTGTGTGAGCCAAAGAAAATATGTTGGCAAGCTGGTCTGTGACAGGATCCAAAGGATAGAGAGAAAGTACAGATAAAAGCTCCTGGCATGCAGAACACGACACGCATTTAAATCTGGCACAGATCGCTACTATTAGAAACCTAGCCTGCTGCAAAGAGGCCCCGCTGCAAAGCTCTGCAAGGCAGTGCCGAGTGGAGAACTGGATTTTATTTCTATTCTGCACCAACAGGCCTGGGTGCTGCTGATGTGAACCCTGAGAGATATTTGTCAAGGGTGTTCTCTCTGTGTACCTGCAGTTGGGTACCTGGAAAATGCACAATGGCACAGGCCTCTATCCTGAGTCATGGGGATGGGGGAGCAGAGAGCCTTGAAGACCACTGCCTTAGTAAAATCAAGCCCAAGGCCAAGAGTTTAATAACCCTGAGGCTCAAATAGCAGGTGTTGAGCCAGGCCTCAGTTACTCCCCACACTGCCTGCTCTGATGGCCTCCAGCCCAGCAGCAGAGATGCTGAAGCAGGCAGATGCAAGTACCGAGCTGGCGAGCAGTGGAGGCTCCTAAGGACTCTGCCCTTCAGAGATGTTGGCCACTGCAGGGTCCTCGGGAGTAGGGCTGTCACCTGGAGTAACTTTGCCCCTTGAGTACAGGTTTCCTTATGGAGCCAAGTAGGCCTAGGTTCAAGCAGGGCTTCCATACTGCATGATCCTGGCAACTGTTACAATCTCTCAAACTTCGTACAGTGGATTTTTAGTGATACCTATCTAGATACCTTCTTGGGGATTAAACTAAGCAACTGTATAAAGCACTTAGCTGAGTCTGGATCCTGGTAAGTCTTAAAACATGGAAGAAGTAATTATTCATAATATTATTAATAACACTGTTGACTCATCTATGAAATTGCAATGGTTGCTTCTTTCATTTAAAGAGGGGCCCGTGCATGAGCTTTGACATGGAGACCTGCACATATACCATTCTGGGTAGTATTGCCTTTTACCTACCTGGAATTCTTCCAGATCTTTTATTCTCAGCCTATTTAATAAGACCCTAGGCCGAGGTCTGGAACATTTCCCCTCTCTGTCTCTGTCTTGGTGAAGGCAGCCCTGAGTTATCTGCAGCTGAAATGACGAGGCCCTCGCCCAAGCCCCAGGCCTCCCTCTACTCAGCATAGACTACAGGAGAGGATTTAGAACCCCTGAACCTTAGCCCAAGGTTAAGGCTCATGGGAGGAACTGAGAGCAAGCTGTAAGGAAGGATGAGAGCCAGACCTGGCTTATCATGTGACTCCAGAGGACACACTACAGACCCCAGAGCACTCGCCAGCCACACACCCTACCCCAGCTCATACCAGCCATGAGAGTTTATTCAGGTAATTATTAACCTTTCCTGGCTTTAGAGACACAGGTAATTGGAAACAGGCTCACAGACCTATCAGAGATGTGTACCCAGTCCACACTTGTCACCTGGTGGTTCTGCTCCCGAGTATCCTCTGTATGGTACAGCATGGCCCATCTGCCCACAGCTGACACATTGACCCACAGGCATGGGTACTGAGGCACCTTTTTGCCCTCCAGCTCCTCGTGGTCCCTGATGTTGGTTTCAATCAGGTGGCAGATAGATTCCTGGGTCCACACACTGGAGAGAGAGACACACACACACACACACACACATACCTCAGAACAAGGGTGACACACAGCACCCATTTTGAATTCCTAATCCCCTGAGAGCCTTTGAAGGGCTCAGGGCTGGGACCTTCACCTTGCTACAAGCATACAAAACCAACAACCAGAGTCTCTGGGCTCTGCGAGGAATCAGAGATTACGAGTTTCGGAGCTGGCAGGGTCTTGAGCATTGTCTACATGAAGCTTCTTTGCCCTAAACCTGGGAACTTTTACGAGGATCCCACAGCTGACTCCCACCCTAAAGCAAGTGAGCCTGAATTTCTCAGGTATTGGGCCTAGGTACTAATATTGTTTAAATTGCTTCTGAAAGGATTGTGATGAGCAGCCAAGCCTGAGACCCCTGATCAGCATCACCTTCATCTTATGGGAGTAGTTAAAAACTTAGGTGAGACAGGTGACTTTTCTGGAGACATTACCACCTGAAATGAGGGCTAAGTGACCCCAGAATCTCTGCTCTTTTCCCTAAAATGTGAGCAGAATGGAAGGGGCTTGTTCTGTGTCGGGGTAGGAGGCTAGCAAGATAGCGTCGAAGGTGGAGAGAGTGTGCTGCCCAGCAGCACCTCACTTGGGTAAGAATCCAGCCTGGCATGGTGGTTGCCTTGTGAAACATGAGGACTGGGCTGGCCCGGGAGAGGCCAACAGGCTCATCAACATGTAAATGAACAGATTGTGACTCAGCTTCTTCTATCCTGAGGGAGACCCACTGCCAGACAGGAGAGAATTGCCAGCAGCCAGATCATTTCCAGGGGAAGGCCTGGGACTCAGCAAAGGTGGGCTGAGAGAGTGGAGTGTGTTTATTCCAAAGACAGTGCAAATGAGGAATTCCGAGGCCCTTCTTTAAAAGCTGGAAGGTTGACATGCCAGGGAGATAGGGCAGGAAGCAGGACGCACTCCGTGAGATTCCTGCCCAGAGTTCCAGGAGAGCAGATAGATATCGACTCAACGCAGACACTTCCTACTTAAAGGAAAGGCCCAGGCATGAAGATGTGTGCTCTGTGAGGAAGGGAGCTCATAGAGTCCTTAGATGACTATTTAACTAAGCAGACAAGCTACCAAAGTCAGCCATTCTGAATCCTCCCCCCAACAGGGATCAGGCACACTCTGGGGAGCTGGGGGCGGAGGGGGATCGAGGACTGCCTCTTATGGCAAGGGCATCCTGCACCTGTCCACCAGGTCACAGACCAGCAGGGCTCCAGACCAGCCAGACTGTGCCTTCAACACTGGACCTCTTGAGGAATTCCTGAGCCATCCAACCTGCTGGGGGTGAAGAGTAGGCAGGCAGCAGGATGAGGTGGCATGTCTGGGGAGAATCAGGTGGCGGGGACATCGGTACCTTTTCTGGTAGAGGGGCAGCACAGTGGTGCCCAGGATATAGTAGGTGATGACAGCGCATACCACCATGGCCACCCCCAGGCAAAGGGCTCTTGTCTCTCCTCGCTTCTGGGCCATCACCAGCTTCTTCCCCATGGCCACTGGGGGCAGCAGTCATTTCTAGGGCCATAAAGGTAAACAGAAATGAGAGCATCCCAGGCGACAGGCTGTCCATAGAAGGGAGAGCGGGTAAGAGAGGATGCGCTCAGATACCGACATCGCTCATATTATATGTGGGACCTTGAAACTTCCACCCCGCCATGGCCTCATGGGGCTTGCCCTTGGCCCCAGGCCTTCTGCTAAATGCCTATAGTCATTTTCTGTTTAAGTAATCAGAATCCTTTCTGGCCAACAGTGCCAAAGTCATAGGACTTTTTCCCCGTGTCCCCCTATTTCAGAAAACAGTTTTAGCCAAATGTAAGAACTTTACTTCCCTTGTTGGATTCCTAAAGTCAGACACATTGTTTCTGTGTTGGAGAGTGCCCAAGAGAAAGGCACGGATCACAGTGATGTTCTATAAAGTGTTTTCTTTGTGTTCTGGCCTCTGGCTTCAATATCAGGTTTTTTTCCAATGTCTGGTCTGAAGTATTGACCCTCCCCAGGCTGTCCTCATAAGGAAAGTCTGTGCTCAGGAAACAAAGACACAATCTTGTCCCAAGCTGCCCCACCTCCCCCTTTGACTGATTGAGATGGCATCAATTCACAGTGTGTCATCCCTCACTGGGGCACTAAGGGGCCTCCCCTACTTTGTAATGGAAAGTCATAGTGGGTGAAGGGACCCAGAGGTGTTCTTGCTGTATTCATTTCATTGGTCCCTGTGCTGGATAGCTTTAGTGTCAAATTGACACACCTGGGTTGAAGGAGCCTCAATTGGGGAATTGGCTCCATTGGATTGGCCTGTGGTCACATCTGTGGAGTATTGTCTTGATGGTCGAGCAGTGTGGAAGGGCCCAGCCCACAATGAGTGGTGCCACCCTGGGCAGGTGGTTGTGTACCGTATAAGAAGGTGGGCTGGGCATGAACCAGGGGAGCAAGCCAGTGAACAGCATTCCTCCATGGCCTGTGCTTCAGCTCCTGCCTCCAGGTTCCTGCCCTGAGTTCCTGTCTTGGGCTCCCTAAGTGATGAACTGTGACCCAGGAGATGTAAGCTGAATAAATCCTTTCCTCCCCAAGTTGGTGTCGGTCAGAGTGTTTTGTCACAGCAATGGAAGACAAACTAGAACAGAAATTGGTACCAGAAGAGTGGGGTATTGCTGTGACAGACCTGACCTTTGTGTTTTGGGGAAGGATTATGGAGGCATTTGGAACTTTGGGCTGGGAAGATCATTGAATGCCTAAAGATTGTTGCTGTGGAGCTTGGAGCAGTTTCACTGAAGGATTTGTAGAAGATGGAGGTCTGGCTTGTGACGTTTCTAGTTTCAAAGGGGAGCAGAGATCATCAGGACTGTGTAATCTGTGGGTTCTGGTCAGCTGGGGCTGAAGAATCAGCTGTAAGTAACAAGAGACCAGAACTGAAGTGAAATCTTGGTTGAACTGGGACAATTGATGCTGGTCAGCTGGGGCTGAAAAATCAGCTGTAAGTAACAAGAGACCAGCATCACTGTGGTGAAATCTTCTGGGAAGAATTTCTTCAGGGTCAGCACACAGAATCTGTGTTCCAGCAGGGGCCTGAGCCTCCATCTCAAGCCAGAAGCAGGACTTGGTAACGTGTAAGAGTCTCCTATATGGCTCTGGTGTTGAAATTTGAGGGGGGTCACAGAGAGCAGCCAAGGCTTGGCACTGTGAGAGGTCAGAAAAGACCATTGGTGGAAGTGCACCTCAGTTGCAGTGAAGACCCCAAGATTGCAGGGGTCATGGAGAGAAGCTGAGGCTTTGCACCAGGAGAGGTCAGAAGAGACCATTGGTGAAGGTGCTGCCTCAGTTTCAGTGGCAACCCCAGCATTTTGGAGATGCCGGGACCATGGGATGACCACCAAGAGCAGTGGCAGGTATGGAATGGAGTTGGCCTGGGCCTTTGAGATGAGCTGTGTGTGCCATGGATGGCAGAGTCGGAGAGGGGGAGCTGCCAAAATCCTTTGGAGCCCAGAAGATTGTGAGTGAATCCCAGGTGTCCAGCCTTGAGCTACTTTGCTGGACTTAGGTTTTGTTTGAGAGTTCCTGATTCTTCCCTTTGAAATAAGACAGTACTTGTTTTGGATTTTACAGCAGCCCACAGATAAGAGTCTTTTAATAGACTGTGAACTTTTAAGTGTTTGGACATTTTAAGGACTGTGGGGCTTTAAAGGTTGTACTGTCTTAGGTTATGATTAATGTTAACATCATACTTTGGGGATAAGAACTGGAAAGGTGATGGTTTAATAGTGATGTGTTTTATGTGTCAAGTTGACAAGGGGTCAATTGTGCTGGATAGTTTTAGTGTCGACTTGACACACCTGGGTTGAGGGAGCCTCAATTGGGGAATTGGTTCCATTGGATTGGCCTGTGGCCACATCTGTGGAGTATTGTCTTGATGGTCGAGCAGTGTGGGAAGGCCCAGCCCACTGTGGGTGGCGCCACCCTGGGCAGGTTGTTGTGTACTGTATAAGAAGTCAGGCTGGGCATGAGCCAGAGGAGCAAGCCAGTGAACAGCATTCCTCCATGGCCTGTGCTTCAGCTCCTGCCTCCAGGTTCCTACCCTGAGTGATGAACTGTGACCCGGGACAAGTAAGCTGAATAAACCCTTTCCTCCCCAAGTTGGTGTCAGTCAGAGTGTTTTGTCACAGCAATGGAAGACAAACTAGAACAGTCCTGCTTCCCTTCTGTTCCGTGACATTGCCAGCTGGGAGAACCATGCCTTGTCTACCTGGTACCATTTTAGCAAGGTCATCTAGGTATTCATAAGTAAAGCATAGAGTTCCCACAGACCTGGCTGGCACAAGGCCCATTCCCTGGGACTGTGAGACACAATTAGCTGGGGCCAATGGAGAACTGCATTTTGGAAACAAGTCCAAGTATCCACGGCCAAACTTTTCTCTGAGAATCTGGGTACATTTATGGGAGATTTCTCTTGTGGTACCAGTTCCTTCCAGTGAGTCAGTCCTTCCGGAGGTGCCTGCCTTTCTGCACAAACTTCTGCATCCTGTCCACTTTCCTGCCCTCGCCCCACCCCCACCCCCAGCCCCCAGCTCCTGTCATTGCCAGACCACTGGGCATTCCCAGGGCTGGCAATGACAAGAGCTGGGGGCTGGGGGTGGGGGTGGGGCAAGGGCAGGAAAGGGAACCCTCCATTAGGGAGCAGTGCAGCACCTGTGGCTTGCTCTGGCTCCACTTGTCTGCAAGGCTCTGATGTCTTGCTGACTACGTGGAGAGAGCAGGCTTGGAAAGGAGACAGCAGATCGTCTGCACAGGACCAGGGGGCTCTGCTTAGGTTCATACCTTGGATGGGAAGCTGGGAATCAGCAGGTTTAAAGACATCCTTCTGTCAAGAGGCTGGGAAGGGACTGTTGATACTCCCCCGTGGCCACAAGAGCAATAAAGGGGTCTCAAAGATGACATAAGGCTTTTCAGTTAGTTGGACGACAGGAAGAAAATCCCAGTTTTGAAAGTTGCTGAGGATTTCAGGACCCATTGAATGATCTTCCTGTTTACAATAGTCATTTGTATCTGGGCTGAATTTAGGAAAGTTGGAAAACCATCCATAAAGGATGGAAGGCAGGACTTTGGAGAGTCTTATGTGGCCTGATAGTTGGGTCAACAGTTGAGACTCTGCCCCTCTTCCTTAGAAGGACATGAGATAGAATGTGTAAGGGTTTTGGGGAGTGTGGGAAAGGGAGGGTCTTAGGTCATCAGACATGAAATCAAGTCCTGTCTTTGCTGCTTAGCAACATGTGACTATAAAACAAGGAAAAACAGTACCTGCTGCAGTCAGACCACGGGTACTGAACATCCCAAATTTGCCCTGGTGGAAGCCCTTGATAAAAGTAGCTAACATTATAACAAAGGGAACTGAGGAAGCTTGCAGCACTCTGCCAAGGCTGTTTGCTGTCCCATCCCTCCACAGGTGACAAGTGACAGGACTGGTCCAGATCTCCCAGCTCTTTCCCTCCGGCCTCTCTGGAAGCGCCCCCTCCTGCCTCTGAATGACTTTCAGACCCAGGTCTGCAATGCTAGGCCCTCTAGTGCAGTAGGAGAGGAGGGAGTTTCAGCCACTCTGTCCCTGTCACCACAGACTGCTGCCCCAGCCATCACCCCTCAGCCCCTCTCTTCCCAGAAGCCCCTCCCAAGCGCTCAAGGAAGCAGTACTCACAGTTCCCTGGGCCTTGTGGGTCTTCGTAACAGATGGTTTCTCTCTGCCTGGTACCCTGCCCCCACCCCAAATTAGGCCTTGGAACTGTAGCAGGAAGTTTGCTCTCCCAGCTAGTCTCCAGGGAAGCAGCCTCTGGTCCCATCCCATCTGGGTTGAGCCTCCATGCCCAAACATGGTCAAGTCTGAGCACACAGCCTGCCTCAGGACAGAAACTTTGCAAGCAGGTACGGCTCTGCAGTTCACAGCTGCTGCTGGGGACTCTATTCCTGCATTTCCCAGAGTCTCCTGGGAAACAGATGTCAGATAGCAAAACCCCGAACCTCCAGAAGAAAAATTTCTTCTGCACTGATTCTCCAGGCTGGCAGAAGGGCCGGTAAATGGTCTTCCGTTTGTGGGACAGGGGAGAGAGGCAGAGGGCCAGGCCTTGTTACCCACCCCTGGTATAGCCACAACAAAGCATGCTATGACATGCTATGTGACTCTGGGAAAGCCGCAGCCCATCTCTGGACCTCTGTTCTCTGACCTCTGTTATTGGCATTTTAAAAACAACTTTGTTCAGGATTCGGATGAAGTTAGAGAAGATGGGGTCAGGGGAAGGGAGGAAACGCCATCTTTTTTTTTTTTTTTTTTTTTGTCTTTTTGAGACAGGGTCTCCCTGTAGCTCTGGCTGTCCTGGACCTCACTCTGTAGACCAGGCTGGCCTCGAACTCACAAAGATCCGTGTGCCTCTGCCTCCCAAGTGCTAGGATTAAAGGCGTGCACCACCACACCCAGCATTTATTTATTTCTGTGTGTCTATCAATGTACTGTCTGCATGCAAGTTTGTGCACCCGTGTCATGCAATGCCGCGGAGGTCAGAAGAGGGTGTCGGATTCCCCTGGAACTGGAGTTCTCCTGGAATTGGAGTTTCAGATGGTTCTCGGCCGCCATGTGGGTGCCGGGGAACAAACCCGGGTCCTCTGTAAGAGGGGTCGGTGCTCTTAACCGCTAGGCCATCTCTCCAGCCCGGAAACGCCATCTTTTAAGGACCACTGGAGTTGAAGTTGGGAGTAGAGGAGTAACGGAGTCCCACAGCTGCTTCGGCCAACCATCCAGGTCGTGGACAGATGACCCTGCTGGGACCCTCCTGTGCACTGTCTCTGCTTCATGGTCAGAGATTTGTTGCTGCCAGTAACACAAGCGAGTGCTGACACTGGGATCAAATCCTGTTTCCTCGTGGGTAAACTATGTATCATGAGGGTTGGAACTCAGCAGGGACAGGAAGCCCACCTCGAAGGCCCTGCTAGGCACCTGGTCTGAAACTGAAGCTGGCCGTTTGGGTGACAGGTCCAGTGTTCTTCTACTCGATGGGCAGAGCCAGATCAGAAGTGACTACTTGGGGCTTCCGAAAGGCTCAGTGGTTAAGAGCACTTGTTGCTCTTGTAGGGGACCTAGGTTTGGTTCCTAACAATTATAGGCTCATAACCTCCCATAATTCCAATTCCAGTGCATCTGATGCCCTCTTCTGTCCTCCACAGGTACTGCACACACAGAGCACACATACAAGCAAGCACACATTTATTTTTAAAACTTTTTTAAAATTTTATTTATTTTTATGTGTATGAATGTACTGTCTGCATGTAGGTTGGTGCACCTGTGTCATGCAATGCTGCTGAGGTCAGACAAAAGAGGGTGTCGGATTCCCCTGGAACTGGAGTTAAAGATGGATCTCAGCCACCATGTGGGTGCTGGGGATTGAACCCAGGTCATCTGCAAGAGCAGTTGGCACTCTTAACCGCTAGGCCATCTCTCCAGCCCTAGCACACACATTTTAAAATGCTTTCATAGCATATATTTTTAAATTTTCATCATTCTTTTTTATAAATTTCATACATATATTTTATCATATTTTGACCTTCTCCTGTATCTGTACCCCCTTTCTAACCCCCCACCAAATATATATATATATATATATATATCCACAGAGAATCACAACCCACCAATGAAAGGCTACAGGCTGCTTATAAGACATGTCGATTACAGTTACAAGAGCCAGAGGTTGTAGGTGATCACAAGGAAACAGTGTTCCAGACAGCAAGTCAGTGACTCATATGCACTCAGCAATGGTGACAGCAAGTGCAAGATCTACATAAGCCAGACCAATTCTCAGCACAGAACAAGGAAGTGGGTAAGAAGCCCCAACCATACCTGAGGAAACAATTGTTATTAAAAGAAGCTAGCCTTTCCAAGTGGCAAGGCACAGCTGTGCCCATCAAAGATTTCACCTCCCATCTCCAGCCACCTGAGGATCCAGAGGTCATCTCCAGTGTCCCCAACCCTGGGGTGGTAGAGGTAGCCCAGATACTCACACCCAATGAGTGACCTCTCATCTCACTCCTGCCTGAGGGCTAGCAAAACACCCATGTGTCCAGAGGAGAGCTGTCACTCAGGCGCTCCAGTGATAAGCAACATCTCCCCGCCCCTTTTCACACTGACTTTCTCTAATAGGAAAATTAGTTGTCTGTTTAATGGGCTTCATCGCCAATAGAGACTCTGTGTGTGTGTGTGTTAGTGTGTGTGTGTGATGTATTCATATGTGTGTGTTCATGCACTGAGGCCAAAGAGGATGTTAGTGTTCCGTCTTGATCCTTTGAGGCAGGACATTTCACTGACCCTGGACCTAAGCTGGTGGCCAGCAAGGTCCATCAAGCCTCCTGTGTCTGCAGCTCACAGTGCTGGACTTATACTTACCATGCCCAGTTTTTTACGTGGGCATTGGAGATTTGAACTCAGGGCCTCATGCATATGTAGCAAGCATTCTTGTCCATGAACCATCTCCCCAGCACCAAAAACAAGGATCTCTTAAGGCATAGGGGACAGGGAAATTGACAATGAGAGGAGCTCCAAATCGTAGACTAATCCCCGGGAGAGTGATTTTCTAATGATGGTCCCTGAGGTAGAGAATTTCTCCTCCTTTTATAGTTAGGTAACTGAGCTTCAGAGGTTTAAATTGCCCAAGGCAAGCTGATTGGCCTCTCTGACCCTCAGTTTATCCATCTTTAAGATGGAGATAACTACATGTAGACCCTGAGTGATTTCCGAAGGAGACCTCATCTATGCACCTGGTGAGTAGTGTGGAAATGGTACCTTCCAAAGACAATGACTCCATGTGCCGTCCCCACTGCCCTACAGAGGGGTGCTCCCAACTGTCCTTCAACCCCGGGTAAAGCTCTGTCACGTGACACTTGGACAACACTATGTACTGAGACACTGCTGGACCTCACTATGGCTCACAGTGTCCGCTGGCCACTGTCTCTTGAGACACTCCCCTTTCCACCATCCCCTGAGTGACAGGAAGCTGAGGGCTTGTTTCGGAGTTATACATCTCTTCAACCAAGGGAATGCCCACGCCCCCAAGGGATTCCAGCTCCAGCCTTCAGGTGCCCCTGCTGAGTCACAGACACAGAGTACAGACAAGCCATCCCTCAGGATCTCTGAAATCCTAATCCAAAATTTCAAGAAGAGAGTAAATGCTTGCCTCATGCCTTGAGAAATGCTTTGGGGTGATTTGTTGCACAACCCTGGGAACCGGAGCACATGATAAGTGATTTCAAACACTTAAAAGATTAAACAGTCAGTGTTGCTGCTGCTGCTGGTAGTTCAGAGCCACTGGGAATAACGAAACCTGAGATTACTTCATGGAGTGGTAAAAGCAAAGAAACACCAGACGTACTTCCCTAAGGGCTAACACTTTGCTGCCCAGATAGAACAGGGGGGCAGACAAGAGAAGGTCTTTATGTTTATTGAGCATGTGCAGTAGGCCAGAGCATGGGCTGCTGGTCAGCTTCTTGTGGCTGTTTGAATACACTCCAGAGAAACCATCTTAAAGGAAGGTAGGTCCATTTGGGCTCATGGCTTCAGAGGTTCTGCTTAGCTGGCTCTGTTGCTTTCAGGACTGTGGTAAGGCAGAACCAACCATATGGAGACAGGAGCTTGTGGAAGAGGAGGCTGCTCACTTCATGGGGGGCAGGAACCAGAGAGGGAGAAGGCACCAGGCACAAAAGAGACCCTTCCAAGCCGCATCCCGTGACCTAGTCTCTCCAACTAAGCCTGCTGCGTTGTTTCTACCGCCTCCCATTAGCGCCATCTGCTGGATACCACCATTCAGTACAGGAGAGACCTTCAAGATTCAGATCAGAACATAACTCTGCAGACAATAGTCCTCCCTTAGCTGAGGCTTTGCTTTCTGTGATTTCAGTTACCCGTGCTCAGCCATGATCAGAAAAAATTTATTAGGCTATTCCAGGAATAAACAATTTCATAAGTTTTAAATAAATGTTATTATGCTATGTTACTTTAATTATTATTAGATATTGTTTAATCTCTTAATGGGCTTAATTTATAAACATAAGTTTATTACAGTTGCCTATATACAGAGCCTTATTCTACATAGGGTTTTGTTACTGTCTGTGGTTTGGAGCATCCATGGAAAGTTCCAGAAAGAATCTCCTGCGTATGGAGGTGACTTATACAAATCCATATCCACTCCTCTCAACAATCCCCACAAAAGCCTGTCCTTTCTGTGAACACAAGGCAAATGATTTGCCCAGGGTCATGCTCCAGCGTGCGATCCGATGGGGTCTGTATTTAAATCTGCATCCACTGACTCTGTAGGCCCTTCCAGTCCTTTTGTGACCCATGACTCCCTCAAGAACATTTTCCAAGATGTTTCCTTATCCTCTCTGTTACAGCGAGGGTACAGCCCTCTTACTCAGTCCCAAATCCTTTTCAAATTAGGCATCCAGTTATTTATTTAAGCCCTTTTGAATCAATACTTACTCTTCCCCAACACATGGGATAATAAGTTCCATAAATCAAATGGGTAAGCATGTCTGGAACCTCCTCTGAGTGTATGCCATTTGCTGAGTGTGGCAGGCAGAGGGAGCCAGTGGCCCTGGACAGACATGTCAGTATGAGGTGCACTGAGGCCCTGTGTACATCATCCTGTGGAGGTGACTCAGTTCAGCCATGTTTCTTGTGGGAGGTGAGATTGTTAAAAGCGTAAAACAGAAAAAGAGCATGGTGCATTCAACAGAAAGCAGTGTGCTCTCCCCATAGGCTTGGCTCCTGGAAACTACTCCCCATTGGTCAACAGCAGTCTGAAAATACAATATGGGAAATTCCAGAGATAAATAATTCATAAGTTTTAAATTACTTTCATTTGCTGTACATTTTTGTAATTGTTCTATTTTATTCTTAGTTCTTGTTCATTTTTTTCTATGCCTAATTTACAAATTAAACTTGATCGTAAATATATATACATATGAGAATCAAAGTATGCCTAGGATTTGATGTTATTTGCAGTTCCAGGCACCCACTGGGGGGTCTTGGAATATATTCCCACAGATAAGGGCAACTACTGGGAAAAAAACAATGTGCAGAGGAAATAACTAGAGGAGTTTTCAGTAGAGCTGGGAAGACAAACTATCACAGCAGCAAAATTAAATGTTAATGTGATGATTAAACAGCAAGATAAGACATGGTGAAAGGCACTGTGTGGATGCTCCTTGGTGTGACAAGACTCCCTCTTCTCTATCCTATTTCATCACATTTCCCTCATCCCTATTTTCCTTCCTTAACAAGCAGGTGTTCAGCCTGCAAGGTATTAACACTATTGTTAAGCAGCTTGAACACCCCTCTCTGAGACAGGAGGAGCATAACTAAAGCACAGGCTGGCTGTGTGGCAGGATCGGGGTTTTATGCCCATCCCTTGTTCCAATATCTCCTGGCCTTATGGAAAAATTGGACAGCACAGAGTTTGGGACGAAGACATGTTTGCAACCTCTTGCTGGCATGTGTCCTTCCATGCTCCTACATAGATGAGTGTGCCCTGTCCTCGGGGCAGACACTTGCCCATCCTCTTTCCCTGGGTAGCTTTACAATAACCACATTCATCCTCCATCCTCATGTCTCCTCCAAAGCCGGAACTCCCTCAGGCCAGGGACTGTAACTTTTCTCCCTATTACATCTTGAGCTCTTGTGGGAACACACCAAGATTCCAGGAACTTTGTTGTGATAATGGTAATTTGGTTGGAGAAAAAGCCCTTGTTTTTATGTCACAAAACATTATCATCATGTTCCTGTGCCAGAAGCATCTCTCTAAGGAGGATGCACAGTTTCTATTATAAAGCTAGCCCGAGGGGCTGGAGAGATGGCTCCGCAGTTAAGAGCACTGACTGCTCTTGCAGAGGACCTGGGTTCAATTCCCAGCACCCACATGGTAGCTAAGAAACTTTAAGCTGGGCGTGGTGGCGCACGCCTTTAATCCCAATACTTGGGAGGCAGAGGCAGGCAGATCTCTGTTAGTTCAAGGTGAGCTTGGTCTGCAGAGAGAGTTTCAGGCCAGCTGGGGCTATAGAAAGACCCTGTCTCAAAACAAAAACAAAAACAAAACAAAAACAAAAACAAAAGACCATAATAAACAAATAAAAATAAAATTATAAACTTAGAAAAAAGCTAGCCCATGATAGATGTTATTAGAGCTGTGTCAGTGGATGTTTAAGGACTATGTGAGTTATTTTCTCATTGGTATGAAAAAGATACCTGAAAAAAACTTAAGAAGGAAATGTTTATTTTAGCTCACAGTTTAGGAGGTGACAATCCATTGTGGCGGGGGCGGTGTGGTGGCAGGAGCATGGGGCAGCTGGTCACGCTGTGTCCGCAGCCAGGAATTATAAATGAAGGCTAGCACTCTGGGACAGTGCTGCATACATTCAAGGTGGGTCTTCTCTGCTCAGTTTAACCTTTCTGGAAACATCCTCGTAAACACACTCAGAGATACGTCACCATAGTGATTCTAAATCCAATCAAATTGACAGTGAAGATTAATCATCACAGAAAGATAGTGTTGGCTTGCCTATGGTTAATGGAACTCAGCAGGTCTGTTCACCCCACACCCCAGGCCGCACCCACAAACAGATGTCATTTTTCATGAAAAAAACATGCAGAAGGGACAATGGACCTATAGGCACAAGTTTTGTGGTCTGACACAGGAATAGAGATGAGAAAGCCATAGAGGCAGATGGCAATAGGTTGGTATCTTAGCCCATTGTTCATGCTGTCAACAATCACCTATGAATAGGCTACTTTTATATATATATATATATCTATTATATATATGAGGTATATTTAGCTTACAGGGCCCCATCTATTCAGTCTTTGCTGAGGGGTCCCTAGTCTGCATTAAAACCTTGGTAGATAGTGTGATGGAAGTAGTTGATAAAAGAGAGTGAGGCCGCACAGAATGCCTGAGAGATTTGTGGGCTGGGTTCATTATTTTAGTAACGACCCACCCTTGTGAAAGCTTAAAAAACATTGTCTCTTCCCACAGTGCGGCTCCCAATGACTTAATAACCTCCAACTAGGCTCCACCTCTGACATATTCCACACCTCAGGGTCATCACATTGAGGACAAAGTTTCTAGTATTTGAATTTTGAGGGGCACGCTGAAACCATATCTAAGTCCTAGCAGATTACAACTGCTTAGCCCTGCCCCAACCTGACTGGGGGAGTTTTGGGAAGAGAGAGAAAGATTGACCGGAAGCTGAAGGGATACATTTCTCACAGTTGCTTGTGGAACTTAAAATGTAAGCAACCAATAGTTTTGTCCACTTCCTGCTTAGCTGTGGTCTCCTGCAGTGCGTCAGATTGGCAGGGCCCTCCTCAGCCCTTAAAGGCAAAGGCTGGAGACTCTAGCATCAATCACAGCCTCAGATATGCTGAAGCTTGTTCTTGTTGATTCTATGAGAGCCTTTACATGTTAGTATTAGAGTCAAACAGACCATCAAGAACTAGAAATCTATGTCATCTAGAGAATTTACGCCATAGATATATACAAAGGTAGGCAAAAGTTGGGCCCTTTCCTTTCTCTTCTATTTTCTTTGGACAGCTGATCACACCCCTTAGAGGCTGCATTCAACCTGGGGATATGAAATATGGTCAAAGCTGTGGACAGTGTAGACAGCTTCAGAGATTAATATAGCAGCTGCTCACACTGGACTGGAGGGTGAGGGAAGGATAGCTGAGTCCAGCCTCAGCAGGAGGTTCTTCTTGAGGGGGGATCCCCTCTGCCTAGGAAAACATCACTGGGGACTAGGAACTGGCCAGTTGACTTTACCCTCCTGGGATCCATCTCTGGATGACCTCATCACTGAGTTGTCTGGATCCTGGGACTCCTCTCCCAATCATTTGATTCTACTGGCTAGATCTAATTGATACATAACAGCTTGTTCCTGTGACCCCTGTGATCACCTTCCGGAGCATGGGGCAAGTCCACAGAGCACACAGATTTCACCCAGTCTCTGTTGCCTGTGGCTTTGTGGCAGGAGAATATATAGGCAGGACAGAAGGGGGTGTGAGCCCAGGGGGACTCCCCAAAACCTCGAGATAGGTGTGGAGGCTGCATGCCAACATGAATTTTGTTTATTTTAGCCTCATGCAGGTGAACGCTAAGGAAACCGAGGCTACATAGCCCATGCTTCATGATACTCTGACTAATATAGTTACACAGTTTGGGTATTCCCCCCCCCCCAATAAAGACCAATCCTAGAAAGCCAACATTCCAGACAAGAGGTTTCTACCCTTTTTTTAAATTTTTTTTTTTTTTTTTTTTTTTTTTTTTTATTTTGTTGGTCTTTTTGAGACAGGGTTTCCCTGTAGCTCCAGCTGTCCTGGAACTCACTCTGTTGACCAGGCTGGCCTTGAGCTCACAAAAATCCACCTGCCTCTGCCTCCCAAGTGCTAGGATTAAAGGCGTGCACTATTTTAAGATCACTGTATGTGCTACATGTTCCCTTCCAATGTATGTCCTCAGGGTGTGGGTGTGAGGCTGGCTGATTCCACACATCTTCAGTGAAGCAGTGTGTCTGCCTCTGTACCTGCAGGTTCTGCAGCCAGGAGTCCAACCAACCACAGATCAGAACTATTTGTAAATAACTTGCATATGCACTTACCATGAACAGACCTGTTTCCTATCCCTCTTCACTACACACTGCTGGACAGGAGGCATAGTCTGCATGTGGGAACGGGAGCAGGTGCAGATTTGGTTATCAGTGGGGGTCCTGGAACTGTCCCCCACAGATACTGAGGAATGGCTATGCTTGACCCTATTGCATGTAGAAGAGTGACAAACGTGTCATGACAGATTTAACTGCTTTCCTTAAATTACTAGTGAAAGTCCTTCATATGTGTATCAGAAGTGAAATGTTTCACTTGTTTCCAAATTTCCTTTTTTAAATGGTCAAAGGAAAGCCGGTCATGGTGGTGCATGCCTTTGATTCCAGCACTTGGGGAAGAGGAGCAGGCAAATCTCTGTGAGTTCAAGGCCAGCCTGGTCTACATACTGAGTTCCAGGCCACCTGGTTCTACAGCGAGATCTTGTCTCAAAAAGACAAAAAAAAAAAAATATTGAAAGGAAGAAAACCTCTAAAACCAACTTGCTCTGGACCAGTGTGCTCATGAACTTGCTGGTTCTGACAAGAAATCCTCCTCGAGGACTTTAAGCTGCTTCTCTAGCAAGACTCTGGGCCTCCATCTCCATCGGGGCCTCCATCTCCATGGTTCCCTCTCAGAGGACAGGGCCCACGGGTTGCACGATGCTCCTCATTCCACCCTCACCATCCACACCCAGAAGGCTGTTCTATAAACATCTATTACCTGGTCACAGAATGCCAGTCCCAGGGGTCTCTGTGTGCAGTGTTTTGCATTTGCAAGCTGACAGATGCAAACTATAGGGAGTTTGGTAAGTAAAGGAAAATAAAAAGAACGTAAAAATCAATCAGGACCCAACTAAGGAAACCACTGTCAAATATTGGTCGATTATGTTCCGAAGACACAAAGGCTACAAAAAAAGCTTGGGAGGATGCTGTCGGGAATGCATTCTATAATTATCAGTGTGCTGTTGTTTCTCATTCATGTGCTACTAGCTCTCAACATGGTGTTTTATGGTTCTACAATAGTCTGTCTTTTGCATGTACTGTTTTCTTCTTACAAGATAGTTTTACTATTCTCGGGGTTTTCCTGTTTGTAAATTATTCTTCAGTGACAATCTTTGAATTTCAAATATTGGTCACTCTGGTTATTTCTCTCCAAAAGCAGAGACCAAGGTCAGACCCTAAAAGGGTCCAGCTTCTTTTTTTTCCCCTTGGAAACAGGATCTAATATGATGCACACCTCTTTCCTGCTGGTGAGCTAACCAAGCTCAAAGCCACACAGATTCTGAGCAGGCACTGGAGCTGAAGCCTGTCTCTAAGGCCTCTCAGGAGAGTCAGAATCCAGCTGGGACCCCAGTCCCCTGACTCCTGAGCTGTGTGTGTTCTTACTTTATTCCTAGTCTGCAGCTTTTTCTCCTAAATAGAGCTCTTGGATACTGAGCACTGACATATGTGTGTCATGTACTATGTGGATTGTGTCGCCTGGCCTGATCCTGATCCTATAATGTCAGTGTGATGATTATCTTCCTTTTATAGATGGGAACACTGAGGTAAAGACAAAGCCTTTCCTGTCTAGGGGGCGATGGCTGGAGACTAGGAGAGCTCAAATTCCTATCTGTTGCTGCCTGAGAAGAATTCAGTTGTAAATACTGTGTTGGGTGGAAGTTGAAAAGTACAGAATAAGGAGAGAAATTAATTCTTAATTTAAGTTCATTTAAATATATGCTAGTAATCTATGGGATAGACCATCTCAAGTGGGTCTTAGAATCCCTCTGGACCTCTGCTAGGTGGGACTCAGCTAGCCTGACCCTCTTAACCCTATTCAGCAAACCAGCGGCTCCCTCCAATCCAGGCTCAGTGCCCCAGGCCAGCTCCTAGGTTACCCCCAGAGCAGGTGTTGCTGACTTGCTTCCTGAAAGTGTTCAAAAGAAAAACTCCTGGGAGAGGCTTTTTGATCCCTTTTGTTACACATTAATGTAGCATGTGTCTGTCATCCATAAATTATAAGATTGTTCACCCTGCATCTCCTACTCCTGTGAAGCCCAGAATAAAGAGCCTAAAGCTCTCCCCTCCCAGGAGTTGCTAGGGGGAACCAAGCTCTTTCCACCTTGTGGTTACCACATGGAGTAGCTTTGAGATCACTCTGGAACTGTCCAGCAAATCTGTCAGTTGTCATTGGTCAGCCACAGGCCCATTTGTTCATTCATTCCTCAGTCCTATAATTAATTCATTTTCCCCTTGACTCTTTTTTTTTTTTTTTTTTTTTTTTGTATTTCTGTAGACCAGGCTGGCCTTGAACCCACAGAGATCCACCTATCTCTGCCTCCCGAGGGCTGGGACTAAAGGCGGGCGCCATTGACTCTTTTTTTAAAAGAGAAAGTTAGTTCAGGCTCTATAAAGTTAGGTAATTTGACTACGATCCCTGGGCATTTATGTCATAACTCAGTATTTACTAAGGGTCATGGCTGCCCCTTTCATGTATCCTAGACTTACCATTTACTGTGACACACTCCAGTCAACTACCTGTGTATGCCTCTAGGCTATAAACGTGATTGGATTAAGAAACTCCGTTGAGCCGGGCATGGTGGCGCACACCTTTGATCCTAGCACTTGGGAGGCAGAGACAGGCAGATCTTTGTGAGTTCAAGGCCAGCCTGGTCTACACAGTGAGTTCCAGGGGCTTCATGGAGACCCTGTCTTGAAAAGACCAAAAAAAAAAAAAAAAAAACAGGAAACACCATTGGCATCAGTCAGATCATCTGCTGTGACTGAAGGTGTACTCAGAGTGTCTGAAGAGGAGGAAGACCCAGCCTGGATATGGGGGGGATCGCATGTCCTGGGGTCCCAGGCTGAGCAAAAACGGAGGAAAGAGGAAGGCAGCTGCGCACTCTTCTGCCGCCTCCTGGTCAGCACCGAGGACCAAGGGGACCCTGCCACTGTGATGGACACAGGCTGTGTTTCCTCCCTGAACCTGCTTTTGTCAGGTCACAGAGGCAGGAGCTGGAGACGGCTCAGCAGTGAAGAACACTTACTTCTCTTCAAACGACTGAAGTTTGGTTCCTAGAACCCATGGGGGGCGCACACATCCGAACTCCAGATCCAGGGGGGTTGACAAACTCTTCTGGCCTTCGAGGCCCCCACCTCTCTCTCTCTCTGCTCTCTCTCTCTCTCTCTCCTCTCTCACTCACACACACACACACACACACACACACACACACACCACACATTTACCACCACACACATACACAAAGAATAAATTCATTAAAAAAAAAAAAAAAAAGAAAGAAAGAAAGGTAAGTCCCGGCATGGTGGTACATGTCTTTAATCGCAGCACTCAAGAGGCAGAGGCAGGCAGATCTCTGGGAGATCAAGGCCAGCCTGGTCTACATAGTGAGTTTCAGGCCAGCTGGGACTATAAGGAGATCCTGTCTCAAAAAATAAGGTAACCATTATAGTGCTAAGTACAGCCGAGAAGATATATTGACATGGGATGGGAGGGTGAAGAGATGGTTCCCTGGTTAAAGAGCGTGTGCTGCTCTTGCAGAGAGTCTGATCCCAGCACTCATGTCAGGCAGATCACAACCGCCTGTAACTCCAGCTCCAGGGACTTGAGCTCCGTGGTGTGCACAGGCACTCCCAGTAACAGCCACACACAGGCACACACATAGACACAAGCAAGAACTCTAGAAGAGAAAAGACATGCTGGGTGGACCTCTCCGCCCCTCCACCCCACACACAGCACTTGATCCCTGACCCTCGGAGTTTCACCCCCTCTCCCAGCTGTCCCTCTGAGAATGCACAGGAAGCCAGAGTTGGAGAAGCAGGAGACAGAAGGTAACGCGGGTTGAGGGGGACAAGGAAGAAAGAGAAAAGGGAATCCGTGAGCTCTGATGTCCTAGAAAATTTTCTTTGGTTTGACACGTGAAGGCTTTGGAGTAGTTTCAGTTGGAAGCAGAGGAGAAATATGAGGAGAAACAGGAGGCACGTAAACACGAGTCACAGTGTGGTGCTGCTTTCTGTGCATTTATGGGAAAACAGGGTCTTCATTTCTCGTTTGTTTAAATTCCTCTGGGGAGCTTGTGTGTGCTTCTTCGCTATGGATCCACACAGAGAAACAGCTATGGATAGAACACCCACCGGTCCCCATAGCCCTGGGCAGTCTCTTCTGTTTCAGCCACTTGAGACATTTCTGTACATGGTGTGTGATGCACACATTGTCATGTAATGAAGCACTCCAAACCTTAGTGACAAAATGGCTCATGATTCTTGGGGGCTGAGCTCACCTCAGCAGGGAGGGGCTCTCTCTCAAAACTGTCCCAGCTTATTCAAACTGAGTGATATATAAGGAATAATTTCCAGCACTTTGCAGCATAGCAAGGCAACTTGCAGTTTAAATGCTATGTTATGTATTTCATGAAGAACCAAAAGCAGGTAGTTTGATGGCTCCCAACACAAGAAAATTAGGGAATTTTAATTAGGGGAAAATACTATCCACACTGACCTGCTTGCTCTATGGTGTCTGTACACACAGTGCCCACAGATATGTACAGTTACTATGTGTGCGTTAAAAATAATTTTGAGGCTAGGCATTGTGGCACACACTTTAATCCCAGCATTTGGGAGGCAGAGGCATTCAGATCTCTATGAGGTCAAGGCCAGCCTGGTCTACATAGCGAGTTCCAGGCAGCTGGGGCTA
Organism: Rhizomys pruinosus; assembly: GCA_009823505.1. Lineage (NCBI taxonomy): Eukaryota > Metazoa > Chordata > Mammalia > Rodentia > Spalacidae > Rhizomys > Rhizomys pruinosus. Next base: position 2,197,563 of record VZQC01013731.1, read on the forward strand.
TAGGGAGACCCTGCCTCAAAAAGGCCAATAATAATTATTAATTATAATAATAATAATTATTATTATTAATATTATTGAGGGCTTGAATGATAGCCCAAATGTTCAGAGCCACAGCTACTCTTCCAGATGACTGGGGTTTGATTTTCAGCAGCCACATGTAACTCCAGTTCCAGGAGATCTATAGCCCTTTTTTGACTTCCATGGGTATTGCATCTTTGTGGTGCACTTACATACCTGCAAGCAAAATACTCATACACATAAAAAATACAAATAAACAAATCAAATGATTTTGAAAAGTATTTAGAGTATGTACCAAAAAAATTAAACAGCGACTCTAACTTTGGGGGATGTTGTTTTGGTGTGTCTCACATCCATGAGGTGAAGGCTTTCTGTGGCACAAAGGTGGTGGCAGGCTCCTCTCTGAATGTCTGGGGGCAAGAAGAATGGAGAGATAGGTTGAGCTGTGGCCTTTGCACTCTAACACCAGGTTCATTCTATTGTGCTGGCTTTGTTTTGGAGCTCTGTAAACACAGTGAAAGAATTAGGAGCTGCCAGGAGGTCTGGTCTTCCTGCACTGTTTGGCCTGTGAGTGCCGTAGGGATTGAGGGAGGGGCATGCACAAGACTTGGAAAACAGCTCAGGGGCCTGTCTGGACTGGAGGACACAGCTCAGGACCCCTGTGTCTATTGTAGGCAGGGATTGATGATGGTAGGCCCTAAAATCCCAAGAACAAGCATGCCAGAGAGGTTTGGATTAGAGGTCTCCAGAGAAGAAAATTAAGCCTCTTGTTGTACTTTTTTAAATGTACATTTATCTTTCATTATAAATAGTTAAGCATACTCTTAAATTCTAACACAAATTAAAAACCATCTATAATGCCTCTATTTAATAAATGTGCTATGTGCCTTTTAGACTGTTTACTTCTGGAATTCTTTTTTGCTTTTTAAATGATTTTGGTCTGCACAGTTATCATCCCAGACTGTGTCAGCCATCCATGACAAGGTGATAGAACACCCCACAATGCAGCAGCAACAATTGCTCATGATTTTGCTTTGTGCTTCTTCTGGGCTGGGCTCATCACAGGTTCCCTCACAAGTCTGCAGTCATGTCACCTTGGCCAGCCTTTCTGTGCTTGCTCGTTGACTGCTGTCAACTGGAGTGTCAGGAGCATGACTGTGCTGGACAAACTTGTTCTCATGGTGACAGGATTACAGATAGGCAGAAGAAGAGAAGGTTGAAAGTTCCCGCAAGGTCAAGTTTGGAACTTGGGTTGTATCACTTAAACACTGAAGTCTGCTGGCCAAGAAAGTAACAAAGCCAGCCCAGTCCATTGCAAAGAAGGAAGGTGGACAGAGGACTTGGTCATTTTTATCATCTACCATGACTGCTGGAAGTTCCATGTTTGTCTGCGTTTTGAATTATTGTGGTCTTAGATCCACAATAATCTAAGATTAGAAAATCTTAGATTTTCTTTATCAATGCAAAGGTTTTGAATCATTATTTTTTACAGTCTATATAATGATTGGAAGGGAAGCATACCACTGCTTACTTTAGCATCTCCAAATTTGTTAAGCATAAAAAGTCATTCTGCTGGTTGTGGTGGCACATACCTTTAATCCCAGAACTCAGGAGGCAGAAGCAGGTAGATCTCTGTGAGATTAAGGCCAGCCTGGTCCACATAGAGAGTTCCTGGTCAGCTGGGGCTACAGGGAGACACTGCCTCAAAACAATAACAACAATAAACCCAAAACAAAAAGCTAACTCCAGGTTCTTCCAAGTATATTTAGGGCAGTTACTGATTTCTGTGATTTTGATTGTTTTCTTGGAACAGGCTGCCAAAAGAAGTGAAAGCAAAATACAAAGGATATAATTATTGTTATTATTATTACTATTATTTATTTATTTAAACCGGGTTGTATCTGATACATGAAAAGCATACATATCCATGGGCTCAAACTGTTTTTCATATTCTCCATGCATTTTGGAAGCTATACTGTGGCACTTTTCCCAGCAGCTGGGCACAAGCGATGCTGCACAGCCTCCTGGCTTTCCTGGTTCATCTTGCTGTCTCTGGCCAGCTGGAAAGAAACAGACTCAGTGGGCCTTTTCTTGGGCAAAAAGCATCTGTGTCCGTATTCCCTGAACGTCAGCCTTGTGGCCTTCAGATCAACTCTGCCCTCTCTTATCCTCTGTCCTAAACTGGATAGTGTGTCTCCTGGAGCAGTGGTAACCAACTCTGCCTTTAGCTGGGTATCAGAGGACCCACAGAGATGGGCTAGCTCAGGCTAGCTCAGGCTAGCTCAGGCATTCCTCCAAGCTGTGCACCAGGGTCCTGCCCAATCGTGATTCCAAGTAAGCATATAGAGGCTCCATACACTGGCAACAAAAAAAGGGCCCACGTCCAGGTGTTAACTAGGTCTGACCCCCCCCCATGTCGGATGGAATTAACCACCTAACAGCCAAGGATGACTCCCCAAAGTCTATCTGTCTTCTACTTCCTGAGTCATAGCTATGGTTATTTTGTCTTCTCAGATAACAAGCTTAGATTTTCTCCATCAAGATATCTAAAAATATATGGATGTAACCCAGACAGGTTGGGTTGGTAGAAAAGAGATAGGGATATGTTCTAGAAATCACTGGCACAAGTCTCGACATTGAAGGGTTCTCTGGCTCTAGGTCAAACACACCCAGCTTAAATCTCCACCACCCTCTACTGGTGCCAACTGACTGGGTGACTTTAGCCCCTGTCCTAGTTTTCTCATCTCTAACACAGCCATTATGTCCACAAAGGGCTATTGTGAGGATCCAGGCAACAAAGAGCAAACTGTAATAATTACACCTGCTAAATCCCAATAAGTGAGTTGGGCACAACAGGGATAAGCTGCTTGTTCAAGGCGGAATAGTCCAGAAGGTTTTCAGTGAGGGCCAGACCCAGCCAGCCAGCCTGGCATCCAGAGGAGGGTATCCACCCCTTCCTAGGTCAGCACTCTTCCTGCTTGGTCACAAAGGGTTTGTTCCATCTCCTTCCTCGTTCCAAGGGCCATGCCCAAATCTATGTCATGATTCTCTTTAGGAACCAGTAGCATAGGGTCCCAGGGCTGAAACCCCAAATAAAAAGCAGAAATGAGCAGACAACCCGCTGGGTGGGCATGAGCCCCAAGCCATTTCGAAGCATCCCTTGGCCTTGTGTTGTTTCCTAGTATGGCAAGGTCAGGATCCCCGCCCTGCCCTGCCCCAGAGAATGCTCAGGGCATCCTGGCACTGTGGGGATCTGGGGGCTGGAGGCAGGAGGCAACCTGGGGCCTGAGGACTGCCAAGCAGACAGGAGCCAGGGACGAGTTTCTAGAAGTCAGAGGCACTGTGGTGAGGAGCCCCAGGGCCAGGTTCATGACACAGACTGGGATTGCCCACGCTGACTGCCGTGAAGGGCGATGTCCATGATACGGATGGGAGAACCATTTACCCACTTAACAAAGTGCAGGGATTTATAAAACACTGTCTGGTGCTTTTATTTTCCTTCTATTGGTAAGTATAAGTGAAACATCATTTTTTTTTTAAACTACTACCTAATGATAGAGGAATCAAACAATGGCCCACCACTTACTTCTCAGACACAACTGCCTGTGGCTGTGTTTGTGATTCTCTTCTAGCCCTGCCCCCTTCTCATGCAGTTCCATTGCTTTTGTAATGCCATCCAGTGGAAATGACTTCTCTGGACTAACGGCTTTCACCTAACGCGGCAACCACACGGGTTACTCTTTATACTGCAAACAAGCTCACCGAGCCATATGCTGCTCTTGAGACTTGGTACTATAACCTTAATCCCTCAGAAACCCAGTTTGCCCTCCACTCAAGATAGTGAATGAATGTGGGTGTGCTTGTCTAGCACATCTAAGTGCTACAAGTATCATATTCTCATTGAAAGCAGTGAGAATAATTAAGAAGTCTGCACAATACTGTGTGTAAGATATTCTAGAACAAATGATAAAAGGGCAAGATCTTCTGATAAGGGTGGATCCTAGCTTCAACTTCCCCAATTAATACTAGAAAGACTGAGTCAAAAAAATATAATAATGAGCAAAGCCTGGCTCTCGAGCTCAGTACCATGAGACATCTGAATGAACAAGTGGTTCTCAGAGTCCAGGTCCACGCTTGGCTTTAAAACTAAAAGCTGAGGGCTGGAGAGATAGCCTAATGGTTAAGAGTGCTGACTGCTCTTGCAGAGGACCTGGGTTCGATCCCCAGCACCCACATGGTGGCCGAGAACCGACTGAAACTCCAATTCCAGGAGAACTCCAGTTCCAGGGGAATCCTCTTCTGACCTCCATGGCACTGCACGACACGGGTGCACAAACTTGCATGCAGACAGTACATTCATACACATACAGAAAGAAATAAAATTAATTAAAAAAATTAAAAAAAACAAACTAAAAGCTGAGGGCTGGAGAGATAGCCTAGCAGTTAAGAGTGCCGACTGCTACATGTAGGATCCACAGCAGGGTTCAATGTTTATGGCAATCTGAGGCTTTTCTTCCTTTTGATGTTCGGATGGGTCAACCTTTCAGTTGGCACTTTCTGGTACATCCTACTCAATGGAAAGCTGTATCTTTTCTTTCTCAGCCGTTAAGTTGGTGGCATTTTGTCCTGTTGGAACACACAAATCTTTTCCCGTAGTTAGTTTTAAGATTTGAATTGCAAGGTTTTTGACGAAAAGGTTTCATGTCTATCTGTACCCCCCCTACATGTAACAACTATTTATAATGAGTCCTAATGAAACTTACCTTCTAGGTGACGCAAAGGTTTTGATATGAGAGACTTTCTTGCCTCCCCCCCAGAACAAGGAGAAATATGATGATGATGAGGTTGCTCTCCAACGGTAAATTGGAGACAACTATTATAGAGGTGATCTCTTATAAAACCGGTAAAACTGCCTTCTTTAATTGACTAATAGACATAAGAACTGTGAAAAGGAGTATTCTCTGTTCAGAACCAAATATAATACTAAAGTCCTTAAACTATGCACTTAAGCAAAATATATCAATACAGGAGTTCTGACATCAGTAATGGATTATTCTACCAGGGAGATGTTGGCCAGGGGATCTAAGGCCCCACAAAAGGTAAAGGCTCCTTGTCTCTAAAATGGGATACCTGCAAGAAGAGAGGCGATAAGGCCCTGCTGCTGAAGACCTGACGTTAACATGGGAAAGATGTATTGAGACCACACATGCAAGTGTACAGATGGCCTCTGGAACACCAGAGAGTGTTACCAAAGGCCACTAAACCAATAAAGCAAATACGGGTCTCCTTGAGTCAAGCAAGACTCCACCGTCAGCACCAGCTACACCTCACCTGCCTGGAAATACTGTGCAGCAGAGGCAGCCATATGCCTGTATATCCCAAATCTAATTGGCTATTGGCTCTCTCCTTGGAGGAAT
>VZQC01013731.1:2203502-2511112 GCA_009823505.1 Rhizomys pruinosus
ATGAAGGATGCTTGTACTCATGGATTATCACTTATAGCTAAAAAAATGAAAAAAAAAAAACTGAGAGAAATATGCAGGACAGTTATGGAAGAATGCATGATCTCGGTTGGGGTGGGGGGGGAGGGAAAGGGAAATATGCCTGAACTGAATTGGAAAATGATGTATGAAATGCACAAAGCATCAATAATTAAAAAAAAAATGTTAAAAAATAAATAAATAAAATAAAACCAATGAAGATTAAAAAAAAAAAAAAGAGTGCCGACTGCTCTTGCAGAGGACCCGGGTTCGATCCCCAGCACCCACATGTTGGCTGAAAACCATCTTTAACTCCAGTTCCAGGGGAATCCGATGCCCTCTTCTGACCTCTGTGGCATTGCACGACACGGTGCACCAACCTGCATGCAGACAGTACATTCATACACATATGAAAATAAATAAAAAATTAAATTTTTTTAATTATTAAAAAAACTAAAAGCTGAAAAATAAGTAAATAAATAAACAAATAAATAAATAAATAAATGGCTGGAGAAGTGGCTCAGAGGTTAAGAGCACTGACCTGCTCTTGCAGAGGACCCGGGTTTGATTCCCAGCACCCACATGGCAGCTAAGAACCATCTTTAACTCCAGTTCCGGGGGAATCCGACGCCCTCTTCTGACCTTCACAGCATTGCATGACACAGGTGCACCAACCTATATGCAGGCAGTACACTCATACACATAAAAGAATAATAAATAAAAAAATAAAAATAAATAAAAAACTAAAAACTGGGGCTAGAGAGATGGCTCAGTGGTTAAGAGCACTGGCTGCTCTTGCAGAGGACCTGGGTTGGATTCCCAGAACCCACATGGCGGCTAAGCACCATCATTAAGGGGCATGGTGGCGTATGCCTTTAATGCTAGTACTCCAGAGGCAGAGGCAGGGGGATGTCTGTGAGTTCAAGGCCAGCCTGGTCTACAGAGTGAGTTCCATGCCAGCTAGGGCTATAGGGAGACCCTATCTCAAAAAAACAACTAAAAGCTAAGAGTCAGGCTGCTTCTGGTCTAACTGGAATGTGGCTTGGCAGTGGCCCACGGTCCTTTTTAGGGAGTTGGCTCTCAATAACACAGGACACTGTTGAATCACAAGTGGCTCTGAGATGCAGCTCCAGGCGAGAGGCTTAATCTTGCTGAGCCCTGTTTGTCATCCTCCTCTGTAAATGGGGAGAATATGAATCTCTAATTGCAAGAAAAACCGAGGGAAATAATGGATGGGGCGATTAGAGTAACTGACCAGGCAGGAACCCAAGTGCTGGCTCTTGAAACACCCAGCAGAGGGCATCAAATGAGGAAAGCTGCTTGTGGGAGAACTACTGGTTCCGAGGGCCCTCAGAGCAGAGCTTCGGTTTAGGGAGCTGCCTGCTGTGAGTTCATTAATCCTCAGGGACCTCCCAAAGCTCCATCAGCCTCTGGTCTGTAATCTGCTTCCCCTCCCCCAAATGTTTACTGAATGTGCTCTTTGTCAAATAAGTCCCCAGGAGCCAAGGGGCTCAGATTTCCTAGAGCATAAGCAGAATTATTCTGCACCCCACACTTGAGGGGTAGAAAATACCTTGTCAGAACTGCGTTTGTGCCATGCGGCTCCCTCACGTCCTGCAGAGAGGCCAGACAAAAACAAGTGGTCAGACTCCAGATAGAGGCCTCTCCAGCCAGCAGAGAAGGTAATTGGTATAATTTAGTAGGTAGTTTTGTTTCATTTGGTTAGATCAGCTTTTTTTGAGAGGAAAATAAGGATTCCAAATGCCCCAGGCATTTGCAGAATGCCTTCCCGGCTGTCCCTGCAGGCCTGTCAAAAGGTCTCCGTTGAAAAAGACAAGAGAAGCAGAAAGCTTATGTGGGCCACCGGTCTCTGCGTGAAGGCTGAAAGGCGGATGCTGACAGGGCAGTCTGCGTGCTCTGTACACATTTCACCACGGGAGCACAAGAGCTCTGCCAGCAGCCAACAATACACACCCTCCTGGGCACCTGAATTCAAGCATGATTTCACGCAGGGACCTACTCTGCCCATCTCGCTAGGTTGGGCTCCAGGCCTTGTGAACAGAAAGGGGAGACTCAGAGGCCTTGGGGGAGAGAGACTGTTCTAGGCCTCCAGCAACCCTCAGCTTGCTTACTGATGCATACAAGGTCACACGGGCAGTCGGAGGAGGATCTGGGGTGTAACCCTTGCCCACTGCACCTCCTAGAGTGGCAATCTCACACTTGGTGGCTTGGCTGACACCCTACCTGGCTAGGAGTTGGTTGTAGATCTACTCAGATCCGTAAGGAAACTCCCTAAGACCTGGCCCTCCACTCAAAATCCTTAGACCTGGGATCTACCTCTGACATCAGTTACTGAGGGGAGAATACCCATGAGCCAGCTGGCAGGGATGGGTTGTAGGCATGCTCTCAGGTTACAGAGCAAGTCTGGGTTCCTATCTCATCCTTGTCACCAGAACAGTCTATAGGACTAGTGGGTCTGCTCTGTGCAAGCCCTAAGCCCTTGTTCCTAAGGCCTCCACTGAAGATAGGGTGTCTTACCCTCATTCCACAAAGCCCTCTCATGGGTTATCCATGGTCTGTCTATTGCTCAGAACTGGGAGCTAGATGACTCTCATTGTGCCTCAATATTTGGACCTATGAAATGGAAAAAGCCCAGAGGATTAATATCTAGAAACACAGTCACCAGTGACTACAGTAAAGAACATGCTTGTCTGCAAGAACTAAAAAGAACTGAATAGACAAATCTTCCTGATAGTAGTCTCTCTCCTCTCTCTCTTCTCTCTCTCTTCACTCTTGCCCCTCTCTCCCCTCTGTCTCTCCTCTCTTCTCTCTCTCTCTCTCTCTCTCTCTCTCTCTCTCTCTCTCTCTCTCTCTCTTTGCCATTGAGTTACACTCCCAGAGGAGTTACATTCCCAGCCGTCACCCATCTTTTTTATATTTTATTTATTATTTAATGTGTATGAGTGTACTGCCCACATGCCTATAAGTGCACCCATGTCCTGCAATGCCCAGGGAGGCCAAAAGGTGTTGTATTCCCCTGGAACTGAAGTTATGGATCTTTGTTAGCTGTCATTTGGATGCTGGGAATCGAACCCAGATCTATCTATCTACAAGAGCAGCTGAGCCGTGTCTACAGCCCTTTCCTCTCATTTTTTTAAAGGCCGGTTTTGCCAATGGCCAAGTTTGAGCCAGTAATGTCTGCCAGTTTTTCATGCTTTCTCTAAGTTCTAGTATAGCCATGAAGAATTCACACAAACCCACAGAGAGGGTCACAAGCTCCTCCAAGCAACTTGCCTGCTCTTCACACTGTAAGCTGAGTTCTTCCCACAGGGATCACAGACATCACACACATGCACCTGTGTGTCCTTCTTACAACCTGAGAATAGGAAAGCATGATCTCTTTTCCTTCATTTTTAGCTCATCTTCTGTTTGGACCAATTAAAAGACAGGCATTCTTATAAGCCCTAAGGAGAAGGAGCTGCAGCCGTCTGCTGAGCTGGGAGCCCAGAGGTCAGGGCAGGATTAATAAGGCTGCTCTATAAATGCAAACAACGGCCCACATCTCATGAGCGAAGTGCTCCGGTTTGGGAGGAAGGGAGAAAATTAAATTATAATGGTAAAATACAAATTATTTGGAACAAGATGAAAAGGGAAAAGTTAACTGCATCAGAGGGCATTCGCTGGAGGCTTCAGGGCAGGTGGGTATGGTATGGTCTACAGGGTTTCCCCACAGGGGCAGATGTGATTCCCCAGTTAAGCTTTTTAGTTCTTTTATTATTTTCTCTCTTTCTTTCTCTCTCTCCCTTTTGTCCCCCTTCTCTCTGTGTGTATCTGTGTGTGTTGTGCATGTGTATGTGGTCACATTTGTGTGGGTGCACATGTGTAGAGACCAGCAGTTGGCCGTGGGTGCCTTTCTCAATCACTCTTTTTATTGAGGCAGGGTCTCTAGCTAAGCCCAGAGCTCACAGATTCAGCTCATCTATCTAGCCGGCTTGCCCAGGGGTTGTCCTGTCTCTACTTCCCAAATCTTGGGTTACAGGTAGGCCACCACTCCTGCCTGATTTCTATGTGGGGGTCTGAACTCTGACCCCCCCCCATGTTTTATCCCCTGAGCATTTCCCCAGCCTGACTGCATTCTTGTTGGTGCCTGCCAGGGTTCTTCAGAAAAGCTCTGGGTGCTCATTACTGGGTCCTGCAGAGTCTCCCTCACAGCTGATGGGGATGGTCACTCCCTAGTGGACAAGATGCATGCCATTAGCCACAGACCGTGGCAGGCCCTGAAAACTCTGGACAGCCAGCCCAGTTCGGCTTTTGTGGAACACCCAGACATGTCCTATTGCCAAGGAGAAGGGGGTAGTGATGAATTCTGGCCATTCTCCACAGCCTGGCGAGGGGCTCAGGTTCCTCCCTCCATGCCATTTGTCCACATTTCCACCCTCCTCCTGCCATGCAAATGTAGCCATGACACCCATTTCATAGATGAGGAAATGGAGGGTCAAGGAAGGAGAGCAGCCACACAGCTAATACATGGCAGAGCCTCTGTGGAAACCCATAGTCTGTGACTTCAAAGACCAAGTTCTTATCCACCAGGCAGACAGCCTTGAAAGACCTCCACCACTAGGTGTGTGTTTGTGTGCGTTTGGGGGGAGGGTGTTCTGTATCAAATGGAGAATAGTACTCTTTTTTTTTAATTTTATTTATTTTTGTATGTGTATGAGTGTACTGTCTGCATGTAGGTTTGTGCACCCATGTCGTGCAATGCCGCGGAGGTCAGAAGAAGGTCTCGGATTCCCCTGGAACTGGAGTTCTCCTGGAATTGGAGTACTCTTGAAAGGCTTTGGGGAAAAGATAGTACTAAAGGAAGCCGAAAGGAAAGACCCACAGTTTAGATGAAGGAATTTATCAATTTTCAGATTAAGGACTTTATCAATTTTGTTTTCGCTGAGGCGCCACATGATCAGACTCTCAATTTGCCAGCACTTAATAAGCAATTATTGCTTGTCAGATAATCACTAGTGCGGAGACAGTTTGCAAAGCCTAGAAACAAGATGTAATCTCTGCCCTCTCCCAACTTCAGGCTACATAGAGAGAAGAAATAGATTATTTAAAAAATATTTAGTGACAGGAACATTAAGGGAGCACCAAGTGCCAAACACCAGATGGAGAACACCCACTGCAGAGGAGACCGCGGCGCGGGGTGGGGAGTGGGGAGAACGACTGGCCAGGCAATGGGTGAGAACTCTGAGAGAATGGCGAGGTGTCCAGGAAGAGTGTGTCCAAGAGCTGAGCCTTTCCACTCACACTGTGGAGCCTTGTTCTTAGCAGAAAATCTGCCCATGGGAGGCCCTGAGGCCTGCTCAATGGATGATCACACAGTACGGGAGGAGAATAAAGGATGGAGAAGTAGCTGGAAAGTAAGGTATGCCTGGGAGGCTACCAGAATGGTGGCCTCTAACCAGCCCTGGAGTGGTTTGTTTGACCAGGGCCCCATCAGTCAGGTTAGCTTCCTTCAGTTGTTAGCATTCAGTTGGTCTAGCATTCGAAGAGCAAAGAACAAGTGCTGTGGTGGTGGTGGCTCAGGAGAGATACCTAACGCATGGATGAGAAGACTCTTAGACCCGGAAGTTTGATTTCTGAACTGTTATTCCAAGTGAGTCACCCAGCAAACGTGAGAAAAATAACAGAAAGAACAAACAAGGAAAATACTTTTCCCAAACTGCACCCTGTAGGGAGAACTGGACCACAGCGCCCTCTAGTGGCCTGTGGAGGGGCTAGCCTGTGTCCCCAAAACCTGGCTTTTTTTTTTGCTCTAGTGAGAACCTCAGGGCTTCAGCGGTTGTTTTCTCCATCTAGAAAGTCCACCCCCATGCAGCTTAATGTCCCCCAACTGCTCAAATACCCCTTTCCCTGTAACATCCCCTGCCAAGCCCCATGTAAACGTTCCTCCACTCCACTTATGGATCACGCCCACACCCTCACAGTCTCACAGCCCCACATCACCCACTCAGCCCCCACATCACCCACACAACCCCACACCTCCACACAGCCCCCAACCACACCATACCCTCCCACACCTCTGCTTTCTTTCCTTGAATACCACTGAACATACTCCACATTTTACTGACAGTAATCTCCCCTTGTCTTTGGGATATGCATCCCAAGACCTCTGGTAGATGCTGGAAACCATGCACAGAATGAACTATGTACTGTTCTATGCGTGCCTACCTGTAACCCAGCTCAGTTTATGTAAAAGACTGGAAAACATGGCTTACCACTGTAGAACTTAGCCACCTCATCTTTTTTTTTTCCCCTTCCTTATTATGCACTTTCACCTTTTCACATTAAGAAAGCATTTATTATCACATCCAAATTACCGACATTGCTTTTTCTTGGTCTTTGAGACTATTATTTGGTTAAATAAAGTTACTTAAGCACAAGCGCTGACCCCAGGACAACGGCTCTGAAAACTGAGATGGCCTCTAGGTTACTAGCAGGTGAATAACACATACAGTGTGGATACCCTGCACAACTTGGAGCAGGATGGCATGGATCTCTCCATTCTCCTAGAATGAGGCAGAGTTTAATACTGGTGACTTCTTTCTAGAGCCCCAGAGAACAGACCAGGTTAGACCCCTTTGCTTCCTCACAAGTCTGCACCTGCCTGGGCTGGCTGGGAACAGGAAGCAGAGCTGCAGTGGACACTTTCGGATTGATCGCGCCTGGCTTCGTCACTGCATGGATCATTTCCTGCAGTAATGAAACCTTTCTAAACATAGCTATACACAATTAAAATATCTCAGTGCTTTGGATGCAGCTGCATCATTCTAGAAAGAACTCTGGGCCTTAAGTGAAGAGAGATAGCCTCAGCTCCCAGGTATCTGTCCATACTCTGTCTCAGATACAGCCCTTGACTTCTCTGAACCTCAGTCTCTTTGTAAGGTGGGAATAATAGTATTAGTAGCTATCTGGCCAGGTCTTGTGAAGATCCACGTTAACTGACCTAAGAGCTTTCAAAAGTCAGAAAGCACCATGTGGTTACTCGTGCCACAATTACCACGTAAATGAAGCCACCAATCCATGCAGAAGGGAGCATCTCCACAATTAGCTGTCCAACCCCAGCCCCACCGCATCCAGAATTTTCAATGCCAGGGTGACGTTTCCTTGACCTCATTTTCTTCCTGGCAAGATCTAAGTCCAAACACCTCTGAACTGTTTTAGATGTTCCTAGGAGAGCAGAACACTTCGGGGGGGGGGGGGTATTGTAAAGAAAGAGATCATTATTTATAATCCCCTCTCTTTCAAAATCAACTTGAACTCTTTAACTGAAAGTATGATGTGTCTTCTTGGAATGGAAATCAGGGTCTCTTTTCTGTGCTACCCCTGAGCTCTGGCTTCTGTATATAAGAAAAAGGATGGGAGAAGGGGGGATATTTCCTGTGTTCTGATAAGGTCCTGGCACACAGTAAGTGCTCAGCAAATACTTATGAATGACAAATTCCTTCTCTGCACATTTTTAGGGTTTGTGAATACTGCTTCTGGAGCTGAATCTGATGTCACACTTTTTTGTTTGCTTGTTTTGTTTTTTTTTGTTCTTTTCAAGACAGGGTCTCCCTGTAGCCCCAGCTGTCCTGTGACTCTCTCTATAGACCAGGCTGGCCTTGAACTCACAAAGACCCGCCTGCCTCTACCTCCCAAGTGCTAGGATTAAAGGCGTGCACCACCACGCCCAGCTCTGATGTCACATTTTACCTACTGTTCCCTTACTCTCTGAATCTACTAGCCTAACTACATGGACCTTAGGCTGTCACTTTTCTGGGTGTGGGGTAGGCCTGATGGAGGAAGGCTTTCTAACCAGTGTGCTCCTACTTTGGCATTCACTATGTTTTCTTTACCTTGTTCCCATCCTCCAGTCTCTAACCTATGAGTCTCTGCCAAAACCACTGACAGTGAGGGATTGTTCTTAGTCATGGAAGAATGTCCTGCCCAGTGTGACACTGACACTGGATGCTAGAAGCACCCCCTCCCTCACAACATACTATGCCCCAGGTGTGACAGCCATCAGCACCTCCAGATAAACCACCCAGGAGTGGAACACTGCAGTGGCCTTCAGTGAAGGAACCGGGGAGCTTTCCTGTAGAGGTGACACCTCTGTCATGAAGGTGACGGCATGCAGTATGTTTGATGAAGAGCACTCCAGGCAGGGGGAGTGGTTGTGGCCTTCAGAGGCAGGGCTTGTGAGGGGCTTCTCTGTGTGTGAGGCAGGGTAACAGAAGGAGAAATTAGAGCCAAGAAAGTAAAAGACATCATGGGGAAGCTTGGGAGGCCATGGTGAGGCAAGCAGAGTTTATTCTAGGAAGGACACAAGACTCCAAGAAGCCCCCAAATGTCCTTATGCCCATGCCCTGCCCCTTCTCCTCTCTGTCTCCGTGTGGCATAAAGCTCCACCATGGGATGTTGGAAAGGGTTCTCTATACCAGATTAAATTCTTGAGGCTTAAAATGGAGCAGGAGTTGACATGGCCCCAGCCATAGTTCCTCCATTGGGGACAGCGATCTCCAAGAGGCAAAGCTATCTGGTAGCTTGGGTCTCAGTGACAGGTGGCTCTCTTCTCACCTGGCCATGCTTGCCCATAATTGGCTACATGGGAAACTGAAAGTCCAGGACTAGGCGAGGGGGGTCTGAACTTGCTTCCATGCACCCCCATTACAAAATGAGCTGAAAGAAGTGATACTTAGGATGGCCCTGGGAATCTCACCATTCCCATGTAAACCATCCTGGGACCTTGTTGAAGCAGCCTTCCTGATGTTTCAGTTTAGAACCAAATATGGGACTACAAATATGGCTCAGCAGGTAAGAGCACTGGCTGCTCTTGTAGAGGACCCAGTTCAATTCCCAGCACCCACATGGTGGCTAACAACCATCTATAACTCCAGTTCTAGGGGATCCAACGACACCCTCCACGGGCATTCCACAACATGGGTGCACTCACATACATACAGGCAGTACACTCATACACATAAGGTTTTAAAAACAAAACAGCTGCTATGAAAGCTCTTAAGGAAAAGAGTCACATTTGCACATTTAACATGGAGAACATCCAGGTGGCTCGAGAGTAGGAAGACTTTTTTGACAGTAGTAATGTGTAATTTTGGAATACTCTCCATGTTTGGGTTCTATTCTGGGCACCTGAGCTTTGTAATGCAATCTGAACAATAACCTGGAAAAAAAAGAGGTGGAGGAGGGGAAAGGAGGAGGGAGAGAGGGGGAGGGGGGAAGAAGGGGGAAGAGGAGGCATAAATCTTTGATCAGAAGGGTGCTGCACTGTTCAGAATATGTGCCACAAGGAATTCCACTGAAAGAGATTATTCAAATAAACCAGTTTAAAATGACATCTGTTCCTATGTACCAGCATTAAAAGGTGTCTGAGCTATGTAGGTTAGCAGAAAAGTCCAGAAAAACCACGCCTTTGCAAGCAGCAATTCTCTCTGAGGAGCGAGATTGCTCATGACTTTTAATTTCTTTGCTTTGCTTGTCCGTGCACTCCCATTTCTCTACAATGAACATGTACTACATTTGTAATAGGAAACAAACCCAATAAAAGTTATTAGATAAGAGAATAAGCTGCCAGAAATCATGATCTCTTGAGGAATCAGCCAGCCTGTTCTTCCGTGATAGCGGAGAGCCCTTGCTGTGCCTGTATCCACACTCAGCTGCTACAAGACAGCTCCTGCTCTGTGGTCACCTTGACAGAGGGCACGGTTCCTTCAGGTGTCTGTTCCAGCTGACACTGTGCCTCCTGGCGATATCTCCTCCCCCTCCTTCACTCCGATAGAATGACAGTTACAGTTCTGCTCCAGTGGCACTTGTCTAAAACTCCTTAATAAAAACACCTGCATCAACAGCGCTTCCCTGGACAAACCCACCCCACGCTCCACAAGGCGTCTTCTTCCTGTGGAGAAGGCTCTCTGATACGCTTACCTAATGTCCTCGCCCTATCTTTTCTCATCCTAATTCCCTAAAGCAATGTGTCATTGCAGCTGAGCTGTCCAGCCTGGCCTCCTCTCCTGGCCTCTAGTCATACCACCAGATCCTCCGGATGACCAGGCCACTCATTAAACTCACCATTCCCATCACAGGACTTTCCATCTTTACTGCCAATCTAAAATCTCTCTTCTTTCCACCCTTTTTCACTCTACCCTCAAAGGCAACTTTATTTCCCTCTCTTCTTTTAATTTCTCACAGGCCATCAGTGCCCCCCAAACCTCTGGTATTAACCTTGCTGATATCTCTTTCAGACAACCCCATCCCACCCTTTCTCCATTCCTCCTTCCTCCAGGTTTCTGGCTGGGTCCCCCTGTGTCCTGCCCACCTCTCCTTGCTTGCTCCGTGTAAGGTGTGACTTCTGCTAGTGTCCTTGAATTAAGGTTAGAATCCTAGCCAGGTGTGGTGGCACACGCCTTTAATCCTAGCACTTGGGAGGCAGAGGCAGGGGGATCTCTGTGAGTTCAAGACCAGCCTGGTCTACAGAGTGGCTCCAGGCCAGCTGGGACTAAAGGGAGACCCTGTCTCAAAAATACAAAAAAAAAAAAAAAAAAAAAAAAAAGAATCCTAGCCTATATTTAAACCCACATTGACCCCAGACTCTACAACCTTTCCTCTAGAGGCATCCAGAAGACTGTTCTGTCAGATACGTCTCTTACAACCTGCTTGCCAGCCAAACCAAAACACAGGAAAGAGGAGCCTCCACCAAGCCTTTGCTCACCCAGGGTTCTTTGTCAAGTCATAGTCCCTCCACATCTTCGGATGTTCCCCCAAATTGTTCATCATCAGCTTATTTCCATTCTTTCCTTCTTTCCCTCCCAGCAGCTGCCCATCATCTCCTCATTCTGGAAGAGGTCATTTCCCAGTGGTCATGGGAACAGCATCTTGATTAAACTGATTTTCTTGAGGACATCGTCTTTCTTAGTCATCTCCCTATTCTGAGAACTCAACGAAAAGCCTGGGACAAAGCAAGCACAAAATGTTGGATGAGAGGGTCATCCCAACCCTGTTGAGTAAAGCTCGTTAAGTGAACTAAAGAAGGAAGCTGAGGGAGGGAAGAGAGGAAAGCAAGGTCCACCTCTGTGGTATCACTCCACCACACGTAGATTACAGGGAAAAGGGAAGATGTAAGATGGCCACCAGCACATGTCCTAAACCATGGGGCCAAAGACTGACAACGTTTCCACTGCCCGCTTGTCTAATCTAACAACTACACCAGGCAATGTCCTAATGGCACTCCCAGATCTCCAGACTGCTGCCTGATTGGCACTCTACAGTCTAATTCCCAGACCGTCACCTGATTGGCACTCTACAGTCTAATTTCCAGACTGCCACCTGATTGGTGCTCTACAGTCTAATTCCCAGACTGTCACCTGATTGGCATTCTACAGTCTAATTCCCAACTGGGGAACTCACCACACAGCACAGCTGGCAACCTGATGGGTCTCCTTCCAGCCCCACACCAGCTTCCCAAGTCGGCAGTCTGCTTGACCACTGTCAAACCCACTGATCCACACCAGCTTCCCAAGTTGGTGGCCTGATTGGCTGCCATCCAACCCACTGGTCATTACTACACAAGCCTCGTGGGCTAAAATTACACACGTGCAAGTAACGGCTGGTAGTCCCTGTCCATCTGATGGTATGAAGGACTTGTTTTTTTATTCACAGCATTCTGTTTTTATACCCAGAGTGATGTCATATCTCAGGGACTGGTTTCAGACCCTGTGCCTCATGTTCCATAACATCAGGAGTACTTGTCAATACATTTGATCTCAAGATGTCACAGTCTTGCTAATAATGCACATGCAAATCCTGCCCAAGGCCAGGTTTTAGTGTAAGCAGACAAGCAGTAATTTAGCACAAAAGAAGCCACAGGTAGCTTCCTTTTTCCCTACATACCTCCAGGGCCGACCTTGGAAAACCAGGCCTGGTCTCCAGAGTATGCAGGTGGAGTGACTGTGTGGTGGACATAAGCTGCATCCATTTGAAAATAATTCTGAAATGAGGCGAGGAAGATGATTCAGTGGGTAAATTGCTTACTGTGCAAGTATGAAGACCTGAGTTCAGAACCTGGCACACATGTACAAGCTGGGTTTCCTGGCCAGCCAGCCTAACCAATCAGTAAGTTCCAGAGTGACAGACCCTTGTCTCAAAGATAAGGTAGAAAATGATAGAGGGCTGGAGAGATGGCCTAGCTGTTAAGAGCGCCGACCGCTCTTACAGAGGACCCGGGTTCGATCTCCAGCACCCACATGGCGGCCGAGAACCATCTGAAACTCCAACTCCAGGAGAAATACAGTTCCAGGGGAATCCGACACCATCTTCTGACCTCCGCGGCATTGCACGACACGGGTGCACAGACTTGCATGCAGACAGTACATTCATACACATACATAAATAAATAAAATTAATTAAAAAAAAGAAAATGATAGATAAAGATATCCATTTATGGATCTATGTTCTCCACAGTTGAGTGTACACACACACACACACACACACACACACACACACACGTACCATGCAAGCTTAAAAAGAAAAGAAAATGGTTCTGAGTTTACAGTTTCATGCCAAAATAGGCTTGAAGTCAAAATTACAGAAAAGTAACAAAAGTGAAGCCCCTGCCTTCCATATCCAGCTTGTGGCATCAGCCATGGGTTATTCCTCCAAGGAGAGAGCTAATAGCCAATTAGATTTGGGATATGCAGGCATATGGCTGCCACTGCTGCACAGTATTTCCAGGCAGGTGAGGTGTAGCTGGTGCTGATGGAGGAGTCTTGCTTGACTCAAGGAGACCTATATTTGCTTTATTGGTTTATTGGCCTTTGGTAACACTCTCTGATATTCCAGAGACCAACTGTACACTTGCAAGTGTGGTCTCAATACATCTTTCCCATGCTTACATCAGGTCTTTGACAACAGGGCCTTATCGCCTCTCTTCTTGCAGTTATCCCAGTTTACAGGCAAGAAGCCTTTATCTTTTGGGGGGCTTGGATCCCCTGGCCAACATCTCCTTGGTAGAATAGTCCATTGCTGATATGACAAGGTACATTTTAATGTCTGTTAAGAGATAGGAACTCTAATCCTAAAATCATCACAATGTCAAAATAAACTAAGGAGCCACAATTCAAGCTTCAGAGGTTGTTTATAAAGTCACATGCTTTCTATTTCACGTTAGACTATAAGCCCTGGCTCTAGAGACTTGGCATCTATCTCCACCACAACTGCCCCCCACCCCCCACCCCACCATGTACATACTCGCAAGCTAACAGAAAGATAATGAAGTCACATGAGGAAAAGTAAATTTTCTATAAGCCACATTAGAGAGGAAAAAGAAACGAGTCTTTTAATATATTTTACTTAGCCCAGTATATTCAAAACATTATCACTCAACAAGTAATCCATATAAACCAATTATTCATGGGATATTTTGCCTCCACCTCTTCTTCGATTGCTTCTTCCTCTTCTTCTTCCTCCTCTTTGAATTCTGCAGGTGTTACATCCATCCCTACAATGTATCTCAATCTAGTCTGACTGTATTTCCTGGGCTAATAGCCTCTTGTGGCCGGCAGAGGTTACCATTTGCAGAAGGCAACTCTAGTGTCCAGTCTGTGTAAGTAGACATTGTGTGTGATGTCATAGGAGGCTGCCATCTGGTGGGCATCTGAAAAGCCATGTGTAAGAAGAGGCAGGTGTCAAGAGATCTGCCTGGAGATCTACTCCCCAGAAAAGAGAACCTGGGGGTGGCACACACTGGTTTTGGGGGCTCCTAGGCCAGGTACACACCCAGAGCCACTCGCATCCTTGACTCTGCTGCAAATGTGGCCATCTAGTGCTCTTGCTTGCTATTCAGAAAGGATTTGCTAGAAAATGATACTGTTTTCAGAGTGTTTGGTTGGGTTTTGTTTTTGTTTTTAATGTAGCTCCTTGATGAATGGAGTTGCAGAGCCCTCGAAAGCTCAGCCCATCCGAATCTTTATAACGGTCGTTTACAAATCAAGAGTCCCTGTTCCCCATTGCTCCACTGCACAGCTATTTCTGGGTTTGTCCCCAGAAATGTCAAAATCTCTTTTCATTCTCCTTAAAAAATTGGTTTTCTTATGTTTCAGTCTATTCAGCAGCTGTAACAAGCAGCCAGCACTGGGGGACAGGGGCGGGGGACAGTTAAACAATGCAGACTGACTTCTGGCAGTTCTCGAAACTGGAATTTGGTATTCTGACCAGGGCCAGCTCTGGTTCAGGGGTAATGCTATCCTGTGCACCCTTATCTGGTACAGAGGTACTCATGGCTCTTTGATAGGGTACTGGGTCCACCCCCCAGATGAGAAGACAGACCCCAGCCTTCAGACCACTGTACCTGTCAAGTCTTCCCACTCACATAGGCTGAGCACAGTCATTCAGAGTTCCAGTACACTAAGGCCCTTTTCCAATGTGGACTACTAATGGGGAATCCTTATTAGAACTGATTGATTCTAGACCTCTGAATTGCCCCATACTGAGAGAAGCTTAAACGTGGCTTTCTGCTGGATAGTGACTGACTACATCACAAGGAGGTGGACACTGACTGAGAGGGCTGACCCAGAACAAGAGGCACCTGGTGATTTGCTGGCTTGGGACGAGTGTGTTTTCAGTACTGTGCTGTCCCCTGGGAAGTGCCAGGACTTGTGCCGTCAAAAGAATGTCCTTTAAGAAAAGTATAATCATTTGGGGAATATATGAAATCATAAGTAGTAAGGAAAACTATATATAATAGTATATAAGGACACACAATTACATTGCAGCACAGGGTAGAGTGCAAATTAGACATAAACATATTTGAGGACCATGAGAAGGAAATTTGGGTCTAGCCTAGTTCTGACATCCACAGCTGTGCAACTGTGTCTTGGTCACACTCAGCCTCAGGTAGAGCCTCTCAAACTGAGCAACATACAGTCTGCAGTGTCTGTGACTAGGGCAGGAAGCCAAGAAGGCAAGAAAAATGGGTAGCCAAGAATTCTAGCACCTAGCTCAAGAGGAGTTCCACAGCTGTAGGGGCCATGAGCCCAGGCACAGGAAGAGGAGGACATGTCATGGGAAGGAGCTAGTGAAGTATGAGGCTAGGACATACTCCAAAGGTAGGGACTGTCCTGTTCAGAAACAGGAAGCTGGCATAAGTTGACATGAAGATTTGAAAATCAAAGGGACATTGTAGATAATCCAACTTGACAGTTCCCTGAATCTATAGTGTTAGAGACTCATGATTTGACAGATATTCAACCCAACGGGCTTCTTTGCTTCAGGTCTTCTCAGAACCTTTGACATCTTATGGTTCTCTAGGGCAGAGTAAGCATTTTCCACACAAACAGCACTGCCCATACTTACTTAATTGTGGGCCCCTCTCTTTAACCCTCTCTTTCATCCTCTTTTCTTCTCTCTCTCTCTCTGTCTCTCTCTTCTCTCTCTCTGTCTCTCTCTCTGTCTTTCCATGCGTATACATGTCTCTGTGTACATGTGTGTTGATTATTCATGTGTACATGTTTAGAGTCTAGAGTTTGACACTGGGTCTCTATAATTCTCCACCTTATTTTAACTTTAATTATTATTGTAATTGTGTGTATAGTGTGGGGGGGTGCCTGTGCCATGACATACGTGGAGGTCAGAGGACAATTTGTGGAGTCATGTTCTCCCCTTCCACCATTACATGAGCTCTGGGGATTGAACTCGGTCCATCAGGCTTGCACATCAAGCCATCTCCCTAGCTCTCTATCTTATCTTTTGAGGCAGAGTCTCTCCCTGAACCTGGAATGTTTCATCTAGGTTGGCTGGCCAACAAACCCCCAAGAGTTGCCTGAGTCTATATCCCCAGCACCAGGGTTGCAAGCTTGTATTGTATCAACCAGTTTTTACATGGGTACTGAGGATCTGAACTCCGGTTCTCAGACTTTGCAGCGTGCACTCTAACCAGCATGGATCTCTTTATTTTGAGATCTCACCTGAGAGGAATTCCAGAGAATGCAGTTGGAGAAACACTATTCTACACCTGGTTTTATAGTTAGGGAAACTGAGGCCCCGGAAAGGCCACAGGCAAGTTGGAAATTTTCAAAGACCACAGTGGAATATAAAGATGGAGTTTTGTCTTTAGGATTCCCAGTGATTTTAAGTCACACATCTTCAGAGGGTCCTCTGAGCATTGCCCATGAATTCTAAGCTGTGATAGATTAAAATTCAGATGGAAAACACAAAATCCCACTTGGCCCAGAACAGCGAAGACGAGGAGCCAGCGGAGCAGCTTGGCTTGCTTGCCTCCAGCTCCAGCGCCAGAGAAGCGTGGAGCTCTTTGGACTGCTTCGTTCTAGTGCTCCCTTCAGATGGTTTATTCATTCTGTAAGAAGTGGGGGTGCTTCCTGTTTTCTTCTGCATGAGGTTCCTATGACAAGAATTTGCTGCATCTCCCCTCCCATTCACAAGCCAGATGGGGAGCCGGGTGCTGTATAAATGTTTAATTGTAGTGCGATAGAAATATTTGCTTTCTGTAGCTAGAAGCTGCCGAGCAGAGGTAGGGCTGTGGACCAGAGCTGCCAGGCTTCATTCTAATGAGAAGGGAAGTACAGGCTGATTAAATCAAATTCCCGGTAGTGTGGAGCCACTTGAATAAATGTTTCATATTGTTTGCACGATGCTGTCAATTGTAACAGCTGCTTATGTAACAGTTACTGGGACAGCACACAGAGCCCTCACTTGTACCACAGCAGTGTTCTGTGACTCACAGACTTCTCCAGCATGCTATTTGGGTCCCCACCGCACTTGCACGTTGAGCAGCAGACACATGAGACAGGGGCAGGGGCGTGGTAGACAGAAGCCACATTTGCTTTCAGTCCCTTCACAGGCATCCCGTCGGGTTGTGTACTGTACCTCATTTTATACCAGAAGAGAGAGATATTGTTCCTGATTTATAGCTGGGGAGGCTGAGACCTCTGGGAATGAAGAAATCCACCTGAAACCCCACAGCATGAGGATCTGCACTTGAACCCAAGTGTGTCTGATGCTCCACAGTCACACAGGACTGAACGCTAGCAAGTGTCATGCCCACAGGTTCCCCGCAACCTGTGTCTCCTGGCAATGAAGAGACCAAAGCAGGACAAGAGCCAGAGGCCAGAGATCCCTTGAGGCTGGGCAAGGGCGGTAAGGGAGAAACTTATCAGAACTCCGAAGCTGGATCAGCGAACTCTATCGTACACGGTGTACGCCAGCTCTAGTGCCTTCCCGCCACTCTTAGAACAAATCACAGTACCCCACAATGGCCGTCACGTAGCACCCACCTCCTCTGCCAACCCTGCCTCATCCCCCCAGCATTCTGTATCTCAACAGTCTGGATTCCTTCTGGACCTCAGACATGCTAAGCTTAGAAACTTTACGTGTATTGGAACCTTCCTCCCTCAGCTCCCAGCTCAAAGCCACCTCCCCAGAAAGCCCGGACTGACCCCTCCATGGCAGGCCGCTGCCACTCCACACTGTCCATCCCCTAGCTCCTTGGCGGCTGTACACTATTAACCATTTCTTCAACTTTGTGACTTGGTAACAAACTCCATGAGACATTTCCGGGCTGTCAAACACTATTTCCCTAGCCCCTCGTGGAATCTGGCACATAGTAAATGAATCTACATCCAGTGAATAAATGAATTAACATATTGCCTCAATTTACCTTGCATACAAGCTGGGGTATTCCTCCCTCAGCCCCTTGAAACCAAGAATTGGATTCTATACACTGTCAGTCACAGGTACCTAAGCCTCTCTCTCTCTCTCTCTCTCTCTCTCTCTTTCTCTCTCTCTCTCTCTCTCTCTCTCTCTCTCTCTCTCTCTCTCTCTCTCTCTCTCTCTTCCCAGACAGTCCAGTGCTGTAGTTGATACCTCAGTGTCTCCCAAGGGCCCATATGTTATGACTTGGTCCTCAAGGTGGTGCTGTGGGGTGGAGGGGACTCTTAGCAAATCCATGACCTCTGGGACTCTGTTAACAGTCTGTGAAATGGAGCTGAATGGAGGAATACGGGCTCCCTGTTTCCAGTGGCAGTGTGGAGACAAGGCTTCACAGCTCCCAGCAAAGACAGTCAGCATCCTTCTCTGCAAGCCGTGCCCTGAATGAGGTGCTGAGAACCAGAAATCTCCCAGTCTGGTGGGTTAGAACTGAGCCAAATCACAGCACTCATAGACGTTCCTGTAGCCTCCAAAGACCAGGACAGAAAGACATCAGCTGAGTCTCTGGGCCGGGAACAGTTTGCTCACAGCCACCCTTTTCTTTAGCTACAGCCTCCTCATTTAACCCTCATCACTGCCCTGTGAAGCAAGCATCTGCTTCTCCAACTGGGAGACAGGAACAGAGTTACGTGGTAAGAGTGGGCCCTGTCAGAACGACCTATACCTACCATAGGGGCTGGAAGAGAACTGGCTTCTGCCCAGCCCTGGAGGCTCATCCCCAAGCCTACAGGTTCCCAGTATATCCAGACGGGGTCACACACCTCCTCCTGTGCCCCGTGAGTCTGGCCAGCTGCTGCTAGGCACCAGGGCTGCGCTCACCCTCCATCCATGGGATCCACACCCCTCACGCTCCTCATCCAAGTCTCCCCATGCCTGACCCACTCCGTCCCCATAAAGCATGACCTTCCACCACCCTGCCTGCACACTGGGGACCAAGCCTTGAGCCTGGAGCTGCTGGAGCCTTCCAGACGCAGCCAGGGCTTGACTGAGAGCTCAGCACTCTTGGAGCACGATGGAAAAACAGGTTCAGTGGATTTACAAATGTAGTTCCTCCTTTCCAAAAGTCCAACCTCCCTGCTTCCCCTGGTAACTCCTATGCACGCTTCCAGCCTGTGCTCCAGTGTGCTCTTCCCAGGCTCCTCACATCACCGTCTGCTACTGTGTGTCCCACCAGTACACCTTGAACAAGAGGGGGAGACTAAACAGCTACACAAGGAAAAAGGAGGAGGAGATAAGGCAATGGGAGGGAGACAGGAAAACAGACGACGGAAGGGGCTGAGGAGGGCGATGTGACCACAATGAGAGTGAGGGAGCTGGGGGCTTCGGGGGGAGTTTCAGGTGTGAGGTCTGCCACTCCATCTTTCTGCCAAAAGTCTCATAGTCCACATCACTCACTCAGACTTTCTGGGTGAGTAGCTCTCCGTCACCGAGAGAGAGTGCTAGAATCAACCCAGAAGGAGGAAGGCTGACTGTCCAGGAGGGGAGGCTGACTGTCCAGGAGGGGAGGCTGACTGTCCAGAAGGGGAGGCCGACTGTACAGCAGGGGAGGCCGACTGTCCAGGAGGGGAGGCCGACTGTCCAGGAGGGGAGGCCGACTGTCCAGGAGGGGAGGCCGACTGTCCAGGAGGGGAGGCTGACTGTCCAGGAGGGGAGGCTGACTGTCCAGGAGGGGAGGCTGACTGTACAGGAGGGGAGGCTGACTGTCCAGGAGGGGAGGCTGACTGTACAGGAGGGGAGGCTGACTGTTCAGGAGGGGAGGCTGACTGTACAGGAGGGGAGGCTGACTGTACAGGAGGGGAGGCTGACTGTTCAGGAGGGGAGGCTGACTGTACAGGAGGGGAGGCTGACTGTTCAGGAGGGGAGGCTGACTGTACAGGAGGGGAGGCTGACTGTACAGGAGGGGAGGCTGACTGTCCAGGAGGGGAGGCTGACTGTACAGGAGGGGAGGCTGACTGTTCAGGAGGGGAGGCTGACTGTCCAGGAGGGGAGGCTGACTGTTCAGGAGGGGAGGCTGACTGTAAAGGACGGGAGGCTGACTGTCCAGGAAGGGAGGCTGACTCTCTGGGAGGGCATGTTGGCTGTCCATGAGGCTGACTTCGTTCTTGGGTTCAGAGATCTCAGCCAAAGGTCAAGGTCTCCATCATTCTGGGTCCTTTGACAAGGCAGAGCACGGTGGTAGAATGCATGGTATATCCCAGTCCTTCCCCTCATGGTATCAGGGAAGCAAGTGTTGGGTTCCCATAGTTCTTTCAAGAGCATGTCCCCACTGAGCCAACTGGGTGCACTTGGCCCACTTGTACATGCTGCAGCACCCTCACTAGCTCCATGAGCTGTACACCAAGTTCCACACATGGGCCTTCAGAGGCCACCCGGACCCAAACAAATGGGGCTTGTGAATAGTGTGATCTTTGGAGATTGGGGGGGGGGGGGGAGTGATATTTTATTTATTTGTTATTTTTGTGTGTATGAGTATATTACCTGTATGTATGCAAGTGAACCCGTGTCATGCAATTGCAGAGGCCAGAAGAGGATGTTGGATCCCCTGGAACTGGAATTACAGATGGTTGTTACCTGTCATGTGGGTGCTGGGAACCAAACCCAGGTTCTCTACAAAAGGCAGCCTGTGCTCTTAACCACTGAGCCATCTCTCCAGCCCTTGAGTTTTGGACTTTTGACCCCAGTTCTGAGGATGGAACCAAGGCTCTCAACCATCTCAAGCAATTAGACCCCCACTGAGCTATGCTCCAAGCGCTGGTTTTTATTTTTATGGAAATGATTTGCCAGTCTGATTGAAGTCAGTCTTAGAGAACATATTATCTGGTTTAAGCCTGAAAGCAGCTCTGTCCCATCGGGACCCTGTAGTGCAGTCTGTGATTCTGTCTGTTATCACAGGCTGACTACCTCATACAGACACCTACATGGCCTCCTACAGACACCTACCCATTGCCGAGAGGAAAACAGGTACCTGTTTCCTTCCGCCCTTCCCCTGACAGGGCTGGAGACAGAACCAGGGCCTGACACAAGGGAGGCAGGTACTCCAGCCTGAGCCCAACTTCCCATCTTATACAGAAAGAAGATGCTGGCAGATGATGCACTCTGCCCTCCCTGGTAGGGTGGCCTGCCATCAGCCTTTGCTGGGGTGTCCCAGCCCTGCAGTAGGGCTGCTGTGGGGAGCTGCAGAAGCTCTGCTGAAGGAACTAGAGAAAGAGAAAGCAAAGACAGACTGGCTGCTCCCTCTCCCCCCACTGCTGCGCCCCCTACCCTTTTCATGGGCTACAGCTTGAAGCTCTGGGAATTCCTCCCATGGAGTCCAGTGTGATTCCTGCTCATTTTGCTTCCTTGTCCCCATCCTCCCTCACACCAGAGGATCCATTCCCCACACAGTGAGTCCCAAGTGTCTGCAGGATAAAGTACCCACTTCATGACTGTCGTTGGAGACATGTCATGGACCAACCTTAGTCTCAGCACTCCTCCTTACTCTCCACCCTTTGATATAGATGTTTTCTTTTGTGACAAGTTCTCACTGTGGAGGTCAAGGGACTAACTGCAAATTTATGACCCTCCTGCTTCAGCCTCCTGAGTGCTGAGATTACAGCTGTGTGTCATGACTCCTTCCACCCCAGTAGCCTATTCTATATCTTATGTGTATCCTGATTATGGCTAATTGATATAGTCC
Organism: Rhizomys pruinosus; assembly: GCA_009823505.1. Classification (NCBI taxonomy): domain Eukaryota; kingdom Metazoa; phylum Chordata; class Mammalia; order Rodentia; family Spalacidae; genus Rhizomys; species Rhizomys pruinosus. Next base: position 2,224,963 of record VZQC01013731.1, read on the forward strand.
AAGGCCTGGGCAAATCATACTGAAATTTCTATTGTTTGTTCAAGCTGTTCTATTTGCTCAGGTTCTCTTCTGGCTCCTTCTGGCTCCACCAGCTGAAGCACCCACCCCTCATGCCCTTCAAAGCCTAACTCATGTGTTTTTGCCCTGGCAAGTATTCCAGCTGAGGGCACTGCATTGCTACTTTCATGGCCCCTATCACACCAGGTATGTCTAATTTAGGATCATTTGAGGTGTGGTGAGAGTGACTTTCCTAAATACCTGTCTCTAGCCAATGACAGGAAAGTCCTATAAGCTAAGTGTACCTTTTTGTCCTGTACCATAGTGTCTGCCCAGCAGGTGCTCCCTAAACCAAAGGCTCACTTTAAAAGCCTGGCTCCCTGTGAGTTGATCACAGAGGAGGACAGAGCTGGATGAGAGTGCCCAGGGGGTCATGCACGAGAAAGTGTGTGGATCCCTGTGCATAGAATGTCACTTGGGCCTGGCAGTTGCAGGTATTGTCTGTGCTGTGGCTGGGTCCTGATGTCATGGTTTCTCGGCCCTCACTTTAACAACCTCTTCGCTATTGCAGAAGTAAGGAGGCCATTCTGAATTTGCTACCTCTTCCTCACATCCTGGCTGAGCACTTGCAGGGAGGCTCTCCTCCACTCCTGAGAGGGAGGAGGGCCCTTTCTCTCTAGCCTGACCAGCTCAGAGTCAGAGAAACAGATTCTAATTAAGGCACTTGAAGAAAGTGGCCTCGTTTCACAGGCTGTTGGGCTGGGAACCCAAGCGGAACATATACAAGTTCAGCACAAGTCAGCAGGCCCCTGCTGCTGTGGCTGTCCATGGCTAGGCTGCCTCTCTCCAGCACTCTGCACACTTGGGGGCAGTAGATGTCCACCCCTGTCCTCTCAAAACCAAAGCTACACTTCAGGAAGGCATGGACCGTCCCTCCTCCTCTGTGGTGGCATTGAAGCAGGAATTTCAGGATAAAGGAGGCTGAGCAAGCTAGGAAAGCCCGGCTGCCTCCTGCTGCCAGCTCAAACTCAGCTCAGTGGAGAGGTTTCCAGAAAGTCATCTCAGGCCAGGAAGGAGCATCTCGCCTTCAGGATGTCCCTGATGGGCTGTGCACATAAATAATGAGTTCTCCCTGGGGAAGTGGTACAAGTGTTCTCTTCTCATCCATGCCCCCAGGGGAGGGCCATCCTGGAAGTCCTAGGTTTTGCTTGAGGTCCCCAAGTGACAGCAACTATTCCTGCCACACTCTGCCATCTGCCTGCAGGACCCCCAGGTTAGCATCTTTCTCATCTCAGGTGACATCTTCCCCCTTTCCATCTGTAGCGGTTTGAATGAGAAGTATCCCCCAGAGGCTCGAGTATTTAACACTTGGTCCAGTGCTGTTTGGGGAGCTTTAGGAGATGCAGAATTGCTGGAGGAAGTGTGTCACTGGGAGAAGAAGGCTTAGTTTATAGACTCTCTGACTCTCTGTGTGCTTCCGCTGCTTTGTGGCTGCTGTTGGGGATGTGAGCTCTAGCTTCCCGCTCCACTCACCGTGCTTGCCGCCGCCTCCCTACCCTGGCAAGCTCATCCCTCTGGAGATGAAAACCAGAGTAAACCTTCCTTCTATAACTTGACTTGGTTCATGGTGTTTAATCACAGAAAAGTATCTAACCTTCCTCCTCTGCTACCCTCCAACACAGCTGGCCACTCTTATCTCCCAGGCTCCTTCCTGGCAGGTTACTGCAGACAGATTCTGGCTCCCAGTCCAGGCTCTAACCTCAGCAGCACTTCAGCTCTCTTTACTTTAAAATATTTAGACATCTTGGGGCTGGAGAGATGGCCTAGCGGTTAAGAGCGCCGACCGCTCTTACAGAGGACCCGGGTTCGATTCCCAGCACCCACATGGTGGCCGAGAACCGTCTGAAACTCCAATTCCAGGAGAACTCCAGTTCCAGGGGAATCCGACACCCTCTTCTGACCTCCGCGGCATTGCACGGCACGGGTGCACAACACCTGCATGCAGACAGTACATTCATACACATACCGAAATAAAAAAAAATTAAACAAAAATAAAATATTTAGACATCTTGTTAATGGAGTAGTCTTCCAAAAAAAAAAAAAAAAAAGATTGCTCATTTCTAAGCAGGGTGAGCAAGCAGTGTGGAAACATTGGTGGAAAGCCTGATTCCTAGAAGCCCAGAGAGCTCTCCTCCCCTTCCAAAAAGCAGAGTCCTTCCTACACTTAATGCATGTAAACATCTGTTCTCAACAGACACTTAGTTTAGGCTTTACCTAAAAATGGACTAGTTTTAGTTAAACAGCAAAAATACTCAAATGTATTAAAATATTTGGAAGGATACCTGGCACCTGATGGCTTCTTAATATTTGTTGAGTGAATCATCTGGTGATTCATGAGGAAAACCCAGCTGTGTACAATAAATGCAAATCAGGAAGCCTGGTATCATGAGTCCATGTCATGACGAGGTTCCATTGACAATAGAAGCATCTCGTAGCCCAAATCCAGGGGGGCTAAACCCAAGCCGCATTTGATACTAACTTGAAAGCAGGAACTCCAGGAGCAAGATGCAGTGAGTCGCCCTTCAAAGGTATGATCCTGAACCAGGCTCCTCACCCGTGTTTTGCTATTATTGTTGTTGTTGTTGTTGTTGCTTTTTCACAATACCTATGTGGAGTCAGAACTAATCTCTCCTTTTTAGAGATGAGAAAACTATTCTATGAGGAAGACAGACATTATTGAAATAACTATACAAATAAATATAAATGAAATAAATTCTCTGAAGAAAATAGTCAGGACATATAATTGGTTATATTAAAAAAAAAAATCACAGGATTTGGAAGACTGAGGCAGAAGGATTGCAAATCCAAGCCTGGCTTAGGTTACATTAGTGAGAGAGGTTTTTTTTTTTTTAATTGACAATTGAACTGAGATCTCAGTGATAAATAAGTGTTAAGTAGGAGCAGAAAGGAGTGGCTCTCAATCTCATGCAGAACTTGAACCACCTCGGAAATCGCACACGGAAAGTACCCCATGACTTTGATGTATGGCAGTTCAAATAAACTAGTAGAGCCTGGATATCTGTGTTTTATAAACTGATTTTTAGGTTAGGACACAAAATGAAGAGTTTCACCATGTCATCTTTGTACATATGTGCTTTTGAAACTTTCTGGATGAACCACTCAGATGGAAAAAGCTCAAAGCTGACAATACACAGCCATTAATCATTACTGCGTGAGCAAAGTGGATGGTTACTGCTGGCACCAGGCAGGAACATGGCATCCTGGATGCCATCCCCACCTCTCCCTCTGCGGAGGGTAGCCTGGGTCCAACTTCAAAGGAAGGAAGGAAACTTGCCTTTGGTAAGGGCTTATGCTGCCATATACTGTGTTAAAGCTCTGCTCTATACATTTGAAACCCTGATGCTGTTGTTTTTCAAATGAGAACAGGCAGCTCAGACCAAGGCGCCAGTTTCCACAGGGTCTCACAGCTTATGGGTAACAGGAAGACCCTCCCAGCCTGTCTCACTATAGAGTTCACACTTTTCCCTTGGCCTCGACACATCCATCCAGATGCTTCTCACAACCTCAGCTCTCCCTCCCTGCCCGGATGCCCAGTGGTAGGCTGTGCTGCTTGGGTCTAGCTCCAGAAGGAATTCTGTAGATTGTGCCTGCCTTAATAAGCTGGGTAGTTCAGTAGAGTGGGAGCCACACTGTCTAAATTCAAGGCTCGCTTATGTGCTGCGGAATCCCAAACTATTTGTGGTATTTGAACTTCAGTTTCAGGGGGATAACATTAGTACTGCAGAACCTCTAAAGGATTCCCAAATGGGACAATAGACAGGTTTACAAGAGAAAAAGACATGTAGATTTGTTGAACATGCTTGGAGGATTTGGGGAGTCACAGGACAGTAATGACCAAAAAACCCAGTGAGGCCCAGATGTTGTATCAGCTACTTTTGTGTCACTGCCACAGTGTCTGATGGAAGCAAGGAAGGAAAGCTTATGTTTGGGTCACAGTTTCAGAGTTGAGTCCATTAGCGTGAGGAAAGAATGTGGAACAGCTCAGTTCATGATGCAGGAGCGTATGGCAGAGTCTGTTGACGCCATAGTGGACCAAGAACAGAGTACTACGGGAAACGTGGTCAGTATAACCTTAAAAGACCCCAGTGACTTACTTCCACCAGCTAGACCCCACCTCTTAAAGGTTTCAGGGCACCCCCCAAAATAGCACCACCAGCTTGCAACCCAGTGTTCAAAACCCATCTGTGGGGGACATTTCAGATTCAAACCACGGCAGACGCCTATGCCCCTTGTATTGGGAGGGAAGAATAGAAACCAATGGACCTGAGACCAGGCAGTAGTGTGGGAACCCTTCTCTATGGAAACTAAGAGGACTAGGAGGCAGTGAGTTTGTATAAAAGCTAAGGACTGGGAGGTAGAGACACATTCACAACAAATAGCTATTCATTTATTGTTTTTCTTGGACAATTTCACACTTTGATATGATGAATTCTGTATAGTTTCACCTCCATTACTCCTCTTAGCCCTATTTCCCTTCTACTGAAGCCCTTCTTATGAGGGGGGACCTCATGAGACCCTTCCTCTCCTATGATGCATTAAAGGTTGACTTTTTGTATAGCTCCCAGATATGCACTCAGAGCACACTTTGATATGATGAATTCTGTATAGTTTCACCTCCATTACTCCTCTTAGCCCTATTTCCCTTCTACTGAAGCCCTTCTTATGAGGGGGGACCTCGTGAGACCCTTCCTCTCCTATGATGCATTAAAGGTTGACTTTTTGTATAGTCTCCCAGATATGCACTCAGAGCTGATCTTCAAGAATAGAAGGAATCTCTACCTGGGTGTGGATGAGAACTTCTATCTAGTACTGAGTATTTTCTGGTTATTTAATGAGGTTCCTGGGAAGAGTTTATGACATTTCTATTCAAAGTCATTGACTGACTCCTTCCCAGTGCCTGCGTAAGAATCAAAAGATAGAAAGGAGGGGTGGGTGCAGAAGGTCAGAGACCTGGACTCTAAGACGGTCTCAGTATGCAAAGTGCTGCACTTTCAGGTGTTATTTTCTGAACCCCAACATGATTGCCCTAGTAAGTTCATTATACACACAGGCATCCATTTTGAAAGGTGACTAGAATATAGCCAGTGTCTATTACGGTCATTCTGGGCGCTGGAATGAGAGAACCCCTGGGGTTGTTGCTTTCTAACATCCACATCGGATGGATGGCGTGCTAGACGGAGGCCATCAGGTCTCTCTTCGGGAATGAATCAGAAATGGGAATTGTAGGAAGGAGCAGGTGTTCTGGCTCAGGAGGGATGAGCACCTGGCTCACAGCATGCTGGAGCAGGAATCGAGGCTTTACATGTGCCGATGTGGCCTGTGCCTGGCAAACAAGGCCAGGATCAGATAAATTCTCAGGCACTTTCTTGACCCGAGGCCCATCCTGCCCAGGGAGCCAGCAGCAGCCAGTAGTAGCCAGTACCACTGATGACCAGCAGAGGGTGGCACAGGCCACAAGCTGGCCAGCTGCAGCTCCTGCCCACCAGCCTGGCATTCTCCCAGTGAAATTTTACTAAAGTCTAGCCTCTTAAGTGCAGTGTCTCCTTGTTCGTTCCAGATCTATCATGAGCAGGAGGCAGCCTGCTCTACCCCAAACCCCAGAGGTGGACATCTTCTGGCTTTAATCTTCAAAGTTTGCTTCAAGCCAGAGTGGAGCTTGGAACTCTTTTGTTTCTGAGCAGACAACTCACCTCTCTCCATGTTTCTGAGGCCTCATCTGCCTGCAAGGAGGAGGGCGTGGGAAGAGGGTACGAGATCTGCTGAAGACTCATATTCTTGAAAAGGATTGCTCCTAATACTGACTAGTTCTGTGTTGATGGACAGGCCTAAGCACCCTCTGTGAACTCGAAGGTGAGATCTCTTACCCCCATCTGTCCTGCCTTGTGGGGCTTCATTGCACAGAGCAGGCCCAGTGCTTAAAGCTGCTGTAGGTCTGTTAAGGCTCACAAAGAACATTTAGAAGGCACTCGTTCTTTCAAAGATCAGTACCCAGAAGCCTCCTCGCCACCCCCATCTCCCTCCCATTTCCACTTCCAGGAAGCACGCTGCCAAGCAGGTCTTCCCTCCCATCTCTAAACCAGGGTCTGGGTCTGCTGGAAATCAATCCCTCCATCTCAGCCCTGCACCCACACGCACCCTCACTCCCCGAAGGTGATCACTGCTGAAGCGCCGGCCAAACCCTAATATTACATAAACTACAAATCTAGCTTAAAGCCACAAGTCAGAACTCTGGAGAAATCGAGGGAGAGGATAGGTCCCTGCATTTTCCCAAGATCCTCCAGGCCCACTGAGTTAAAGAGTCAGCTGCTGTAGGCAAAGAGATGGAAAACAGTATTCTAAAACAATTAATTAAGGCAAGTGAAAGGGACAGGAGAGCCATTATGCAAATATGCCTGGCCATTCAAGACTATTAATTTACAGGAGGTTATGCAGGAAGCAGGTGAAGGATGTCTCAATATTGGGCAGACTCTGCTCCCCAGAGGGCTTATGGCTGTCTGCCTCTGAAACTGAGTGGTTGCCTCATCACCATCAGCAGAGGTCGGCAGGCCTCCCGCTGGGTCCAGAGGCTTGCAGCCAGCACTGCAGAGTCCACGGCCCTGCTCAGGCAATCTCAAGCTTGAGTCCTCTGGGATTCCCCTGGGAGGCCTTGGAAACCAGGCGGCTGCCCTGCAGCCCCAGTGCTGAGTCAGTGAATCCACCTGGCAGGCAAAGAATTGTATGTAAGCAAGTTCCGGGTGCCAGATAAGGCCTACACGTGTGTGTGAGCATACAGGTGTGCAGGAAGTCGTGTGTGTGTGTGTGTGTGTGTGTGTGTGTGTGTGTATGTGTTGCCTCCTGCTTTGGGCTTTCTGCTTCTGAACAGAGAATCTGCCTACAGACCTTTGCTCCTACATGTGTCTTCCTCCTCTGTAAGTTCTCCCCATGCCTCCTCTCCTTTGGGAGCACTGCCTCCTCTCCTATGGGAGCACTGCTTCTGGTGCCCCTCCTGCCTGCTCCAATCAGCACCCTGCCCTTGGTATACTTGGGGGCTGCACATGTCTACGCTGCACATCTGCGTGCACTGGGATACTCTCCGTGCAATGCTGGACCCTGTGGAGACCTTTTAACATGTCCAGCACTCTTACTTTGTCTTCTGTATGCTCCTGGCAGGAAAACGTTCCTCTGTCTACCTAGTTCTTAGCGGTGCTATGAGGTGCTGTGAATTGATAGGCAAGAGATGGATGAACAGGATTGGGGGAGGAACAAGTTTTGTTCACATGCATGATGGAATTAAAGAGCTGCAATAGATACTTAAAAAATTGACTAGATGAAAAGGAAGTAGGTTTAGGGTTTCAGTGGGACAGTATGAGGCTTGGATACTCTATTTTTATTTTTATTTATTTATTTTTGTTTATTTTTAAGGGATTCTACAATATAATGACACAGTTGTTTGCAGATAACATTGATGTTACCCAATTTGTCATACAGTTAAGTAATTGGTGCATTTTGCAAGTATCTATGTCCAAATTTTGAACAACCCAAGGTTCCCATAGTCCAGTTGGAGAAGCTTGTATGCACAGGCATGTTGATCAATTAGGAGTCCAGACTATATTCCTGTAGTCTCATGATTCACCCCTATCTCTCTGCAGCCCTTACATTCTACCACGCCGCCTCTTCCGCAGTTTGTTCCCTGGGCTTTGGGAAAGGGGCACAAGTGGGTGAGAAGAAAACAGTCTAATTTCTTTGGAGTTGTCATTTTGGACTCTAGTCTGTTCAGGTTGTTTCCCTTCATGGGTTGACAGCTTATCCAGTGATACCCTTTTTAGTCATACTAACAAAGCACAAGCAATTGGATGTACAGGCATTTAAGCAGTACTAATTATTATGTCAAGCTAAGCTGTGAGCATAGACACAGATGCTTGGATGGTATGCTAATCCACAAACTGGTTTCTCTATAAAGGGTGACAAGTTCTTATTGTGGCTTATAACATCTCCTAACCACTAGAGGACATAAGCTTGTGGCATCCACTGTGAGTTATTCCTCCAAGGAGAGAGCTAATAGCCAATTAGATTTGGGATATATATAGACTCTTGGCTGCCACTGTTGCACAGTATCTCCAGGCTGTTGAAGTGTAGCTGATATTGACGGAGGAGTCTTGCTTGTCTCAGGGAGACCAATATTTTGCTGTATTGCTTTAGTGGCCTTTGGTAATGCTCTCTGGCATTTCAGAGGCCAGTTGTATGCTAGCAAGTGATGTCTCATAACATTTTTTCATGCTCACACCAGGTCTTCGACAACAGGGACTTACTGCCTTTCTCCTTGCATATATCCCATTTATAGGCAAAAGGCCTTTATAATTTGGGGGGGTAGGTTTGAATCCCCTAGCCAACATCTCCTAGGCAGAATAATTCATTGCTGATGTCAGAGCTTTCCTGTAGTAATATATTTTGCTTAATTACACAACTTATAAACACTTTACTATTGAATTTGGCTCTAGATAGAGAATTATCCTTTCACAGTTCCTATGCCTATCAGTCAATTAAAAAAGGGTAGTTATGCCTGTTTTATAGGAAATTACCACTGTAACAATTGGCTCTAATTTACAGTTAGGGAGTGGTTTCATTGATACTCATTTCTTAAAATGTCAAGGTATTAAAGTCAATCATTTCTGGCAGGAGATGCCCCAGAATAAGAATTATATTTAGTCTTTTTCCTATTACTACATCAAGATACTTGAAGCTGGCTATTTTATGAAGACAAAAGGTTTATTTTGCTCACAGTTTTAGAAGTAGAAAGTCCAGTGTGGCACTGGTTATGGAGAGAGACCCTGGCTACATCAACTCATGGTAGATGGCATCACCATGAATAAAGAGCCTGTGAGACAGACAGACAAATGAGAGAGAGAGAGAGAGAGAGAGAGAGAGAGAGAGAGAGAGAGAGAGATCATAGCACAAGACAGAGAGCTAGACAGAAAGAGGGGGCCAGTCTTGCACTCTTTAAAACAACACCCTTAGGAGAACTGATTCACAGTCTAAGGAGAACTACCTTAATCCATTTCAAGAGCTGCACACTCAGTGATCAAACTAACATCCAATAAGATCCCACCAGGTCTCACATGACCACACTGAGGACCAAGTCTCCACGTGAAGCCTTGAGGCACCAACCACATCCAAGCCACAGTAGACATCGTGTTCCATAGTTCTGCCACAGATAGACAAGAGGACTTCCAACGAGATTTGTGTCTGCAGTTGCTGTAACGACCTGTTTCATTTACGATGGTCTTCATGCCACCCCGGTGTTTTCCCACGTCACTATCCACTATGGAACTCAGTCCCAGGAGAGCAGGGCTGTCTTTTCACTGCTTAGAGCTTGCAGCACAAGGAGTTCATGGGGACCCTCCCTGGGAACAGTGGCCGCCACGTCGGAGTGGGAGAGCTCCCATCACACACCCCTTGCCTTGCAGTGGGTCAAACCCTGGTGCACCATTGAGCCCCCCTGGGTTCCTACAGAGCTCAGCCTGAGCCCCAGGCCACCAGTGTCACCCTCTTCATGTCTGTTTCTGTGCCCCCATGACTTCTCCTGGAAGTGTCGTCTCCATAAATCATTGTGCACAACCTCAGAATCTGTGCTGGGCTCCAGTGTAGTTAATTTACCCCTAAGCTGGAATGACACCTAATCCCCATTACAACATATCAAAGTCAGGATCTGATGAGACCATTAAGAAGTGATTAGTACAAGGACCTCGTGAACAGACTAATCACTTGTGATTAACGGGTGGTATGGGCCTGCTGCAACAGCCTGGCTAGGTTTCTCCAGCACCTTCCACCTCTTCCCATGTGATGTTGGCTGCATGACCCTGCCAGCCAGAAGGCCATTATCATATGAGGCCTCTTCGCCTTAGCTGGAATTGTAACACTAAATAAGCCTCATGTTTATAACTTAGTTTGTGCTGTTATATTATCAGCAGCAGCAAACCAACTCAAACAGCCTGGTCTGGACCCTGATCTAAGACATGGGCTGCATTCCTGCTGAATCCCTGGCCCACCACCATGGGAAGGCACCTGGGGAGCAACAGCCTTGCAGCAGCTTGAGGCTGGTGTAATGGTTGCCAGGTTGCTGGACCTGCACTGCCCCCTCACTGTGCTCTCCAACCCTGTGCCAGCTCTCGCGCCTCTGTCCCTTACAAGAGCCTCCTGGTCCATGGGCATTGGAAGGGCACATTTACCATCTCCACTGTAAGCCCAGGATCCAGTCAGCTCCCCTCTTCTTCCTCTGCTCCCTGTCCCCATCCCACCAGATGTCAGCATGAAGGGAATTTTAATTTCACAAACCGTAGCATTATGAAACTTGGCAAGCTAACTGGCAGGAGGCTCAGGTGAGAAACCAGGATGCAGGCTCAGCGGTGTGCCAGGGCCCTAGGCTGCTTTCCAAGAAGCTCCCCTTGACAGCTGTTGCTCCAGCTTGTTCCCAAATCATGTCAGGGGAGCCTAGCATGATATGTAGATGGGGGGGACATGGGTGCTTGACGTCTGTCCACCTGTAACTTCCAGCAGACTCTCGGTGGGTATGAGAGGCAGGGAGTTGAGCCCGAGCTCTCTGTGGGAGTAGTGAGTGCTGCTCAGAAGATGCTGCTGGGGAAGCTCCGCTCAGCATTTCAACAGTAGGACAAGCAGCTGCCCCCCCCCATTGGGCGTCCAGCCCCAGCGTGGTTCTATCATGGAAGTGTGCCCACCAGGGGAAGGCCACCAAAACCTGACGAAAGCAGGTAAGCCTTCAGAGTTTGGAGGGCTTCGAGCCTTAGGAGTTGCACGTCCCTGTGTTCACATGGTCAGAATTTACCCAGCTACTCATAGGAGACAGTCAAGGTATCACAGGCTGTAACGTGTCTCCCTTAAAGCTCCTCAGTTGAAGTCATAGCTCTAGTCCTAACCCTGTAGAACCTGACCATGGAAATAGTGTCTACGAAAACATCATTGATGCCTAAGCGGATAGCTCAGTAGGTAGAATGTTTATGTCTAAAGTCAATCCCCAGAAGCCATGTACAAAATAGTGGGGTGTTGTCATGTGCTGGAGACAGGAGAATCCCTGCAGTTCACTGCCTCAGAGAGCTCCAGGTCAGTGAGAGACCTGTCTCAAAAACACAGGATGGGGCTGGAGATAGCTCAGTGATTAAGAGCATTGACTGCTCTTGCAGAGGACCTGGGTTAGATTCCCAGCACCCACATGGCGGCTAAGAACGGTCTTAGGCCAGGTGTGGTGGTACATGCCTTTAATCCCAGCACTTGGGAGACAGAGGCAGGCAGATCTCTGTGAGTTCAGGGCCAGCCTGGTCTACATAGTGAGTTCCAGGACAGCTGGAGCTACAGGGAGACCCTGTCTCAAAAAGACAAAAAACAAACAAACAAACAAAAAATACCCACAAGATGGATAGTATCTGACTAATGACACACAACATAGCCCATGGCCACCATATATACAGACACATCATGCACATACACATGTGCACCTGAGCGCGTGTGCATGCCTGTGTACACACACACACACACACACACACACACACGGTAATTAAGTTAAATGAGTTCATTACAATGACTGTTAGGCCTAGTGTCCTTTTCAAATAGAACAGGCTCCAATGTTCACAGAGGGGAACAGGGCATGAGGCTCAATTATAGAGTCATCTATAAACTGAGGAAGAGGTTCAGGAAAGATCCACCCACACTACAAGCTGACTTCCCCCTCAGAACTTTGTGGCAATGTGTGGCCATAGTCTAAGCCACCCCTGACTGCCGTACTTTGTGATGTTGGTCTGAACAACTTCATCCGATGGCTCAGATAATACAGAAAACACCAAGTCACAGCCCCGACCCCAGCAAAGCTCAGTTGTTTCACAGAATGGGATGCTCAGGGCCTAGCTAGGAGGCAGGGGATGTCCTCCCCCACAGTCACATAACAGCTTAGGAAAAAAAAAAAAAAAGAGGGAAACCAAAGCAAACTGGTACCAGGGTGCCGAGGGGACAGAAAACCTTCGTCCATAGCACTGCTAAAGCATGGTAAGGAGTTTCCTAATGGGGCATGCTCCAAGACCCACTGGACTCCTGAAACCACAGGTGCTACAACACTCTAAGTGTGCTGTGCTTCTCCTATATATATGTACACATCATGAAATTTAATTTTTACATTAGGCACCATAGGAGATTAACAACAACTATTAATGAAATGGAAAAATCGTAACAATATTCTGTAAGAAAAGTTATTTAAATATTATCTTTAAAAAGTTTCCCTTGGTGGATCTGGATTGTAAAAATGGGCATGCTTACTCTTTGGGGCCATTATTATCAAGACAGATCCTTGCTGCTCAAACACAAGCACTGCACAGTACACGGCAGTTGATTTGAAAGCCGCAATGGCCTCTAGATGACAGACAGACAGGTAGCAAATACACATGGAGAGGCTGTGCAAAGGGCGGATTCACATCCCAAGTATGACAGAGCAAGCAGCAAGAAATTTCACCTCGTGCTTCTTAGAATGTTATGGAATGTTAAGCTTTAAATATTGGTTCTGAAAATTTCCATTTAATATTCCTAGGCCATGAGCAACTGTAACTGCAGACAACAAAAGTGCAGATGAGGGGTACTATCGTGCATGGGGCACGATAGCTCAGAGAACACTACAGTGGACTCTGAATACAGCCTGAACAAGTGGAGGTTTACAGCCTAGGTCGGGGTTCATAGGTGGAAAAGTACTCAAAGGAAACAGCAATAATGGAGATTCTGGGTAAACTGGCTGAACAGGGTTTTTGCTGGAGGCAGGTCAGGGTGGCCAGACATCAGCTGGAGGATGGTAGAGGACGAGCAATGGTGACCAGACAGGGAGGGGAAGGGGCTCTGTCTAAACTGACCTTCAGGGTCTGTGATAATGTTGGATGAAGCAGAGATGAGCACAGAGGCACAAAAGTCAGGCCTTGCTCAGCAAGAGTTCTGGGGAGCCTGAGTAGAGTTTGTTCAGCGGGTGACTCTTTGCCATGGCTCACGATTAACAAGTTTAGGGGTATGTAGGCTTCCAGTAGTGCTGGATCCAGGGACCAAATAGTCTCTCCCATTACTTAGCTCTGCACTCTTTTTTTTTTCTTCTTCTTCACATTTCTGACCATCTTCTTCTCCCTCCAAATAGCAAGCTGCCGCCTCAGATGCAGGCCTGCATCCTGTCAACCCTGCATCCCGTCTGTGAATTCCATAGGGAAGAACCAGAGATTTTGGCAGTAGTAGCTGGAGACTTCTGGGCTTCTTTGTGATCAAACAATAATATCACATATCCATTCTTAAACCAATTACTGGGTCTAGGGAAAGGAGACACAAGTTGGCCTTGGCACGGCCAGGTGCTATATCCCTAGAATGAGGATGAAGGTTTTCCATGCTTGGTCAACCAAAAGGGGAGAGACAGACACCAAAACACAAGCATCCAGCAGTGCAGCGCTGCAGCCGGAACGGCTGACACAGATGGCCCAAGGTGTCAGTGCAGAAGCTCCCTCCAAGGCTCTGGGCTGAGATCAGAGGACTGTGGGAACAAGGCTCCACTCTATGACAGGGGTCTTCAGAAAGATGTTTGTGATAAGACACTGGCAGCCAGGAAGTGCCACTCAGGGCTCAATTAGAAAAGTAAGTTTAACCATCTGTCTTCATAAATAGCCATTCCACTATTAAAAGTAGTTATGAGCAAGCTTACTTCCACCATTAATGCTTGCTCTCTGACAAAGGACTCCTTTGCCTCCTAAATGGAAAACTATTTTTTGTGTGTCTTTTTTTCTTTGAGACAGAGTCTCCCTGCAGCTCCAGCTGGTCTAGAACTCACTATATGGACCAGGCTGGCCTAGATCTCACAGAGAGCCTCTTGTCTCTGCTGGAATTAAAGGTGTGTACCACCATACCCAGCATTTGTTTGTTTGTTTGTTTGCTAAATGGAAAACTCTTACATATCCTTATATGCCCAGTCTAGTACACACAGTATCCCTTCTGGATGGCTGTAGTAGAATTGGCTTGTCACTTCTTTGTGTTTTTATTTCCTTCATTCTGAAGATTTCATTCATTCTGCAAATATTAAGTACCAAACACTGGGGTGGGTGACGAGAATTCAGAGAAAAATAAGACAGATGGGTAGATGTGCTCCCCTTTCCTTATGCAATTACATTCTAGATAGGAAAAACATTTATGAAATATATAATTAAGTATAAAAGTGGAACTGTCATAATAGCCACAGGAAAAATGGCCCCGACCCTAGGAGTTCAGTTCAAAGGGGGTTGGTTTTAGGTGATCTAGAAGGCAAAGAAAGTGTATAAGGTTGTATTTGTTGACCCAAGAATGATGGCTGTGGGAAAGGTCACATGTGCAGGGTGGGGGGCAGTGAACAGGAAGGACTGGCTATAGGGCAGGCCTCCTAGAGTGGGAGGAGTGGTAGAGAGTCTTCCTGACTACAGTCAAAGCCCAGCTGCAGTGTGAGAGACCCAACAGTGATGTGGAGACCAGGCGGGAAACTCTGACAGTCACCAAGATAAACAGGTACCTGTGGAGTAGGGTGAGGGAGGAGTGGGGCAGAGCGGTCAGGGGACTCTGGCTTGCTGGCTTACAAAGCTGGGTCAGAAGCAGTTGGGACCCTTCACTATAACAGGGAAGACAGATGAGGCTGTGTTTGAGATGACTTAAGGAAAAAGTACAAGGGGGCAGTTGGGTTATCCAGGCTGAGCTCAGAAAAGAACATTGTGGAAAGACAATGAGTGGATTATCTGAGTAGCTGTCAATCAAAGCTCTAAGGGCAGAGGAGATCACCAAGGTGGACAGGGTGTAGCAGCAGGGAAAGAAAGTCCTGGCCACACTTTGAACATGGTCTATGTTTGATAATCAGAAAAGAATGTGAACCTTCAAAGACGACAAAGCAAGGATATTCAGGGAAGCAACACTTGCAGAGGGGTGTACCAGCAGGGTCCCACAGCAGAGAGAGATATTCAATGACACATTCCTAGTGACTTACTTCCTTCAACCAGGCCCCATCTCCCAATAGCCTACTGGAGAAGTTAGTGCCTCATGATCCAATCACCTCTCACTAGAGCCATCAACTGGGGATCAAGACTTCAAACATGAGTCTTTTGGGGAGACGTTTCTTATCCAAACCACAGCAGAGAGAATAGGTGGGGTTAGGGATGTAGTTTGGTGGTAGAGCACTTACCTAGGAAATGCTGCAGAGGGAGGAGCAGTCAATGCCTGAATTCCCCCCCTGCCACTCTCCTCTCTGCTGAGTCTCTCTTTGGCTAAACCCAAGAAATTAGAGAGACCAAGGCAGCCAGAATGACACAGATGATGGAAAACCAACCTCGTGAGCAAAGAATGGGACAGAATGGGACAGAAGACAAAGCGTGGACCAAGGAGTGGGCACAATGGAGAAAACCCAGCCCAAGGAGGAGGAAGCAGGTCATGATGGCGTCACAGGCAGCTGAGAATCCAATACCAAGGGAGCCAGGTTGGTCTGTTGCATCCACGCCAAGGAGGTCACCTGTTGACCTTAGAGCTTATACAGTTGAGTCATGTGGCGACAGTAAAGGAGGTACTGTTACAAAAGTGTAATTCTCACCTCAGAGGGGATAAGAGATAATTTGTTCTGGAGTCAAATATGAGTTACTATGGCCCATATTCAGCTTACCCCAAATTCCATGTTCTATTGTGGTAACAGTTTCATTACATTTTTATAGTAACAGAACACAGAAGAGTCATAAATAGAGACACTTTTTTTTTGGTCTTTTTGAAATAAGGTGTGCCTGTAGTCCCAGCTGTCCTGGAACTCACTATGTAGACCAGGCTGGCCTTGAATTCACAAAGATCCACCTGCCTCTGCCTCCCAAATGCTGGGATTAAAGGTGTGTGCCACCATGCCCAGCTGAGACACTTTTCACCAAATACATTGGTGGATATATTCAATAGGCAGGTCATAGCAAGGCTGGGGTGGGGGTGGGGGATCCTACTATAGGTCTAAGATAAACTATCTGATAACAGTCTTAGCTTTTTGATTTATGGGACCTGGTGATCTGCTAAGTTAGTACATTCCAAAAGGTTTTTAGTTGTTAGTCACAGGCAAAGAAATGTCTACTTAGGGCTCAGGGACGACAGGTAGTCTGAGATAAGTGGTAATTAGGCTCTGAATCTCAGCATTCCAAACTCTCCACACTCTTCAGAGAGCTAATCGACCTTTTCAGGAAGGTCGGCCTTTCAGGAAGTTTACTCCAAGATGCAAGATTTTCTGGGAACTTTTTCATTCACAGAAGAATGCAGTGGTTTAGCCTTCACACTGCAACTTTGGATATGTGGGAGAACTTTGGCCTTACCTCACTTAGGTCTAATGTGGAGAAATTAACCATACCTCCCTATGTAAGGAGGCCTGGCAGGAATGAACAAAATCAGGCCAGGCAATCTGTAAATTGCAAGATGATAAGTGGAAAGGCTTATCCTTGACCAGACCCCAGACAGGATGGTTGGGGGGGGGGCAGCAGTCAGGCCAGGGGAGTTTCATACCTGCTAGCATCCTGGTACTTCTGTCCTGAGCTCCAGCCCACCTCCAAGGCTGTTGGCCTAAGGGCATCATGTCCTCTGATGCTAGCGTTGGGTGTCCTAGCCTGGGCCCTCCTTTCTATGCCTTTGCGGGCTTCCCCTCCCTATCCTGTCTTCCTTTCCTCATTAGGAAGCAGACCAGAGATGCATCTGTCATAGACATGGATTTCAGTCTGCAGCCTCAGTTGTAAGAAAAAGGTGACTTACTTTATTTCCTATGCCTAGACTTTAGCTTATATAAATATTCCTCCAGGAGCCTTCCAAGGCCAGCAGGTTTCGCCAGGGCCCACGAACACTGTCAGGAATGCCCTCCAATCTCCCAACTCCTTTGTTCCTCCAGTTACACGCTGGTCTGTGTGAAGTCTGCAGGAGGCAAAGAGAACGTGACACCTCTGCAGGGAGGCTTTGTAATTCAGACAACAGGCTGGCTTCCAGGAGAGAGAACAAAGGAGCTCCTTGGGGGGAGAGAGGGTTTATGCCCGAGAGCGCCTGCTGGGCAGAGGCTGGCCTGCACAGAGCCTCAGGGCTGGTGAGCCCTCCATGCTTGGATTCTATCTGATCCTGCACTGGGGATCTCTGTGCAGCAGGTCATCAGTGTTGTTCCATTCCTCAGCGAGGGACTTGGGTGGCAGCTGGCAAATCACAAGAGACAAAAGGCATCTGAAGCTTTTGGAACCCCACCACCACTTGCCCTGAGGCTGGATGCTTGGAGCTGATCACAAGAAAGAGAAAATCTCCTCAAACGAAGAAGACAGTGTGGGTCACCCTGTGCTAGAGTGAGCATAGCTGTTACTCCGCCCAGCCAGAGGAAGCAGTTGCTGAGGATTGGAACCAACCGTATCTGCTCGCAAGCTTTTGACCTTTCTCCAAACCTTTACTAAGCACTGTTACCATTGGGCATGCACAGTAAGGGTCAGTGGTTAAGTTCATCCTTGTTTGGCTGCTTACAACCCATGTGACCCTTTTGGTTTCTGGGAGGCTGGTACAAAGGAAACATCATGATGGACAGACCTTAGGGGCTGAGCTGCAGAATCCCTTCAGAGACCAGGAAGAAGACCAGGCAACTGAGAATCTTAGGGAAGATGGAGAAGGGCAGGAGGCTGGCTGGTGGGCTGGTAGGAGGCTGGCTGATGGGCTGGTGGGAGGCTGGCTGGTAGACTGGTGGGAGGCTGGCTGATGGGCTGGTGGGAGGTTGGCTGGTTGGCTGGCAGGAGGCTGGCTGGTGGGCTGGTGGGAGGCTGGCTGGTTGGCTGGCGGGAGGCTGGCTGGTGGGCTGGTGGGAGGCTGGCTGGTTGGCTGGCGGGAGGCTGGCTGGTGGGCTGGTGGGCGTTCTGGCCTTGCACTCAGAAGAGCTGAACTATCACAGTGACTCTGACCAAGTTGCTGTCCTTGTCTGAGCTGCAATGTTCTCTTCTGCCAAGGGCTCTTGGCCTGACCTTCCAGGCCTCATCCTGAGCCTGGGCCTGAATCTCCCAGCGTTGCAGGATGAATAGCTCCAAAGAGCAGCCGTCTAGCACAGCCTCTGCCTGGTCTAAGAGTCCTGGGATGTTGTTGTCTGCACCCAGCAGCTCCTCATTTCTGCCAAGACAATCTGGAGATGATGTCATCCATTTAAGTCTTCCCATGTCCCCAACAGTATCTATTGGTCCTGGGAGAGAGGGGGAGATTAATAATGAGATTGTCAGCCCAGACATGTACCATGACCAAGGACTCAGCAGAGGACAAAGTATAGACAGGGAGAACAGGCTTCTGAGCTGGTCACATTCGAGGGGACATAGACTTCCATGACACTGTGTGCAGTAATCCTTTCTCGGAACTCCTGAGAAACAGTCCTGCTGTTGAGTACTGCTTCCCAAAGCAAGCTCGTGACTTTACACGATCATCTGTTTGGGTGAAAAGGGTGAGGCCAATCCTGCGTTCTTCAATACCCTCCTGAATTGGTCCTGACCTTGGCTTTGCACAGGAGTATTCTCCTGTGATCCATTTGGTTTCCAAACCCAGACCATGGATTAAACCATGAGCTTATTTCAGTCATTTTCTGATGCTATAAAAGAATATCCAATGCTTATTACTAAGAAGCTTATTTAGCCTCAACACCATTGTACTGGGGAATGAAGGCTCAGCACACAGACTTTTGGGAGCTACACACAGCACAGACTACCTGGTGTGAGATACAAGGCTTAGGTTCAACCAGATTTATCCTACTGCTACAAGAAATGCCAGCTCGGAGTTGTTGGGGGTCGGGGGAGGAGTGGTATTTTTTATGTGCCAAATAAACTTCCCTGTCTGCCAACATTCCCCCGAGTGGGGACTAGGCCAGTCCCGAGGCCTGAACAAAGGCTGCTGTTTCTCACACCTCTCACCCTCCTATCTGCGTCTTATTCTACACAGGAAGAGGAGGCAGAAAGACTAAGGGTTGCTTTGGTTTGGGGTTTCCCCCAACAAAATCCATATCCTCTTTTATCTAGAACATGCTCTATGCACCAGAACCCCCGGGCCTGCAACAGGCTTGTTTTCTGGGATTAGACAATCCCAGAAAGTTTGTCTTTCTAAAGAATTAGCTGTTCGGAGGGGCCATGGAGGGGTGTGAATGGCCAGCTGGGCTGCCTGCAACTACGTGCCAAAGTACCTCTGGGAATGAGTGGAGAAAAGAGAAAGTGTCCGGCCAGATCAGGCTCCAGCCTGCTTTCTCTGTACCACCAGGTTCCAGCTGAGGAAACTCCCAGGAGTGTGAAAAATTATAAACCCAAAGCTTACTATTGCAGCGTAATGGTTAATTTTCATTATCATCTTGACTGGGCTGAGACGTGCCTAACAGATCCAAAAAGTAGGTCTCAGGGCTTGTCAATGAGGGGCCTCTAGAGAGGGCTGAGGAGGGAGGGAGCAGCCCACCCTGAATGTGGATGACACCATCTTATAGGCTGAGGACCTGAATGGAATAAAAGGGAACAAAACAGAGAGCTCACCATCTCTGGGTTTCTCTCTCTACCTCCTGGCCACCATGATGGGAACAGTTTTGGGCCATCGTGCCCTGTGCACCATGGTGGACCTCCGAAACTCTGAGACCCCTGTGCTGGATAGCTTCCATTGTCAACTCGACACACCTGGGGACTGAAGCATCCCCTCCATCACATTCACATCCTCCCATAGCCATGTCTGTGAGGCATTTTTCTCCATTGCTGATTGGTATGGGAGGGCCCAGCCCCTTGTGGGCAGGGCCACTCCTGTCTAAGAAATCAGGCTGAACATGGGCTAGGGGAACCATGCATTCCTCCATGGCCTCTGCTTCAGTTCCTGCATCCAGGTTCCTGCCCTGCCTAAGATCCTCCCTTGGCTTCCCTCACTGATGGACTGTCACTTTGGAAGAGTAAGATGAACTAAACTCTTCCTTCCCCAAATTGATTTTGGTCAGAGTGTTTTATCACAGCAATAGAGAGCAAACTAGGACAGCTCCTAAACAAATACATGCCTCATGCATTTGTCACAGTGATGAGCAATCTGGCTTACAGATGTAGAGCATGTCCTCTTTAGCAAGTAT
This sequence comes from Rhizomys pruinosus, assembly GCA_009823505.1. NCBI lineage: Eukaryota > Metazoa > Chordata > Mammalia > Rodentia > Spalacidae > Rhizomys > Rhizomys pruinosus. Next base: position 2,245,148 of record VZQC01013731.1, read on the forward strand.
TATCATTGACTCAATTTATAACTTTAAACATTTAGACACATGGGAAGCAGGCCTCTGGATTCCTTTCCTATTGCTGTAAGAAATTGTCAAAACCTTATTGGCTTGACACAATACAAAATTTCCAACATGACGGAGGTTGGCAGGGCAGATTCCTTCTGGAGGCTCCAGGGAAGAATCGGTCTGCTTTTTCTTGCTTTGGGAGGATGTCCACCTGACACAGGTGGTACCTTTGGTTCATGGCCCCCTTCCCTTTTTTTTGGCCCCCTTTTCTACCCTCTAATTTCTCATGCTGCCTGCTCTCTGGTTCTCTCTCCTGTCTTCCACATTTTAGGACTTTGGGGATAATACCTGGGCTCATTCAGATCATCTGAAAGTCCTTCCAGTTCATAGTCAGCAGCTGACCAACTTTAATTCTTTCTATACCCCCTTTACCATACCACCTAACGCATTCACCGGCTCTGGGAATTAGGATGTGGACATCCAGAGAGCCACTGTTAGGCTTGCTACATCCTCCATGTGCATTCCTGTACCAAATCTCACTGAGCTGTGCACTTCTTATAGTTTAAACATCAACTGTCTCTCAAAGGCTCAGGTTAAAGGCTCAGTCACCAGCCAATAGCCCTAACCAGCCTTCAGGACGTGGGGCCCGGGTGAAGGGGAGTGCCCTTGAAGGGGACACTGATACCCTAGCCCTTACCTCTTTCTCTTTGTGTCCCAGTTGGGACACATGAAGTGCACCCTTCTTTAATATGCACTCCTGTCTAATGAAAAACCCAAAAGCAATGGAGCCAAGAAAGTCATAGCTGAAACCCTGAAAATTGAGCCGAAATAGATCTTTCTTTCTTACAAGTTGATTATCTCAGAAATTTTGTCATAATAACAGGAAATTTGGGTCTGGGTAGAGAGCTCAGTTGGAAAAGTTCTCGCCACACATACATGAGGACCTAAGTTCCAGCCCCAGAGCCCATATAAAGAAGCCAGGTGTGGTGGACACACCTTTAGTCCCATAGGTGGATCTCTGAGGCTCGCTGGCCAGCCAGGCTAGCCTAATCAGCCCAAAGCCAGTTGGAGGTCCTCTCTCAATAAGCAAGGTTGGTGGCACCTGAGGAGAGGTGACACTCAAGATTGTCCCCTGGCCGCTACATACACAGGCATACACATACATACATGTACATGCATGCCCCACATGAACACATACAGATATACACGCACACTTAAACTTTTTGAGTAAAACGTTTTATAAAAGCTGACTAACACAAGATATTATTTGTTGATCTCTCTCGAGAACACTGCCTGGGCTTGATCATTTGTTTCTCGTTGACGTTTTGCTTGTTAGCTGTAGCCTTTAATGGCTGTGATATCTTTCGAGCCCAAGAATTGTCTGGGTTTTTTTTCTTTTTTTTTTTTTTTTATTAATTTTATTTATTTCCGTATGTGTATGAATGTACTGTCTGCATGCAGGTTTGTGCACCCGTGTTATGCAATGCCGCGGAGGTCAGAAGAGGGTCTCGGATTCCCCTGGAACTGGAGTTCTCCTGGAATTGGAGTTTCAGACGGTTCTCGGCCGCCATGTGGGTGCTGGGGATCGAACCCGGGTCCTCTGTAAGAGCGGTCGGCGCTCTTAACCGCTAGGCCATCTCTCCAACCCGGGTTTTTTTTTTCTTAAGAAAAAGTAAAATAGCAACTTTTTCTCCACAGTCCGATTCCCTCAAACGTCAAGACTACGTGTGAGAGGACTCGCAGGCCTGGACTTGTGCCGCCGCATTTCTTATTGACACTGTTTTGTCGCTCTAATTCCAGGATGTCATGTGCTGGCAGTGGAAAGAACACTGTCTCCAGCTCTCTCAACCCATCCTTTGCAGAGGGAGAACTGAACTGGAGCCATATAGTAGACAGATTAACCCCATCCCTCACAAATCCTCCCACACCAATTGTTTTCATGAAAGCCACAGGAAGAATGCCAGACTACTGGGCATTATTAATTCATTTGCTCATTGTAGTGGTTTGAATGAGAAATGTCTCCATAGGACAGGGCTCCCATTTGCTGACACTGTCTGGGAGGTTTAAGAGGTGGAGCCTTCCTGGAGGAAGTGTGTCACTGGGCTTTGAGCGCTCACAGCCTCACCCCACTTCCTGTTTGCTCTCTCTGCTCTCTGTTTGCAGGGGTAGGGTTTCCATCTTCCTCTTCTGGCTGCCTCCTGCCATGCCTCCTCCCACCATTGTGGACTTTCCTTCTGGAACCAGAAGCCAGAATAAGCTTCTTTTCATAAGTTACTTTTGATCACAGTTTTTTTTTTTAATCGGAACAATCAAAAAGTAACTAATATACTCATCAAGTCAACAAGTTTCATCTACCCTTATTTGCCTGAGGTTGAAGACAGAAGTGGTTGTTGATACAGCACCTCTATCTGTTGGGAACATATTCCAAGATCCTCCCGAAACTGTTAACAGTACTGGGCCTTATATATACTATACTTTTCCCCAGGCACACCTGTAGTAAATTTTAATTTATAAATTAGACACAGTAACAAATTAATAACCATAACTAATAATAAAATGGAACAATTACAACAACCTATGGTAATAAAAGTCATATGGATATTCTGACCCTCCCTAACTCTTTCAAAATATCTTCTTGTATTACAATCGCCTATCTCTTCCTGCTTGTATGAGATGACACAAGGTCTAGTGATGAGATGAAGTGAGTTGAATGATGTTGGCAGAGAGAACCTCAGCTACTGCCCAAGACTTACCTCAAGAAAGCACTTGATCTGGGATGTGGAGACATCGGATCTGATAACTGAGATCTGATAAGGAATTGACTAGTCAGCAGACATCGTACATAACCACACATGCTCAGCAAAGGGATAATTCCTTTCTGAGGAAGATAAAGTGACACAGTGAGAATTCTCATCACGCTACTCATAATAGCTGGACCTTAAAACAGGAAATCTTTATTTCTAGAATGTTTCACTTCAGAAATTTGTTAACTATAGAGTAACTACAAGTAGAAAATAAAACATAGGCTGAGGGGGGACCACTATACATGAGCCATCGTTAGCCAGCTCCTCCCCTGTCTGCAAAGGCCTTCCCTTTAAGCCTCTATTTTCTCATCAATCACATAAACAGCCTAATGGCTTATTACAAGGACAGGGTCTTGCTTTCTGCTGTCTCTCAATGCCCCACACCTCGAGGCAGCCAGGAAGAAAGGAGAAGTTCCCTACACACCATCAAAGGCACCCCCAGGGAGCTACTTCCTCTAGTTGGGCCACAACTACAGTCATCACCACCTCCCCATAGTGCCTTCAGGTCAGGGCCAGGCCTCTGCAACTGGGTTCTACGGGAGCATTTTGTATTCAAAGCATGATGCATGGAAGAGGACAAGCAGACTCTCAGCTGACTTGCTGCTCTACTAGCACTGTTACTACTTGCAAAGTTCTTTGCTGGTATTTATTAATCCACACAAACATTCACTTTCCAATTCATTCTAACACCATTCATGTTGACTCTAATTATTCTCGTTTTACAAATGGAAAAACACGGGTATATTACTAGGGTGTGATTCGCTTCAGAGCATATGGGTAGACAATGTTAGAGCCTGGATTTGAACTTGAACTCTCACAGAGGAGAGTTAACCCCTGACTCTCTTAAGGGTGCATTATTTTCTCCAGTCCCCAATCCAGCTGCCCGTAAACTCTCCTTTCTGACCTTCTCCTGCCTGCTTCAGGTCTTCAAAGAGTCTGGTTTGTAAAGGCCTCAGGTAGGCTATTCTGAGACCAAGCAAATGAAAGGGCTGGGTTGGTGAGGTGCTGTTCTAACTCCTGTGCTCCTTACTCAGTCCCTTGTGGCAAAAAAAAAAAAAAAACCCTGATAGTTAAAAATACTGCAGCACCCACATCTCGCTGTATTATCTTTGAGCAGCCACTGTAGTAAATTGAAGTAGTCTTGGCACAGCTTGACCATTGGCCATTATTTTATTGGTACTGCAGGGATGGAGAACTTAGGATTTTCTCACCGTCCATTTTGTTTGGTGAGGCCTAGAAACCTCTGGGAGACAGGGTTCCATTCCTAAGGTAATGCGGCCGAATGCTACAGCCAGGTTTGGCATAGACCCTACTGGGAGCTAAAAGAGCTTCAGGAAATCCCTTCCTCTCTGTGAATTCCCTAAGCTCAAGCCTTGCTGTATACTGTCTGTACTTGCCTCTAAGGAATCTCTGCAGCTCTGGTCACAGCTTCGGAACACCAGCTCTCACTTCTGTCTTATCCCTGGGTGTAAGGTGATATGGGACTTGCCACATGTCCGAATCTCCACTTGCTCTCGGCACTCTACTGAGTGGGGCAACTGGGCCCCCATGTCCCTCCCCAGGGATCCTGTGGGGGGAAAAAAAAACCATGTGAGCCTCTCCACATGCCAACTGAATTAGTTTTCCTTTCTCTACATATGAAAGGTATGATAGGTGTTCCTGTGTTAACAAATGGTTTGGTTTAGATCCAGCTTTATTCTCTCCCATTTGATTCACCTCTTTAAGCCCACGTGATGTTCTACCTTTGTGCTGGATAGCTTTAGTGTCAACTTGACACACCTGGGTTGAGGGAGCCTCAATTGGGGAATTCCCTCCATTGGACCGGCCTGTGGCCATGTCTGGGAAGTGTTTTCCTGACTGTTAAGTGATGTGGGATCCCAGTCCACTGTGGGTGGTGCCACCCCTGGGCAGGATGAGCACGGGCCAGGAGAGAAAGATAGCAAGAAACATTCCTCCATGGCCTGTGCGTCAGCTCCTGCTTCCAGGTTCCTGCCCTGAGTTCCTGTTTTGGGCTCCCTCAGTGATGACCCAGAAGATGTAAGATGAATAAACCCTTTCCTCCTCTAGTTGGTTTTGGTCAGAGTGTTTTGTCACAGCAATGGAGAAGCAAACTAGAACAACCTTAAATGCAACTGAATATTCCTCCATGCCTGACAGCCCAGTTGCCTCACAGAATAGAAATTCAAAACTATGTGTTGAATTCCTCTGTGGGCTCCAAACTCTTATTCCAAGGGAGATAAGCTCACCAAAAAGTGACCTTATGGGCAAGAATGGTGTGGGGCATTTACTGATCTCAAAGAGTGACTAGATTCGGCCTCGGGCACAGCCAGATCTAGATGTTCCTGTAGCGCTTGGGAGTCTGTTTTCTACTGCAGGTTTCAACATGGCAGCTTTGCTTCTGGAAGGCTGATAATAATCACTAGCAGCACTCAAATGTGCTTCTGTGCTTTTTGCCATTCTAATGGGTTTTGTAGGCCATCTTGGCCCAGGTGCCCAACCACAGCTAATCACGTGCCCACAATAATAGAATGCTGTGATTAGCCAGTACTTCTAAGTTGTTATCCTTGTCTGGAGTTCACATGCAAATAAGTCACCATTCCATTTCACTCACCTCTAATGTCCATGCTTGTCAGTCTTCTTACCATCAGCAGCATATGTGACTCTGGAAAACAGAAACTGGTCTGATTAACAAAATCTCAGCAAAAATTCTGATTCTAAGATGATAAACAAGTACCACTGCAGGACTCCATCAAAGGAACGCATGGTTTAAGACGGTGCTCCCTGAGGGATAAAAATATTCAATTTCCATTCAGAAGAACTTCCCACCACCACAGCAATTTAATAGCCTGTGACAAGAAACTGAACCAGCCTCCCAACATGGCACTGTTCCCTATTCAGAACTCTGTACATGCTCTCAGCGGCCTGTTCTTTGCCCACTCTTCATTTTTTGTTCTATAGAAAAACCATGGCAATAAAGATAATATCCTTTACCTGTTGCTGCTGTAAATAAATTATGACTCAGTGAATGGCTTAAAATAGTACAGCTTTATCATGGTCAAGGTTTGGGGGTTAGAAGTCCAAAGTGGGTCTCAGTGAATGCAAGTCAAGGTCTCAGCAGGGCTGCATTCTCTTAGGAGGATCTAAAGAAGAATCCATTTGTATAAGTTAGTTTCTTTTTTTGCTGTGACAAAAAATTAAAACCTGACAAAAGGCAACTTAAGGGAGGATAGGTTGGTTTGGGTTTGTGACTTATGGGTCCTATCAGGGTGAGGAAGGTGTGGCAGTAGACAGGTGAGACAACCAGTCACACCGTGTTCAGTCAGGAATGAGATGGCTGCGTGTGCTATGTTGGCTAGTTCCTTTTCACTTTCATTATTCTAGGGCCAAGTCCATGGGATGGTGCCACCTGCTATAATATGATGGCAGGCCTTCTCTGCCTAGTTAAGTTTGTTAACTGGAAACACCCTATCAGACACACCCAGAGGTGTGTCTCCTAGGTAACTCTAAATCCCATCTAAATGACAATAAAGATTAACCATTACAAGGACATCACTTGTCAACCTGATTCCCATGCACAGCACCTTTCATCATAACATCCCGCCATGGTGCTCCTGAAACCTCTCATCATAACGTCCTGCCACGGTCCTCCCGGCGCCTCTCATCATAATGTCCCACGTGGTCCTCACGGCTCTCCAATAAGTGCACATTATATTTCATTTATCTATAAATCCTGAAAATCTTAACAGTTCTAACACTGTTCAAAAACCCAAAGTCTCTTCTGAGACTCAAGGCCAACTCTTAACTATGAGCCCTTATGAAATCCAAACGCAAGTTGGATACTTTCAATTTACAGTGGCACAGAATGAACACTCTCATTCCAAAAGGAAACAAGGCAGAACACAGCAAGGAAAGACTGGGCCGAAGTAAGACTGAAACCCAGCAGGGAAAACCCCTAAATCCTGAAACTTCATGTCCAGCATATAGAGTCTGAGATGATATCATCCGGGTTCCACAGCGTTTCGAGAGCCCCGCCCCTCCAGGTCTTCTACCTGTGGCACCCACAGCCTCGCTCTTTATCGCTATCTGCAGCTTTCCTCGGTAAATATTCTGTGATCCTGGTACCTTCAACTTCCTGTGGTCTCCATTAGAAATTAGTCTTTACCTAAACAGCTTCATTCAATAGCCACTCAAGGCGTCCTTGCTACAGATTTACTGATATGCACAGTTGTCTGGAACACTGTTGCAAGCCTCCACACTCCCCTCACTCTTGGGTTTTGCTCACCTACAAAACCATCTGGATAATGCTGCCAAGCTCTGCTACCACTTCGATGTATAGTCTCCCTGCTTCCACCACATCCAGAGTGGCCCCTGTGTGCTTTGGCAGTTGAACCTAGGAGAATGATTCCACCCTAGGTGTCATTTATAATCAGGAAACCCATTCAGCGACATTCCCAGTTCAAGTCACACTTTTCAAATGAATTTGCCCTTCACGGATTCGAGCATTTAAAGAATGGGATCTTACTTCATGGAACCTTTCCTGTTTTCTCAAAACAGAGCAAGAGGTTACACTTTAATGGTGTTAATATATTTAACAATTACAGCTGATCTCTGCACACCACCCTAGTCTAAAACTGAAAACCTCTCACCCACTTTTCCTTGCCCAACTTCCCATTTTTGTCTCTCACTGTAGATCTGATTAACAATAGTTGATAGTAACCGTGCCACAGCCTGGGTGTCATGTGGTCTTAAAATTTCCTCCACCAAACAATTCGGCTAATTACTTTTTACTTTAACCTCTGTTCTAGTTATCTTTATGTTGCTGTGATAAAACACTGATGAAAAGTAACTTGGGAGAAAAAGGGTTACAGTACAGTCCATCATCAAAGGAAGCTAAGGCAGGAGGAACTCAAAGCAGGAAACCAGAGGCAGGAGCTGAAGCAGAAACCATGGAGAAAAATTGCTTCTGGGAACTAAGACATGGGCATCTTACAAAGGCTGTGACTCAACTGACTTTAAGCACTGAAAGAATATTAGATGAGGCTGTACTTTCTCAGAAACATATATCCAACATCAGCAAGCCAGAAGAACAGAATTATATAAATACATAAAGCATAACATTAAGGTAAAGCTAAAAAAGACAAAATTAAGGTAAAGGTAAATGATTTTAGGTCAATAAGAAATGTAATTCTCCCGAGGTTCTATTTGAGGAATATAAAAATTAAATTTAGTGTGTCCAGTCCCTGGAAGTATTCTACTCAAAGGAACATGATGTAGACACACCATTCTTTAAGTGGAATCGCCATGACTGCCCCTGATTCTTTTGAGGTGTTAAGATTTGCTTCCTCCAATCCTCTTAGTACTTTCTCTTAGGCCCAGTGCATTAAAGAGCCTCAAATTTATCAGGACTCAGAGCAGTTACACCATATTCATTAGGCTAGAGTCTGAAAGCTTAGAGGGGGTGTTGGGGACCTGGGAGAAATCAGTTGTGAAACTATAGTCCCGTATGTTAAGGTGACAGGTCATTAAAATTGTGAAACAAATTGTTCCTGCACAGTGCTTACACAAAGTTAAATTAATGGATGACTGAGGGAAAGCAGATGTTCGGAGGACACACTGTCATTAGAAGGATATTCTGTGCTTCTAGTTATACTACCTCAGAAAGACCATGAGGTCTGAAGGTTGACATCACTCATGCAGGGCGACAGCGTAGCTCCTTCCACAGCATAAACTAGGAACCTCTACTCACTGGCAATCTTCCAAGCTGTTCAGTCCTGTGATTTCTCCACTATCTCTTATCATTTTCAGTCAGGGTCACTTCTACTAGGCTGCAAGCACGTTTGAAGGTAATCATCACGTCACACTTCTCTGGGTAGGAAGGTTTTCCATGATGTTAATGCTTTACCACCACTGCAAATCCCATCATAATTTATGAGGCTGAGGCTGTTTTCACCATAAAGCTAGAAATGCCAGCTTCTCTCTGTCTCAGCCTCCCTTGCAGCTATAGTGAACAACAGTGACCTAGGCCCATTTGATTAAGCCCTTGTGCCCCTAAGATTCAAACTGGAGCCACACAAGGCCCATGTTTATGAAGAGGGTGGCAGAGGGCTTACCACATTTTTTTCTAAGAGCAAAATCCAGAATTCAGCCTCATGACCATGAAAGCCACCAGGAACAGTAACACCTGGTAGTTGGGAATGTGTTCACGGGATCAGTTCTGTGATGTTATTTCATGGGCTGCATCTGGTTCACAAAGTCAATTAAAGTGTTTCTCAGAGGTCAATGAGCTGACCAATCTCACTTAATCAATCCCCCCTTTGCTTAGATTTGTTGGCCTGTGTCTTTGTTGCTTAAAATGGAGACTCAGACTGAGACAGATGGTCTTGAGCTCCCCTTCGGAGCTTTCTGTATTCCATCTCACCTTGAAGCCTTTAAAACTTGTCGTCTGGGGCTGGAGAGATGGCCTAGCGGTTAAGAGCACCAACTGCTTCTGCAGAGGACCCGGGTTCAATCCCCAGCACCCACATGGCTGCTAAGAACCATCTGTAACTCCAATTCCAGGAGAACTCCAGTTCCAGGGGAATCCGAGACCCTCTTCTGACCTCTGCGGCATTGCATGACACAGGTGCACAAACCTACATGCAGGCAGTACATTCATACACATACAAAAATAAATAAAATTAAAAAAAAAAAACTTGTCATCTGTTCCAACTAGAATAGCCATTCACCAACATTTTTCCCCTGCACAATGCTTACCAAGTGTCAAGCTTGATGACTTCCCCTGAGAAAATCTCTCAGATCACCCCAAATCCATATTCTCCTCACAGTAAAACCTGGCCCACTATTCTGGGACCTAAATAAGGCATAAACTACATTTATTTCATGTCTACTCTATTAATATTGATGAATAAAAGGACAAATGAATTAATTAATGAATTAATTAATTAAACTATCTCAGACCAAAACAGTCTCCAGGGAAGTCCCACTATTTATTGCCTGACAACAGTAGGGCCTCTTAAATTTTAATGCTCAGGAAGATCATTCTGTTCCCAAACCCATAGAGTTGTGCTACCTTATTTTATTCTGCACGTATTACCTGTGCATCTCCTGAAGGCCACACCTACAGTTTAGACCCTACAGGAAGAACTTACCTCACTGTTCTTCTTTCTCTCTGCCCAGTGAGGCCCTAGGCTCCTGGAGGAATAGCTGCCCCTCCTTGGGAGAAGAATGAGCCACCTGCTAGCCCCTTGAATGGGGCAGGTTGCCATGACAACTCTTCAAGTGAAAGAGTTGTCTAAGGAGCAGAGCACCAAGAGGAATAATTCCAAAGAGGCTTCCATCTCTATGATAGCTTTCAAGGAAGGGCAGGATGTAAAGCTACAAGTTAAAAGGCCTAAAACCAAACAAACATGAGCCAGTCTGGAGCCAGCACAAGGTCTGTTCCCCACCCTTCTCCCCAAGTTGGAGAAACGAAATTGACCCATGTAGTGATTCATAACAGTGTTCTAAAATGACTGGTTTTGATATATCCTGTCCTTGACCCAGCACCCATTATGCATCATGTACCTGAACAGACTTTGAAATGTGCTTTCTAGGGCTAGAGATGCAGGTCAGTTGGTAGAGATGCAGGTCAGTTGCTCCAGCTTCCTGACATAGGTCTGTTGTTCTAGTTTCTCTTTCTCTTTCTCTGTGACAAAACACTCTGACCAACACCAACTTGGGGAGGAAAGGGTTTATTCAGATCACATCTCTTGGGTCATAGTTCATCACTCAGGGAACCCAAGGCAGGAACTCAGGACAAGAACCTTGAGGCAGGAGCTGAAGCACAGGCCACGGAGGAATGCTGCCCACTGGCTTGCTCCCTTGGCCCATGCCCAGCCTGCCCTCTTATCCAGTACGCAGCAACCTGCCCAGGGTGGCACCACTCATTGTGCGCTGGGCCCTCCCACATTGCTCAACAATCAAGACAATACTCCACAGACATGGCCATAAGCCAATCCAATGGAGCCAATTCCCCAATTGAGGCTCCCTCAACCAGGTGTGTCAAGTTGATACTAAAACTATCCAGCACATCTGTATCTTTAGCATTGGGAGGTGGAGGCAGGTGGATCAAAGACCCAAGGCCATTCTCATCATCCTCAGCTATAGCTGCATAGTGAGTCCTGTCCTCCCAAAACTATATATATATATTAATATATATATAGATATATATATATGCCCAGGGCGCTGAAGTAGCCTGGCAAGTTCTCAGGCCTGTGCCCAGGTCAAGGCAGCAACTTTTCCCCGAGCTGTTGGCATAACAGTTGACAATCAGGGCACTCCATGAGAAAGCCTTCTCAGATGGGAGACTCCAGTCTCTTTCTGTTTTGTTGGCACAATATTCTATTGGCATCTGTTTACCATGGAGGTGATTGTTGGTTATCCCGCTCATTTGTAACAGTTACAAACTTTCATTAGAAAACCTGCACTTTGGATGTGAATTTGGCACTTGCCAAGTTACAAAAAAAAAGCTTCTCTGAACTTGCTGGCACTGTGTTTTGAATGTGATTTGTTCCCACCAGAAGGCAGGTAGAGGCTCAATTCATCATGTAGCAGTGTTGAGGCGGGTGCAGGGCTAGGATCCTGGGTCAGGGGACAGAGCCCTCATGAACCTACAAATGCTTTACTCACAGGTTGGCCATCCCGGGAGTTCCATCCCCTCTTCCCTCTCTCACAGGTCCCATCTGCTCCTCCATGTTTTCACCATGCTGAAGTAGCATGTGGCCCTCATTAGACACAGCCACCTGATCTTGGACTTTGTAGCTTCGTGGGCCATGAACTAAAACAGCCTCTTTATAAATGATCCAGGCTTGGTTACTCTGTGATTGCTTCAGAAAACAGACTCAGCCACTGAGTTTCCAGTCCTTAGTCCACTCCCCAGAAAAGCCATCCGCTTCCCTGTGCACTTGGCCCTGCCCATGGCACTCTGGGATGCTCCCACTCTTGGGTTACTGTGTGGATAAACCACACAGCACAAAGAAGAATCTGACACTTAGGTCTCTGAGGCTCCCTGAGAGAAACAATAGACCCCAATCCACTGTTGGGGATGAACTCCTCGTCACCCCCTCCCCATTAGCTGGATCACCAGGAACAAGTTGTTTAACCTCTCTATGCTTCACTTTTCTTACCTGTCACTTAGAGCTAAAAAAAGGCACCGACTGCATCAGGCTATTGTAGAGGTAAATAAGATGATCCATATAAGGGGGTCAGTGCTGGGTAGGTGTCAGGTGCCCAATGTACAGCAGCCAGTGCTGGGAGTGGCCATGGTTGGGAGCTCTGGGATGGGACATCTCTCTCAAGTCCTGTGTGCTTTTCCTCTTGATCTGCTAACTAGAAGCAGTTGTGTGTGGCCTGGGGTCTCTCCTCACAGCTCACGAAGTGTCCACTTAGGCCACCAACACTAGTCTTCCTCTCTTCCAGTCATCCCATAAGCAAATCTTCCTGTAACACACACATTAAACCACGACTCCTCCTAGCCACAAACCATCCTTGGCTCCCTATGATTCCCCATTAGGTCAAAATCAGTGAAGACTCCCCCAAAGGGCTGGGCTGCCTCTTTTCCTTCTTTCTACCCTCTCATCTCATTCCTGCCCCCACAAAACTCCTCACAGCTCTCTCTACAACTCAAGTGTCCTCCATGGAAGCCTTTTCCCCCTTCCTTCTCCCTAGCCAGCTCTGATTTGGTTTCTGTAAGGCTCAGCTCTTACACGAAGCCTCCCCTGGCTGTGCAGAGTCCTGTCCTATTGTAACTGAGAACATCCTGTGATTCTCCCCAGCTGAGCTCACACCATCTATTCATTGTCTTTGTCTCCCCAAAAGACCACGGGCCTTGGGAAAGAGGCTGCCACTGTCCTTTGTGGCTATCATCCCATCACCCAGCACTTGCCATAGTTCATCATCTTGAGAAGAAAGTGTGAGGTTACTGAGAATGTGGATAGAAAGATGCTCTTTGGGATCTTGAACATATTCATACTAGGAAAGATCCACACAGTCCTTGTAGACAGGAGCCAGCCAGGCCCTCAAAGCAGGACCTGTGCTCACCTGCAGAATATGAATGATTTCACAGAATGCAACACCACACAAGGCCACTGTGTCTGTGGTGGAGAGAGAAAAACCTGAGACCAGACAGCACATGAAAATAATAAAGCAGTAAGTGACCATACCTCATCCTGGACCCGAGACACGAGTGAGTGTCTGCTGCTTGTTTTCTGACAGCCCCAACCTCTCTGCCTTGTTTCTTCTGTGGTGTCCTAGTCATAGATTCATGAAGAAAGATATCAAGTCATAGAACTCCCCCTGCCCCCTGACAGCATCCATTCAAACTCTCCCCAGCGTCACCTACCATGAGCCATTTTTTTCTGACACCCTCTTACAGAGTCATTTCACTGTTCCCATCATTCACCTGGGCCTCACAGAACAGGCCAATGAATCCAATTCTGTTTAACCACAGGAGTTACACTGGAAGTCTTGGGCCAAAGAATACAGACACAAACCATGCATCAGATTTTGATAAAGATATTATTGAATCTATAAAACACTTCATAAATCACTTGAACCCTGAATTTCTTTTAAAAAAATCTTAATTAAAATATCTGCAAATTGATGATGAGAATATATGTCTGATAGAAAGCACAAACTGGAATGGACAAGCTTGAATATAACTCAGTCTGTTCCCCCATATGCAGGCCTACCAGATTCAACCAACCATATAAAAATATTCAAATAAAATTGTATCTTTTCAGAGCCTGCATTGACTTGTTTTCTTGTTCTTAGTTCCTAAACAATATAGCATAACATCTATTTATGGACCATTTATATTACATTGACTATCAAAAGTTATCTAGATATGATTTAAAGTATTCAGGAAGATGTTCATAAGTTAATATAAAACTATTACTCCATCTGGGGGCTGGAGACACAGCTCAGTGGTTAAGAGCATAGGTTGCTCTTGCAGAGGCCCCAGGGTTCAATTCCTAGCACCCACAAGGCAGCTAACAACCAACCTAACTCCAGTTCCAGGGGATCTGACACCCTCTTCTGACCTCCACATACATTGCACAAAACAGATGCACTTACATGCAGGCAATACACTTATACACATAAAAATGATAAAATAATGAATAAAACTTAAAAAAATATTATTCCATCCATATGAAGGACTTGAACCCCTGTAGATTTTGGTAGGTACACACAGTCCTGGAGCCAATCCTCTTGTCATACTAAGAGGTTACAGAAGGTGTTTTCTCAACTTCCCTGTGCGTGTGTGTGTGTGTGTGTGTGTGTGTGTGTGTGTGTGTGTATCCATAAAGGGACAAGAGGGATAAGGATGGAAACATTCCAATCTAGAGTATCTGTGGCTATTTTTCACCCATATCAACTATGATTCCATGAAAAAGCAAGGTTTTAGTCGGGTGATTACAATTGTTTCCCACAGAACGCAGAAGAAATGCTCTCTATCCCAGGGGCTTCCCTGCCCCGTGTCCTGAGAAATAGCTGTGACAACACATCAGTAGTGGTCTTCACAGACGTCCCTCCAATCTAACTGACAGCACTATGACTCTAAGGTCATCATTCTCCATCCAGAGAGGCCCCTGATTGGTAGCACCTGGGACTGAACAGTCAGATTTGGGGCTTGAGTGTGGGTCACAGACAGACTCTGTTGGTTCTTCTTTGATAGTAGTTGACTAATGCACTGAATCATTCTGACAGTCAGAATGCCAGCGGATGTTAGATACGGCAAATAATTTTCATCTCCACTCAGAGATTCTTTATTGACAGGATTAGAGTCAAGGTAAGGCCTCTCCTCAGGCGGCAGAAGTGCTGATGTGTGGCAGGCAGCAGAGCCTCAATAAGAATCTCAGGTATTGAAGGGGGCACAGGAACCTCGTCTTCCATCTTCGGTTTCCTGCCGGAATGAGGAGCAGGGCATCACAAATGCAGGTGATATCCACTGACAGCTCCAGAGGCGGGGTCATCCAGGTCCGATCCACGATGAAGTTTCATTCAGGGGCTGTCACATCCTCTTTAGAAGCTGAGCTGATACGTGAGGCTGTAACGTCGTCGTCACTCTTCCTCTTGGTTTCTCAGAAAATCAAAATCTCCTTATGACACTTTTTATGAAATTTGTCCTTTACCATTTTTTCTCCCCCTTTCCCCTCCCTGGCCTAACAAATAAATGAACTGTTCCTCTGTCAGTTATTTATCTGAGAAGTTCTTGATGAAATTGCAAATATAATTGAATTTTCCGAAAGCCATGAATTCAAATGAGGCGACAATTGAGAAAACGGCGTGATTAAGGAATTGTGACTCCTTTGTTGTACATCACTACCACCCAGAATTCACCACCGAATCGCTCACAGATGGAGTCACTGAACTATGATTATATTTTAGAAAATGAAAGGAGACAAATCTTAAAAGGCAATAAAACAAATTAGGAGTCTTCTTGAGGGGCAGGATTATTACTGATTAAGTATATTTGGCACCAAGAATGTGCAAGTATTTTGGCAGTTTAAATTACACATTCATGCAGTCAACATTTTTTGCTGGTCTCAAAATTCTTTGTTATTTTGGTCTTCTAATCACATTCCCCTTCAACCCTCCAAATTGACGATTTGAAGGAACATTAGAAATGATCTTTTTCTGAAAGAGCATTTTCTCTCAAAATGCTTTTTACACTCAGCAGCCATTAAAAGGATATCAGTCACTTAGTTTCTCAATTTAGCTTTAAAACAAAGTTACTGTGTTAGGGGAAGTGGCCTCTATTTCACTGTAATGGTCTTGTCATGTCTTTCAATGTACTGTTTAGTGCTGAGGGATTAAGGAAGATAACACGCAGGCATCTGCAGACCACAGACAACAGGTACATTTCCAAGCACTATTTTGGAAGAGGACCACCTTCTCAGGATGCTTTTCAGAGGACCTAAAGGTAACTTGGAGTAATCTCTCTTGAAGGGCATTCTATTACAAGTGGAAGACAGATAGTAAATTAGTTGTTGGTGAGCTCTGCCTCCATAACTTGCCTTCTACCTAAAAGAGACCTGTGGCTTGCTTCTAACCCACAGAACGTGACCAAAGTGACAGCATGTCACCCCCATGATTGCATGAAATTGCATGGCTCTTATGCTAGATGATTCCTTGCTAGAGTCTCCCTGACTTGATAAAATACACAGGAACGATGAAGACCTCCCCAAAGCAAGGGGCCGTGGGCAGCTGCTAAGTGCTTATGGAGACATTCAGCAAACAACTAGAAAGAGACCGAACCCCTCAATTCTATAGAAAATGAATTCCGTCAATATCTAGGTAAGCTTAGAACCATGTTCTCTTCAAATAATAAACTGCAGACAGACCAGCTAAAGTGATTGTGATCTTGTGACCCAAGAGATACCTACAATACACACACTCTTGACCCACAGAAACCGTGACATGGTTAAGATATATTATTTGTTGCATAGCACAGAAAGCTAATATGACTACACAGGCAAGCTGGCTGTTCTAGAATGCAGTCTATTCACAGGAAAACAATCTCTATTCCTAGAAGAATAATCCATGGCTTGTGAAAAGAAAATATTCTATAGCATTAGGTAATTTCTTTCTTAGCATACTCAAATTTCTTTAAAATCCTGGAGGAAGACAAGCATTTGCATCCATGGCTGGCTCTGTGAACTGAGAATAATGAACTCAGAGAAGGTAGGAGGAAGAACGACACACGTGTGTATGTGTGTGTGTGTGTGTGTGTGTGTGTGTGTGTGTGTGTGTTTGAATAACTCCACATTACATTGGGTATACCAGTATTTTTTCTTGCTGGTAACTAACAACATGAAATCCCAGACTAAATACATTGGTTTTGTTTTCTACTTTTTCCACTCCTTTCTTTCTTTAAACTTTTGCTTTTAAAAGAACTCTTTTCATTAGTTTTTGAGATGTTCATACAGTGTATTTTGACCATATTCAACCCCTCCGCTAAGCTACTCCTCTTAGGTCCACCCAATCCCCACCCACCCAATTTTATGCCCTCTTTTTACAAGTTTTAAACCCATCAATTTCAATTTGTGCTGCTCCTATATTCTTGGGGGTGTGGCCAACCACTGGAGTGTGACTGACCTATCAGAGCTCACACCCTTAAAGAAGACAGACTCTCCCTTCCCCAGTAGTTGTCAATTGCCAATAGTTCCCCAGATGTGTTGGGACAGCTTGCCTGCCCCGATTCTCTATGCAAAGATCTTATCTGGATTGAGCCTGAGCAGATCTTGTGCATTCTGTCATAGCACTGTCGGTTCACATGGACGCCTGATCTGCTGTGTCCAGAAGACAATATTTGCTCGATGTCATCTCCTGCTTTTGACTCACGATCTTTCTGCCCCGTCTTTCACAATGATTCCTGGGATTAAAAAAAAAGATTTTGTTATTTATTTTTGAAGTTTTTTCATTTTGTTATTTTATGTTCTGTATCATATTTATTGTTTTTACAATTTCATATATGAGCACTGTATTTACATCACTCCTCAACTCTCCTTACCCTCCAACACTTCTGACATCCCTCCAACTCTTTTTGACACCCCCCCCCACACACTCATTGTTCACTTTCCAGTACTCAAGGGTACATGTATTTATGGCTGACCATTTGAAACTGGATAACCCATCAGAAAACTCATCCCTGGAGTAAACTGATCCTTCTCCCTCAGCAGCAGAATATTTCCAACCTTTATGAGGCTTCCTCGATATAAAGACTGTATAAAGTAATTATAAAAAAGAGCCACTACAGATGAGTAATGCTTATGAATATAGTACTTAAAATCCTCAACAGAATACTATCAAATTGAATCCAAGAGTATTTTAGAAAGTTTCACACTATGGCAAAATGAGAATTGTACCAAGAATGAAAAGTTAAACATCTAAAAATAGTTACAAGTTCATTTAGCAGGAAAATTAAAAAAAAAAAAAAAACAAGAAAAGCACCTCACATGAACAACTCAATTGATGTAGTAAAACTACTTAATAAAATCCATATCCCTCACTGATGACAAAAAAAATCAGAAGGTAGTTGGTGAGTTCCAGAACATTCATGGCACCATGGCACCAGAGGTCCTATCTTGCCAGGCCACTTGCTGTGGTAGCTTGCAGGATTCACAGTTGAGCAAGGATGATGGTTACTTTTCTCTTCTGGCAACAAGCACAGCCCTTCCAGCACTATGAAAACTGGGCAGTAGAAATGAGACTTTAACAGCAACACACTTGATTTCTCCTGTTCTATACCTCAGGTATGTAGTATCTCCAGCAATAAGATCTTGCTGTCAAGTTCTGGTAGGCAACCAAGAGCAGGGGCAATAGCTAGTACTGTTTGAGGGTGTGTGGGACCCCCAGTCAACAGCCCCAAGAGACAGAGTCCATTCCTGGCATTGAGCTTTTTCTTTGCTAGCCTAAGATGTCTAATAAGGATAATGTCCCTCTATTATAGCTCCTTTTAATCACTTTTATACTGTATATGTATACACTTGAAGAGCTTCTATAATGGTAGATTTCCATATGTCTTTTTCTAAAGGCCCTTAGTTCTAGTTATCCCTCCCCATGCTCACTCCTCTTTCTGATCTCCCCTTCCCACTCCAGTTAATCCTTCCTACTCTGTTAGTCTTTGACTCTGCAAAGTTGTGAGTTAAATAAAGCTTTTATCTTGGTAAGTCTGTTGTCACAGGAATTTTGTGTGCATGTATGCACGTGTGTGCATATGTGCACAAGTGTGTGTATGTGCATGTGTGTATGTCTCATATATGCATGTGTGGGTAGTACTGATCATGTACATAGGTCTGCATGTGTGTGTGTGAACATGTGCTCAGGCATGCATGTGTGCAGTGTGTGAGCATGTGCTCAGGTAGGGGAGCTCAGGTATGCATGTGTGTGTGTGTGTGTGAGTGTGAGAGAGAGAGAGAATGTGTGCACAAGTGTGCACGTGTACATGTGTGTGGAGGCCAGAAGTCAAGTTCTTGTGTTATTTCTCAGGTGTCATCACACCTTGAGTTTTGGTCAGGGTCTCACTTGTTCTAGTACTTAAAGATTAGGTTAGGATGGCTGACTAGTGAGCCTGGGGATCCACCTGCCTCTGCCTCTCCAGTGCTGGGCTTACAAGCACATGCTACCACACCTTTCTTCATATTTATTTGTTTATTTTTATCTTATATGTATGTGTGTTTTGCCTGTGTGTATGTATGTGTACCCATGTGGGCAATGCCTGCAGAGGCCAGAAGACAGCCATGTGTCCCCTGGCACTGGAGTTATAATAGATGGTTATTAGTCATGTTGCAGGTGCTGGAAACTGAATCCAGTTCCTCTGTAAGAGCAGCCAGTGTTGTTAACTGCTGAGCTATCACTGCTGCTCCTCAACTTTTTTCCTTTTTTTGGTCTTTTTGAGACGGGGTCTGCCTTTAGTCCCAGCTGGCCTGGAGCTCACTATGTAGATCAGACTGGCCTTGGACTCACAGAGATCTGCCTGCCTCTGCCTCCTGAGTGCTGGGATTAAAGGCGTGTGCCACCACACCTGGCGCTCCTCAACTTTTTTTTTTTTAATGTGGGTTCTGAGGATCTGACTCTGGACCTGCTTGTGAATCAGGCACTTTACTCGCTGATCCGTCTTTCCAGATGTGTCTCAGGTTTTTATTTTAGTAATATGAAGCACACTGATAAAATGGGTGATGTCATCCACAATGGAAATGATTTTACCACTTAATCTTCCAACTTGTGCTTATTTGTTTATTTATTTATTTTCCCTAGTTGACCTGGCTAGAACGTCTAGTGGAACTCAAGCCTGATCAAGCTTCTGTATCTTGTTCCAGATGCAGCCAGCTTTTCATTGTTTGCTTGAGATTACATTTCTTTCTATTTCTAATTTGTTGAATTTTTGTTTATTTTGTTGTTGTTTGTTTTATTTTATGTGAAAAAAGGGGATATATTGCTGTATCAGAATATAGCATGAAATGTACATTTAAGCTGCAGGACCAGTGGATAAAAATCATGTAGTTGAATAAAAAACATGTAAAACAGAAATTCCTTGCTTTGTTATATAACAATAATTAAGTGAAGTGAATAAAATTGTTGCTTGATTTGGTTGTTTTTACCCTTTCCTTGTATTTTTGTGAATTTTATACAATATATTTTGATTATATTTAGATCTCCTCCCTTATATGCACCCCCTCAAGATCCCTTGCCCAATTTAATGTACTCTATTATATATGTATATGTATATGTATATGTGTGTGTGTGTGTGTGTGTGTGTGTGTGTGTTTAATAAAGGTGGAACCAGACAGAGGACCACTTACAGGGTCCCCTCTCCCATATCCTCAATACTTCCCAATGTCCCCGCCCCAAGAGCTAAGCCTTTAGTTTTTGGGCCTTGGGGAGCACTGCCATTTAATTTTTTAGTTTTTTTGAAACAGGGTCTCCCTGTAGCCCCAGCTGGCCTGAAACTTACCATGTAGACCAGGCTAGCCTTCAATTCACAGAGATCCACCTGCTCTGTCTCTGAGTACTGGGATAAAAGGCATATGCCGGGGGCTGGAGAGATGGCCTAGCAGTTAAGAGTGCCGGCTGCTCTTGCAGAGGACCCGGGTTCGATCCCCAGCACCCACATGGCGGCTGAGAACCGTCTTTAACTCCAGTTCCAGGGGAATCTGACGCCCTCTTCTGACTTCTGCGGCTTTGCACGACACGGGTACACAAACCTACATACAGAGAGTACACTCATACACATACAAAATAAATAATTTTTTTAAAAAAAGGTGTATGCCACCACAGCCAGCCAGATACCACTCATCTTAATCCTTAGGACTTACATATGGACAGGTGCAAAGAATTCATTATCAGAATTGTCAGAACTATAAAGAAGTTCATCAAGGATATAAAATTAACATAAAAATCAACTGTATTCCTACATTTTAGTAATGAATTGTCCAAATATGAAACTTAAAAAATAATTTCATTTGTAATAGTATCAAAAGAATAAAAAATAATCTTTTTGTTCTTGTTGGGAATTCTTTTGAGACGGTCTCATGTAGTCCAGGCTAGCCTACTGCTTACTATGTAGTCAGAAATGACCTTGCACTCTGACATTCTTGCCTCCACTTCCTGAGTATTGGGATTAGCTGTGCATCACCACACCTGGTTCATGCAGTACAGAAGATTGAACCCAGGGCTTCACGGGTGTTAGGCAAACACTCTACCAACTGAGCTACATTCCTGACACCTTATGAATAATCCTAACATAAGTACAGTTTTATAATCTAAAACTGACAAAATCTTGCCAAAGAAATTAAAGATAAAGGAATTGTGGTTATGGCTCAGTGTTAGAGCATGTGTAAGTCCCTGGGGTTAAGTCATGGGTTTAACTACTTTAATTTTTTTTTTTTTTGGTCTTTTTGAGACAGGGTCTCCCTGTAGCTCCAGCTGTCCTGGAACTCGCTATGTAGACCAGGCTGGTCTTGAACTCACAAAGATCCACCTGCCTCTGCCTCCCAAGTGCTAGGATTAAAGGCGTGCGCCACCACGTTAGTAGGGTTTAACTATTAACACCAAAAAACAAAGAGGAGAGAGTAGGACAAGAAGGAAAGAAGGGAGAGAAGGGAGGGAGGGAGGGAGGGAGGGAGGAGGGAGGGAGGGAGGGATAAAGAAACCATTCCAGGACTGGAACAGGGTGTTGTGTAACTTTTCCTGGGAGAGGTGAACAAATGTCTATTCACTGTAGATAGGACCCCAAACACAGACCAAAGAAACAATTCCATCCAAGGCAAAATTAGTTAACAAGCTTTTGGAGCTTAAGTACAGGAGCATGAATGAACAGTGGACAGGAGCATGAATGAACGGTGGACAGGAGCATGAATGAATGGTGGACAGAAGCATGAATGAATGGTCGACAGGAGCATGAGAGAAGGGTGCAGCAGCATTGGTGGGGGGCTGCTCGCAGGAGCAGGGTGAGGGGTCACATAAAGGAGCATGAACAACTCTAAAACAGTGACGACATGTCATCCAACATGGGTCGTGACATGTCATCCAGCATGGATCATGACATGTCATCCAGCATTGGACGTGATGTGTCATCCAGCATGGGACATGACATGTCGTCCAGCATGGGTCATGACGTGTCACCCAGCATGGGACATGACGTGTCATCCAGCATGGGTCATGACGTGTCATCCAGCATGGGTCATGACGTGTCATCCAGCATGGGTCATGACGTGTCATCCAGCATGGGTCATGACGTGTCATCCAGCATGGGACATGACGTGTCATCCAGCATGGGTCATGATGTGTCATCCAGCATGGGACATGACGTGTCACCCAGCATGGGTCATGACGTGTCATTCAGCATGGGTCATGATGTGTCATCCAGCATGGGACATGACGTGTCACCCAGCATGGGACATGACGTGTCACCCAGCATGGGTCATGACGTGTCACCCAGCATGGGTCATGACGTGTCATCCAGCATGGGACATGACGTGTCATTCAGCATGGGTCATGACGTGTTATCCAGCATGGGTCATGATGTGTCATCCAGCATGGGTCATGACCTCCCAGCAGATGGATCACTGGAGTCCCCTTCAGTTCACTTTCCACCCCTTACACATTCTGCACTTCTGAGATGATGTGCAGCTGCAGAGGGACACCCGAGGGTGGAGGGACACCCAAGGGAGAAGGTGGATGGACTCTCAGGTGAGAATCTCATGTGGCACTATTAGCTCCTCTTATTTAGCATGACACTGTCATTAATTGTCACATAAGGGCACTGTCATGGCATGGCATTAGCATGGCATTGCCAAGGACAGAGTCCCACAGCACAGGGAGATTGCCAATTCAAGTTAACTAGATGGGGAACTCACCCTCATGAAGGTAATCACAGTTTCTGGGAAGGAGAGCTGGTCAGCAGTGCATGAGCCTGGAGCCCTCCCCTCACCCCCACCCACACGGGCTCTTCCCACCATTCTTCTTTTCTTCAAGAGGCTCCCAGCAGATGCTGACACCACACTTCTGGAGCTCCAAAACTGTGAGCCAAGTCATGCTTTATCTTTATTTTTCAATATTTTATTTATTTATTAGTTTATGTGTATGAGTGTAATTTGCCTGCACGTATGTAAGTGCACCCATCTCATAAAATACCCTTGGAGGTCAGAAGAGGGCATCAGATACCTGGAACTGGAGTTACAGATGATTGTGAGCCACCATGTGGGTACTAGAAATCGAACCCGGGTCCTCTGCAAGAGTAGTCAGCGCTCTTAACCATTGAGCCATCTCTCCAGCTCCCAGTCATCATTTATTTATTTATTTATTTATTTATTTATTTATTTATTTATTTATTTTTTGGTCTTTTTCGAGACAGGGTCTCCCTGTAGCCCCAGCTGTCCTGGAACTCACTCTGTAGACCAAGCTGGCTTTGAACTCACAAAGATCTGCCTGCCTCTGCCTCCCAAGTGCTAGAATTAAAGGCATGTGCCACCACGCCTGGCTGTCATCCTTTATTTTTATACAGCACCCAGTCAGATATTCTGTTACAGCAACTGACAAAGGTCCAAGAATGACTCCAAAAAGACAACATAATCTTGGTAAAAACAAAACTGGACAAAGTCCATTTCCAATCCCTAATCTCAAATTAGGTGTGGTATTGTTTTTATCACCCTCAAATCTCATAAAGGTGTAGTCAAGTGGAATACCTGTCCTGGTATTTCAAATGTAGCTCCTGAAGGAAATATCAGGGAGTTACTCTGGGTCAGAGATTCTAGGAAGCCACAAATACAGTGCATATTCAGCTCTGCCCTGGGTATAAAGCCAACACATGCCTGGAACCCCTACCCACAGTACTCCTGAGTACAGATTCGCTGACAAAGGACCTGTGGGCAGATATACAAGAAGCTGAGGGCCCTAATGTAGAGCTGCAATGCAGTCTTCATCACAACCTCACCTGTCTGCACAGACTCTGTTGTGACCACAATCATGAATCACGCATTTAGCCACGCTTCTGGAGGTGTCCACTATGTGAGCAATATCCTTTCTTTTCCCTGTTTCTCTCCTGAGGGTGAGGGTGTGGGTGGGCATATGTGTGGAGGGCGGGCTCCCGGGCTCTATGTTTGAGTCCCCTCTGCCACCTTCTGTGTGGCATATGCGTCTATACACATGTTCCATCTTCCTAGTAATCTGCTCTGCAGCCTTTCAATTTTCAGACCACATAAGTGGCTTTTGTGAGACATGAGCCTTGGGAACTACTAGGCTCTGAGGAGCAAAGCAGCCAGCCAGAAGTGTCTGAGCTAATGTGCTACAGCTTGGTGAGCCAGTGGTGGGAGGGGCAAGGGTGAAATTTTACTTCATGAGCCCTCAATATAGATCCAGCAGCATACCCATTAATCCTTGTGTTCTAGTTTGTCTTCCATTGCTGTGACAAAACACTCTGACCGACACCAACTTGGGGAGGAAAGGGTTTATTCAGCTTACATTTCCTGGGTCACAGTTTATCACTCAGGGAGCCCAAGGCAGGAACTCAGGGCAGGAACCTGGAGGCAGGAGCTGAAGCACAGGCCATGGAGGAATGCTGTTCACTGGCTTGCTCTCCTGGCTCGTGTCCAGCCTGCCTTCTTATACTGTACACAACAACCTGCCCAGGGTGGCACCACTCATTGTGGGCTGAGCCCTCCCACACTGCTCAACAATCAGACAATACTCCACAGATGTGGCCACAGGCCAATCCAATGGAGCCAATTCCCCAACTGAGGCTCCCTCAACCCAGGTGTGTCAAGTTGACACTAAAGCTATCCAGCACACCTTGTTAATATGCAGACATGATTCTGCATATTCCTTGAAGAAAATTTTTAAAAACAGCCAGCTTCTTGTTTAAGGCTATAAACCATCCCTATCCATTCTTCTTTCCCTGATTCTTCCTCACATACCAGTTATTTAGAGAAAACAGCTATTTCCCCAGTGAAATTTCTTCTTCCAGGAGCTCCAACGGATGGACTGGCCTCAGCCTCCTCAGCATTGGACATTTGATTTGTTGAAAATCTACTGTGGACCAGCACTGCTGGGTTCTGTAGATGCTGAATCACAGAAATATATGGTCCCTGACTTCAAGGGGCTTGCAGTTCACTGAGGGAAACAGACTTTCATTCACACACACACACACACACACAGGCTCAGGCATATGCACACATTACACTCATATAGATATACACACATACACACCGCCAGGGGTGGTTTATAGCCTTAAACCAGAAGCTGCACAGAGAGAGAGAAAGCAGTGTCAAGAAGGACCCAAATATGGCTTGTGTAACAGGAAGAAGGATGTATGATCCTCTAAGATTGGGCACCCTAGCAGAGGACCTGGTAGGCAGGGAGGAAGGCTGGAGTTCAATGTCAGGGTTATATCCCAGTGGATATGTCTTGTCAACAGGTAGACCTATCAGTGTGGACCTTAGAGGGAGAGTCACCTGCAAAGAAATGGTGGCTGAATTTAGAGAACAGGTGGGTTTACCAGAGAGTGAAGAGTGAGAAGACATGAAAAGTGAAAGTTTTAAAGAAATCCATTCTTTTTTTTTAATTAATTAATTAATTTATTTATTTATTTATTTATTTTGTATGTGTATGAATGCACTGTCTGCATGCAGGTCTGTGCACCCATGTCGTGCAATGCCGCGGAGGTCAGAAGAAATCCATTCTTTGAAACACGACAGTGCCTCAACTCACCATGGATGTGCTAATAGAACTTTGTAGACTGGCCACCTACAACAACAGAAGCTTATTTCCCACTGCCTGGAAAGCCAAGGTCAGGGTGCTAGCAGATCTGGCACCTGCTGTGCCTTCTGATTCACAGATGGTGACCTCTGTGTTGTCCTCACACTAGTGGTAGGGACAAGGCAGCTGTGTGTGTGTGTGTCTTCATTTAGAAGAGCAGTAATGACGTTCAGGATACTCCACCCTGATCACCTCCTAAAGGTTCACCTCCAGGTACATTATCTTGAGAGTTAGCTTTTCAATATGTGGATATGGGTGGTGGACTGTAACCCCTCAGTGAACTGTAAGCCCCTTGTAGTCAGGGACCATATATTTCCGTGATTCAGCATCTACAGAACCCAGCAGTGCTGGTCCACAGTAGATGTTCAACAAATCAAATGGCACATGCTGAGAAGGCTGAGCCTTTCCATCCCTTGGAGCTTCTGGAAGAAGAGATTTCTCTGAGGATCAAATGCTGGGGAAATAGCTGTTTTCTCCAAATAACTGGTATGTAAGGAAGAATCAGGATAAGGAGGGAGGAAAGAAGAATGGGTAGGGGTGGTTTATAGCCTTAAACCAGAAGCTGGCTGTTTTTAAATTTTTTCCCTAAGGAATATGCAGAATTACGTCTACACACTAACAAGGACAAACACTCCAGAATAGAAGTAGAGCCAGAAATGAAGGTGAGAGTTAGACAAAGATGGTTTCACAAATGCAAAAGAATACAATGTTTCCTAAAGAGTCCTGAGTCTTAATGTTACAAAGAAATCAGTAAAATCAAGATACAAAAAAAGGCCAGTGGACATCACAGCAGCAAGGTCATCAGTAATGTCATCAGTAACCCTTATAAATCAGTACATTTTAGGCAGAATGTGCTAATGAAGACCCCAATGTAACTAGGTCCTTAAATATTAGGCTGTGATCCAGAGGGGACACAGAGGAAAGAATCTAATTCTATCATCAGAAAGTCAATGTTTTTAACTTTCTTTAGTAAAAGATAGAGAGATGAATTTTGAAAATCCTGGCATGACATGTCCAAGTTGAGAGAAAACTATCAGATCTACAGGGCAGGAAAGAACAATGCCCACCAGGTACTGAAGAATTAGCAGGATCAGAACTAAACCCTTAGCCAGGAGGAGGACCAGCCCAGAGGCTAGGATGGTGAGGGGCAGAGGCAGAGGCAGAGAAGAGGCGGGTACAAGGCTGATAGAATGAACTCCTACCCATAGTCTACGTCTCAGAATAAGAGAGGCGAGTGGCAGGACGAGGATGAGCATCTGTTAGAATTACTCTTAGAAATGTAGAAAAAAAGCATGCCTTCCTGTTAAGAAATCTGTGCTTTGAAAGAAGCTACGTTTATGTCCTAGCACTGTTTATGAAAATGTGGTCTTTTGCAGTTTTAAATTAGCCTTTCCATACTAATGTTAAGTGTTTAATTGAGAAATTGATTTTGACGTCAGATATTTTAAGTTGAAGCCTTACTACACTTAAGTATTGGAATCTATAAAATAATTTAAGCTTAAATGTATTTATAAGCTTAATGAACTCAATTTGTAATAGTTACTTAAATATTTGAGGAGTTTTGTTAGACAATTGAAGTATTTTTAAAGGAGTTCACATACATTAAGACTATAAATGCAATTTACAGTGTTTAACCAAATTTAATTAAGGGAGTTTGTAAATGAGTTGCAACATTTCTCAAAGGTCCTCTTAAAAGTGACTGTTAAAATTTGCTACACTTATAAATAAATAATACGATTTGTAAGCTGAATTTCAAGCTTATGGAATAACTGGATCTGAATGAATTTGTAACTTTAATAAACTGAAGATTAATTTTGAAAACCAGAGAAACCTTGATAAATTTTTTGGGTGTCCAAGAATTGCCCTTGAGGGCATCAAATTAATAGTTTTCATTATTCAAAAAATGCATGATTATATTGAAAAAAATCAGAGAAAGAAGGTGAACCCTATGACCCATTCCTCAGGCAGCATCATTATAAATTCTTTCTCTATCCTCCCAGAATTTTTTTTTTTGCATGCATACATAGCCCTAGCCCTTGCTGCACTTTTATGGAGGCTTGTTGTGTGCCTAACATTCTCTACTGTTTTCTTGCTTCATAAGATATTTACCTATATGTTCTAGTCTCTCACAAGAATAAATGTTTAAATCGCTCCCACTACCCTTCAAACCCTGGTGGGGCCAAAGCCTCATTCCTGCCATGGTCAGAGTCAAACCTCTCACAAGTTGCTACTCAGACTGCCATCCTTCCTCTTCCCACAAACCCATACATGCAGGCAACACACACACACACACACACACACACACACACACACACACACACACACACACACACACACACACACACACACACACAAACTTATATAGGATTTCCACATGGTAATAGGGGATATTAAACCAAGTACAGGGCCCTGTTCAGAGATCAAGCCATTGTCAATGAGGCTCACCTTGATAAAAAGCATCTCAAACTCAGCAGATTGAGGAAAACATACCCTGCCTACTCCTACAGGCACCACCACATCTGTCCTTTCTTATTTTGCATCCCCATGCATGGTACTGTCATCAGCCAACTGTGCAATCCTAGAAACTGGAAGACATCTCTTCCTACAGACCCTTGATCCAGTGCACCACTAAGCCCTCATGTAGATCCCTGTGCCCAAATACCACTTAATACCCCCCATGCTAGTTATCATTACCTCTTCATCCCCCATGCTAGTTATCATTACTAACTACTTCATCCCCCTCCCATGCTAGTTATCATTACCACTTCATCCCAAAAGTTAGTTATCATTACCTCTTTATCCCCCATGTTATCATTACCTCTTCACCCCCATGCTAGTTATCAATACCACTTCATCCCCCATGTTAGTTATCATTACTACTTCATCCCCTCCCGTGCTAGCTATCATTACCACTTCATCCCCCATGCTAGTTATCATTACCACTTCATCCCACATGCTAGTTAGCATTACTTCTTCATCCCCCATGCTAGTTAGCATTACCACTTCATCCCCCATGCTAGTTATCATTACCTCTTCATCCCCCATGCTAGTTAGCATTACCACTTCATCCCCCATGCTAGTTATCATTACCACTTCATCCCCCATGCTAGTTAACACTTCCTCTTCATCCCCCATGCTAGTTATCATTTCCACTTCATCTCCCATGCTAGTTATCATTACCACTTCATCCCCCATGCTAGTTATCATTACCTCTTCATCCCCCATGCTAGTTATCATTACCTCTTCATCCCCCATGCTAGTTATCATTTCCTCTTCATCCCCCATGCTAGTTATCATTACCTCTTCATCCCCCATGCTAGTTATCATTACCTCTTCATCCCCCATGCTAGTTATCATTACCTCTTCATCCCCCATGCTAGTTATCATTACCTCTTCATCCCCCATGCTAGTTATCATTTCCTCTTCATCCCCCATGCTAGTTAGCATTACCACTTCATCCCCCATGCTAGTTATCATTACCTCTTCATCCCCCATGCTAGTTATCATTACCACTTCATCCCCCATGCTAGTTATCATTACCTCTTCATCCCCCATGCTAGTTATCATTTCCTCTTCATCCCCCATGCTAGTTAGCATTACCACTTCATCCCCCATGCTAGTTATCATTACCTCTTCATCTCCCATGCTAGTTATCATTACCACTTCATCCCCCATGCTAGTTATCATTACCTCTTCATCTCCCATGCTAGTTATCATTACCTCTTCATCCCCCATGCTAGTTATCATTACCTCTTCATCCCCCATGCTAGTTATCATTACCTCTTCATCCCCCATGCTAGTTATCATTACCTCTTCATCCCCCATGCTAGTTATCATTTCCTCTTCATCCCCCATGCTAGTTAGCATTACCACTTCATCCCCCATGCTAGTTATCATTACCTCTTCATCCCCCATGCTAGTTATCATTACCACTTCATCCCCCATGCTAGTTATCATTACCTCTTCATCCCCCATGCTAGTTATCATTACCTTTTCATCCCCCATGCTAGTTAGCATTACCACTTCATCCCCCATGCTAGTTAGCATTTACTCTTCATCCCCCATGCTAGTTATCATTACCTCTTCATCCCCCATGCTAGTTATCATTCCTCTTCATCCCCCATGCTAGTTAGCATTACCACTTCATACCCCATGCTAGTTATCATTACCTCTTCATCCCCCATGCTAGTTAGCGTTACCACTTCATCCCCCATGCTAGTTAGCGTTACTTCCAGTCCAGCCTTTTTCTCCTACCTGGCCTGTCACCAAGAGCCTTTCTCTGATTCCCACCCGCACTGCTTTTCTCCTCATAGCCAGTAGGCTTCTTCTCCAGACCCCAGATATGGTTGGATATATTTATTTTCAGAGACAAGATCTTGCCATTTTCCTGAGAAACTGGGGCCATAAGTGTGCCACCACACTCAGTTCTTTTCCAAAATCCAAATCTATGACAAGTGTCTGCTCGTCCTCTGTTCTACATTCTCTGCTGAAACCCTTTGCTAGTTTCCCACTGAAAGCCTCACCTCTCTCCCTATCCCTTTGCTTTTTAACTTTGTGAGAGTTCTTTTTGATGCACAGTGATTTTTGTGTTTTTGTTTTCATATCTGTCACCTTGTCT
Organism: Rhizomys pruinosus; assembly: GCA_009823505.1. Classification (NCBI taxonomy): domain Eukaryota; kingdom Metazoa; phylum Chordata; class Mammalia; order Rodentia; family Spalacidae; genus Rhizomys; species Rhizomys pruinosus. The sequence continues at coordinate 2,275,364 of VZQC01013731.1, forward strand.
TCTGTGGCTTTTGGAAGCTGTTCTTTTTATAAGATTTCTCTTTGCCGGGCTTGGTGGCACACACCTTTAATCCTAGCACTTGGGAGGCAGAGGTGAGTGGATCTTTGTGAGTTCAAGTCCAGCCTGGTCTACAGAGTGAGTTCCAGGACAGCTAGGGCTATAGGGAGACCCTGTCTCAAAAACAAAACAAAACAAACAAACAAACAAACAAACAAAAAGATTCTCCCTATTCAATAATTAGAAACATCCATTTGTGGGTCTATATTTTGAAGTCTCTCTAATTCTACACACACGCGCACACACACACACACACACACACACACACACACTCATATAAATGTTAGCTCAGCCATGGTTATTTGTGAGGAACAAGGCTTCAGTTTTCTTTTGTTCCAAATAGCGAGTTGACTTGCCCAGCAGAGTCTCTGGCTGATTCCTGTTTGTAGTGAGGTCTCTTTCTGTCCTTTCCATCAGTTCTATTGATTTCCCTTTCCTTGAGGATAAGTTCGACTTGACATACGGTAAAATGCAGACTCCTGAGGAATGGATGTTCTCCAGTCAATCCTCCATGAACAAGAATTCCTTACTTTGACAGATATTTTCTTTTTTTTATGTGTATGAATGTACTGTCTGCATAGAGGTTGGTGCACCCATGTTGTGCAATGCCATGGAAGTCAGAAAAGAGTGTCGGATTCCCCTGGAACTGGAGTTAAAGACGGTTCTTAGCTGCCATGCGGGTGCTGGGAAATCAAACCCAGGTCCTCTGCAAGAGCAGTCAGTGCTCTTAACCACTGAGCCATCTCTCCAGCCCCAACAGATATTTTCTTACTTTCTTAATAGGAAAAGGAGGTAACAGAGGCTCGGGATTACACTCTGACAAGGTCCAGAGTGGCCTTACTCCGGGCTATGACTAAGGACACTGTTATCAGCCAAGCATCTGGAAGACTGATTTCCTAATGTGGAAACTAAAATGCTAATCGGAGACTCAGCCGACCGTCCCCACAGAGCTTGCCGGGAGACAGAATTCCCAGTGCCTATCCATGCCTCCCAGTTCAGCTGGAGAGCTCAGCCTTACATCCAAAGTTAAACTCAAATATCCCTTGGTCAGGACCCTGAGGGTTCCTCGTGCCCTTCTCCAACTCCCTGGGCTCATCTCTGTCACAATCCTTAAAACACACAAGTGAAGAATTAAACCCCTGTCACAGTCCCTCCTGTGCCCTCCCAGCCCAGACAGCCATGGCTCTTCAATGGCCTGAATTTTTTCTCAGTAGACTTGAAGTGATTCTCACTCAAGCTTTCTAGAAGTGTATGAATGGAAATGCTCATGCACTCACTATGCAAAAGCAATCAAGAAAGACTATAGAATATCCAGATAACAGAATTGTTCTAAACAGTCCCATGCCCCATCCCAATGCCTTTTAAGAAGGAAGCATGGTTAATTCAGCATCTTGGTCAAGGTCTAACTTTCCCACCATGGGTGGCTGACTCTTTCTCTTCAGAAGCCATAAGACCTTATTCTGACTCTTCTCCAGCTTGAGGAAGGAGAGAGGTTGGGCTGGCCAGGATCCCAGGCACTTGCTGATTAGAAAGCTGCATTCAACAGCTATTGTCTCTGCAAGGCCACCTGCTTGGGCTGTAATCCAGAGGACAGCCAGCTAGCATGATGGCTCCTGAGCCTCCCCCCCTGCCTGATCCCTGCTTCTCAACTGAAGCCTCTTTCCTGCACCCCCTCCACCTCTGGATCCTCTCTGTCTCTAGAACCCACTCATTTATCACCTTTTGATGAGCTCTGCCAGGCAGGCCATGTCAGGAAATTTCTTTGTGTTCGTTTTAATAAAACTTAATTATTAAGACAGCCTCACAAGTCATAATGCATTTAGTGCCTCATTTTTCACTTCTCTCTTGGAGGCCTCCTGGCAGCCAGGTGGGGAGTGTCAGAGCTCTTCCTGGGCCCTGCAGGGGCTGGGCTGGGCTGGGGAAGCAGCCTGACCTATCCTTTCCCTTCCAGCCCCCCTCCTCCGTTCTTTCTTTCTATGGGCTGGAAGACAAAGTGTACCAAACATGGAGTGAAGAGCCCAGATACCCAGTCCCCTTGTGCAGCAGACTGCCAAACAGAGTTTGAGAAAGAGATGCAGCCGCCTCCCCCAACCCCTAGCTTCAGCTTGCAAATCTTAAAAATGGGACTAGTTTCAGTTTAAACCTACTTGCTAGAGCCATGAAAAGATGGAAGAAAGAGAAAGACCCTTGGTGCCTAGCAGACGAGTGGGAGGCTCCTGGGTAAGCACTGAAAGTGTTGATTAAGAGCTAAATTAACAGCCTCCACAGGCCTGAGGGGTTATTCCTTTGGATAAAGGATAGGGGTAAAACTTTGGGACCCCAATAATCACAATAAATATCTAAAACTTTCTAAGTGTTTTTGCAATCCCAGGCTCTGAGCCAAGGGCTTTATGTATACAGATGACCTTGGTAAACATCCTGGCTGCTCTAGTCAACATTATAAAATCAGCGCTGTTACCCCCGCCTTATGCATAAGAAGGCTAAGACACAGAGAAGGAAAATGGATGTGTCTAGAGTTACAGAAGTAGTTGATGGTGGAGCCCGGAGTGGAACTTTGGCCAACTCCAGACTCCATCTTTATATCCATAAGGTCATGGCCCAGGAGAAAGCAGAGAAGTATAGAGAGTCTTTCTAATCTGAGGAGCCTCACTCTGAAATCAGAGCTGTGCAGCACTGCAGCTAAGCAGGGGGTCCAAACAGCCCAATGCGGGGCTGGGAGAGACACTAGGCTCATGACACAGCCACAGCTGAGGTCCTACGTGAGGCCTCAGGGTCACTCTTGCTGTTTCGGCCACAAATCCCCAGTGGCAGTGTAGTCCTGATGTCTCTGCCAATATTACACCCTTGGTCCCAGGCTAGGAGGTAAGAGAGAAGCCAGGGTACCACTGGGGTGGCTGTCACAGGGCTGAGCACCTGTGCCATATTAAATTTAAAAATACTTGGAATGCACAGGTGCAGGACAGAAACATCAGCTTCAGTCCACTGAGTACCTATGAATTGCCAGGTATCAGATGTGTTACACATATTATCACTGATTCCCACAGACTCTCCAGGAATCAGTGGTAGTAGTAGCTCCATCTCGCTGGTGAAACTGAGGCTCAGAGGACATCCGTGACTCGTGCAAGATCACACCAGAAAATGGCAGTGCTGGGACTGAAACGGAAGTCCAGTCAACCCAAACTTTTGTACGTCTCTGCTTGTTCTCCGTCACCCCCATCCCTCATGCTCACTCCGCCCCCACACTGACCCTCTACTGAATGTCAGACACGGACTGGCCTGAGGATCGTTTGACCAGGCCCTTCTGAGTATGCTCAGTCAAAGGAAAGTTCCCGCTGCACGAAGCCTCTGACTCTCAGAGCCACAGAGAGAGAAGGTCTCCCACGCTCCCTGTCCCAGGGACAAGCCAGACAGCTTTTCTTGGGTTTTTCTAAGTTAAGGGTTCTCACTGCTGGTAAGACAAGGGCAGAGGAGAGATAAAAATAACAAAATGAAAGGAGAAAGTCACAAAGTTACAAAAAATCTCAAAATAGCTTTCTCTTCTAGATAGTCCTCCCTCTGCAATGAGGGTGAGGGTCCCTTCAAGTTCTTATTTGCCGGGCTGTAACAGCTCCCCCCAAATGCAGGCGCCGGCTGTGATTACCTACCTCGCTGCCCTTTCCTCTCCTCCCCACTGCCTTGCTAGCAGACCCGGCTTGCTGGGGAACCCACTCCCCAGGGGAGCAGAGCTCCCCCTTCAGGACTGAATTCTGAACCATCCAGTCAAGGATGGTTGAAGAGAGGCAAGTGGGTTCTTGCCTTCAAGGGGAAGGGGGACAATCACCTGTCTATTAAGATCCTTTTAGTGTGAGCTTTCCCGCTTGAGAGTTCAGCTTGATGGACACTTCCGCCTCTTAGTCATCGCTCCATCAGATGATGAAATTCCGGTGTCAGGCTGCCCTCTCAGGTCCAGGGTATGGACTTACCGTTTCCGGGTCACACACTGAATGTAGACTTCCCCTCTAATCTGGGTCTTTTTCTCTATCTTCAAGACTCATTCAGTTAAAGACATACAGTCGACTGGCCCTGTGACGATCAGAACATCCCCTGAGTAGCTTCTTAAAAACAGGCACGCTGTAATTTGTTTTTATTTTGACTTTTCAGTCATGGCTATGTCAAAGCTATCTTAGGATGCTGCTGTGGCTCATGGATGTGGGTACTGGCCTGGAATTTCAACTGCTAAGGCAATTTTTAGTAACTAAAATAAGCAGTTTCTGCTGATTTTGGCTTTGAGAATCCGTTCTCACCGAAAACTATTGTTCCACAAGCTAGCAGAGAACTCTCCATTATATAAAGAAAATGGGCTCATGTTTTTCAGACTCAGGAAAAATGAAAATACTCTTGTCAGGTCCCCGCAGTGATGACCAACATAAATACAAAACACAAAGACAGTTTCGAAATGTGAAATATTTGATTAGAAGTGACCCCTCCAGAACAAACCCTAATGCAAATCAGAAACAATGAGGGACTACAATGTGTGAGTGTAGGCTCATGGGAGCCATAGATGGGATGTTCCGCTGAGGGATGGCATCTGGGTGGGCACAGGCTGAATTCCAGAACTGAAGACCCTTGGACCTGGAAATTCACTCTAGGATCTGTATCTATTAGAAATAAATATTCTTCCCTGAAAACCTGAGCTCTAACTGACTCCTGAGGGTGTTTGCTCGTGTGGTTTGGCTCCTTATCACTTCTTTGACGACTTAGTTTGGAGTCAGTCAGTCCTACTATGGGTCGCTGTGTGTTCATCCACCAGCTTTGAGTGCTGCCCTCTGCCACGAGGAGAAACGGCAATGAATCCCACGTGGCACTGTCCTCAGAGCTCACATCTTTATCTTCGCAACTTTGTACAATAATACTTGCAATAGAATAGAGGATGACAAAAAAACACATAAAAAGCAAAGCATAGCTGGGTTTTTTTGGGGGGGATGTGAGCGAGCACTTCCTGGGGTGCTTATGGAAGTGGAGCTGAAATCTTCATGCTTCCTGGGAGGCTGAGTTATTTAGTGCAGACATCGCATCAAGGGAGCTGCTCAAGAGCAGACAGAGAGACAGCAGAGGCCAGATGACAGAAGTCCTGGTGGGCCAGCCAACAGCGGAGGCTTTATCTAGGTTCACTTTATGGAAGTTGAGATCATTAGACTTTTTTTATAAGTTCCTCACCTAGGCACTGCATGGCTGTAAGAAAGTTTGGTGGCCTCTGGGCCAGAGAGCTATTGCAGACATGTGAAGGGTTTTGAGTTCCTTTAATTTGGCTCCTTTGATTGACTAAGAAACCTTGCTATACTTGGCTCACCTGGCTTCAAATCCCAGGAAGTAACTGCTGTCTGGGATCCTCCTGATGCTGCTGTAGATCGCTCAAGCTTTTGGGTCCTCTGCTTGCCATTCTCAACAGGATGTCTCACCATCCAGCCACCGCTGGTGGCCCTGGACACTCTGCACTAAGCCTATAAGACTATGAGATACCCAGGTCCAACTCTGTAGTCAGATTCCCAGGGAAAGTATCTCCCTGTCAGTTTCCCATTGCAAGGAAAATTACCAGTTTTGGTAATTTTCTGAGTTTCTAGGTGAGAATTCAGGCATCTTGGATTTCTTTTAACAAGGGTGCATTTATGAGCTCTGAAGTCCAAAGGAAAAGGTTTCCCGTGAGGTGTTAGCTTTCAAGACTACAGTGCAGTGGGGTGTTGAAGGTGCTGAAGGGGACTAAAAATCACAGGGACAGAAGAGCACTTCCTACAAAAGAAACGCAGATGTGGAGATATGAATCCAGGCTTCATGCGAGGCTCTCAATGCAGTTAATGAAAAGGCAAAGGAAACGAAGGACTGACAGCATTTTGAGGACATTTGCTCCCAAATGTTTCAAACTTGTTTCCTTCGGGTTTTGAAAAGATAGATTGCAAGTCATCTGTGAAGGAGGCCATGAAGCAGAGGAAGGGACGGTCTTATGGTGGTGTCCTCCTGGAAGCAGGCTCTTAAAGAGCCCACTCTTCGGTCGCTCAGAGGGCTGGTAGTCTGTGAGTACTTTGAAGAGGTCCCCAGGGGAGGCACCGAGAAGATACAGGCTTATTGCTTCCTATATAACAAAATACTGTTTGTCTGGATAAAAAAAAATCTACAGATGCCATGGTTTGAATATGAAGCTCCCTTAAAAGGTCCACTGTCTTGGGAGCTTGATCTCCAGCCACTGGTACTGTTTTGATTGGTTCTGATAACCTGGAGGAAGTAGCTGGAGGGACCTCGCTGGAAGAAGTGGCTCCCTGGGGTCTGGGATGAGTCCTTGGGGCATCTTGTCCTGACCCCCTTTCTCTGCTTCCTGTCTGCCTCCTCTGTGTCACACACTCCTTCTATCAAGGTGTTCTGCCCAAGTATGTGGCACCAAGTGGCTGGAATCTGAATGCTCTGAGACCATGACCCAAGAAAAACTTTCCCCTTCGAGTTGTTCATGCGAGGGATTTCAACACAGCGATACAAAATCAGCTAATATCCAAATGGAAGAGGCAGTGAATTCTAGTCTCAGAAAGCACTAAGTGCATCTAGGTGAGAGATTAGGACACCTGAACCCCAAACCCCTCTTCCATTTTGCTTAGGACCTAGATAAATTCCCTGAATGAATTCCTTTGCGATATGAAGACGTTTTCTATTCGATTCTACAGATTAACATGTAAATAAAACAGAATAGCATGCAGCCAAGCAAAAATAACGATCACTTCCTATGCTCCCTGTTGCCCCCTAGATAATAGCTCATCATTTGCCCACTCAGGGGCTCTGGAGTTTTCCTTGTGATGCATTGATGGAGCCTTTAATCTTTCAGAACATTTATTAAGAGGAAAACTCTATTTGTGTTTTAATGTTTAACTTCCTAACCTTATGAATCTATTAAGCAATATTCCTCTCAACATTCAAATGCTATGTGCATAACTGATAAGTCAAAACTTATTAAAAATTGAACAGCTAAAATTTCGTAAACTTATAAGCATTGCTTACAAAATTATTTAACCGTACTCTCCAATACTTTTAATTAAAACTGTAAATTTAATGTGTCAGATTTTCTTAAATGCTTCTAACACCTAAAAACCAGCCAAAGTGCACACAAAACATCCTAATGATGGAAAAATACATACTTGTACTTAATGGTGATACACAAGTAAGAAGGTCATAGGCATCTATAAAGGGTGGGGTTTCTCGTTAAAGTTTACTTGTGCTCTTATATTTTCTGGGTTACTTTCTTGGAGCTCAGTGATGGTTTCCAGGATTAGGATATCAGTTTACCAGATCTCTCCTGGGAATAGAGACTTCTTCCAGAGCTGAACGATAAGTAATATCAGCTGCAGGTTTAGAATTACAGTTTTGGGATCTGGAAAATGTTCCCAACATTATCTTACTTAAGTGGAAATGTGTCCTGACTAAGAATTCGGAAGTCTCTTTCACATAGGTCTTCTCTGAGCCAAGGTTTTCTTTGAATGCGTTTCGTCTCCTAGGAAACCAGCAGTTTGCTGCGCTCCTGAGGACATTTGACTAATTCTCCTGCCGTGTCATTGGCTCCTTTATGTGTCATTGTGCAGAGCTACTCATTTCTACTTCTTCCCACAACTATTAGCCGTGTTCAAAATGCACTATTTCTTCTTTACCTTGTCCAGGCTTAACAAGCTGACACATTTTTAATGAAAGGAATAGCATCATCTGTACATGATATGTGATATGGTTATTAAAGTGGCAGAAAAATGAAATCTTATTGTATTTCCCATTTACAACAACTTCTGTCTTTGGAGCTCATTAGGCACTTATGGCCCCTCACAGATTACATGTGTTTTAATTGATTAAGTTATCAACTTTATTCAATACTCTAAATATCAGAGTTTGAGTGAGAAAAACCTCTTTAGTCCATTTTCTGTCTTTCCACAGTTTCTCTGTGTACTCTCAAGATCACCCTTGCTTTCTGACTACAGAAGAAATCTCCAGATCCAACCATATTGCACCCTACCTATATCTGCCCTGCTTCTTTTGGTGGGAAAAAAGTGTTAGACCCAAAGTCTGGGCATTAGAGAGAGGCACACGAGAACAGATAGAAGACATGAATTCTGTTGTTGCTGTGCCCCTCAGTGTAGCAGAGGTGGGAATAGAGTTAACTCCAGGAGCTCATAATATTTATTTATTTATTATTTTTATTTTATGTGTATGAGTGTTTTGCCTGGATGTATGTAAGAATATCACATGCATGCAGTGCTCTTGGAGGTTAGAAGACACCATTAGATCCCCTAGAACTGGCATCACCAATGGGTGTTATCCACCATGTGAGTGCTGGGAACCAAACTCCAGTCCTCTGGTAGAACAGCAAGCATTCTTAACCACTGAGTTGTCTCTCCAGATTTGTGACATATTATGCATATCTTCAAATCTGTATTGAAATCTCACTTAGCATCTTAGCCCCTCATTCAAAGTGAAGATTAGATTTCCCCTTTCTTTTAGTTTATATTCATAAAATAAATATGTCCTGGGCTGAAGAGATGACTCAGTAGTTAAGAGCACTGGCTGCTCTTGCAGAGGACCCGGGTTCAACTTCCAGCACCCACATGGCAGCTAACAACCATCCATAACTCCAGTTCTAGGGGATCTGATGCCCTCTTCTTACATCTGAGGGCATTGTACAACATGGGTACTTACAGGCAATACACTCATACACACAAAATAAAAATAATAAAACATTTTAAAATAAATATATATATATATATATGTTTAAAATGCATATTTCACATTAATCTTCAATGTAAAAGTGAAGCTCTGCCTTAGCAAAGGCAGCCTACATCTAAGTATATCTAATAATCCTCCCATCCTCTAAAAAGGTATATATTTATTTTTTTATTTTATGTGTTTGAGTATTTTGTCTGCATGTATGTAAGTGTACCTATGTTGTCCAATCCCAATGGAGATCAGAAGGGGACATTGGATCCCCTCCAACTGCAACTGCAGTTATAGATGGTTTTTAGCCACCATGTGGATGCTGGGATTCAAACCTAGGTCTTCTGTAATAGCAGCCAGTGCTCTTAATCACTAAGCCACCTTTCCAGCCCCTGAAGAGTTATTTATTTATTTTATTTTATTTTTATTTTTATGTGTATGAATGTACTGTCTGCATGTAGATTTGTGCACCCGTGTCGTGCAATGCAGCGGAGGTCAGAAGCAGGTGTAGGATTCCCCTGGAACTGGAGTTAAAGACAGTTCTGAGCCGCCATGTGGGTGCTGGGGATAGAACCCAGGTCCGCTGCAAGAGCAGTTGGTGCTCTTAATTGCTAGGCCATCTCTCCAGCCCCGAGTTATTTATTTTATATTGAAAGAAAGACCAAATCCATGCTGGATATTTTTCTGAGTGAACTACACAGTTGTATCAGGATTGAAATAACTGTGCCTTTTCTCTAAACTCTTATGAGTCTTTATTTTTTGTTTTTGTGTTGAGTGAATTTCTTGAAACCCTTATTAACTGATGATTTACTTTGCTTTCCTCTGATATGATGAGCAGAACATTAGTTGTGAGGCTAGGTTATTACGCGACCTCTCTCTTATGGAGCAATGTTGTGTTCTCATTTCCTCTGATACAGTGTATTAGGCCAATTGAGACTCTAGGAGATAAAAATCCTGTAAAAAGAGCTGTTAAAGAGAATCAGCCTTGAACTAACCAGGACACTCGCCCTGCTGGATAGCACTAGAAGGTGTTTTGTAGGCTGCTGGAGGAGAAAAATATCCATGGTCTTCCTGGACCCTGCATGGACCCTGCATGGACCCTGCATGGACCTGCATGATACAATACTGACCTGCGGAGCAAGATGGGCCCATCAATGCAATGGCAGCAAGACTGTTTGCAGAACAGTTAAATACTCTCCAGATTTATATTTGAGGCCTGATCCATGGAAGGGAATTCATGTCTGGTACTGTAAACATGGTCTAAACTTAGGGTTATGGAAGTAATAAGCCCTAGAAGGAACATATTGAGGTTATTTTTCTAAATGACATGTCAAACTGCCTTCTAAATATTCGTGTTTACATCCATACATGGACGTTTCTCTCAGTCTTGGTCAGAGAATCTTCTTAGTGCAGTAGGTAGTGGCTAATGTAGAGATGCACTCCTGTTCAAAGTGCTGAGAATCCATGACCGTGAGTGTTCAGCCCTACATGGAACATCTGTAGCAACTCCCCCACAAGACTTGGGGAACATTGTGGAAGACGGAGTAGAAAGAACATAAGAGGCAGAGATTGGAGAAGTATAAATACTATTCTCAGAGCATGGCAGGACCGTTGCACACGTGAATTCACTGCGGCTGTGATTACCCACAAAAGACCTGCACAAGATCGAGCCAGTTAGAAATTCCACCATGCACTCATGTGCTGATAGAGGCCTTTGATCCCACCACTCAGGAGTCAGAGGCAGGTGAATTTTTGTGAGATCATCGAAGCAAGCCTGATCTACATAGAATTCCAGGGCAGCAGGGAGTACTGGGAGACCCTGTCTCATACAACACAAAACAAAACATTGTATGGAATGGGGAGGGACCCCTGAGGCTGTACCCCTAGCTAAGGCAATATTAGCAGTTGATGGTTGCTACGAGGGTGGGAGTCACTTATCTTTAGCAGTATGGCCCGTGGTAGACAGTCTCCATAGCCCAGTGGATGTCCCCAGTCCCATGCACATATGGGCAATGCTAATTGGATTCAATGGGTTACAATTAATTAATAATAGCTGTTAGCAGGACAAGACTTTCTGTTAAGAATTCACACTGGGGGAAAGTATCTACCATTTAGGAAGTACAAGCTAATCCCATCAGTCTTCCTGCAGTGGTATAATCTGGATTTCCCCCCAAAGGTCTATGTGTTGAAAGCTCAGCCTGAGGTGCTATGAGAAGTGAGAAGTATTTAAGAAGTGAGACCTAACAGAGGAAGCTAGTTGTTGGGAATATGTCCTTCAGGGATATTGGAACCACGCTGCTTCCTTTTCCTGTGTCTTTGCTTTGAGTGCTGCAGGGGGAGCAGTTTCCTCCACCGAGGCTTCTCACCATGATGTGCTGCCTTACCACAGCCCCAAGGGCAAGGGGACCAAACCACCGTGGTCCAAAGCCTCTGAAAAATCTGAGCCAGAAACAGAATAAACCTTTCCTCTTTTTTCTTTTCCTATCTTTTTTCTATTCTGTTTTGTTTTGTTTGGGCACAAGCTCTCATGAGATAAGGTACGTTCATTTGGGATGTATTACTGTTGGAAAAAAAACTTAAAACCCCATTCACCCTCTGTAATGGTCTTAAACTCCGTGTAGCTGAGGCTGATCTTGAATTCCTGTGTCTCATACCTCCATCTCCCAAGTGTTAAGCTTACAAGTGCACAACACCTTCCTCAACTCTCCATTTCTCTTCTAAAGTTGATTAATATCAAGTGTTTTTCACAAGAGCAACAAGTTAATCAATATACTGAACTGAGCATCACCCAATCAGCCAATCAAGTGCATACGTACATATATGGATTTATTAGATTAGCTCACAGGATAGAGTCTGAGTAGTTCAACAATGTCTACACCACACTGGAGAGGCTGAGAATCCCATAGCTGCTCAGTCCATGAGGCTGGATGTCTCAGCAGTCTCAACCTGGTGCAGAAGGCCTGAAGGATTCCTGGTGGTCTGCTAGTCTTCAGTCTACAAGAATCGGAAGAAGTTGATTCTATTATCAGCAGAGGAATGTCACAGCAGCAAGATGAACTCACCAGTGAGAGAGAAGGAAAACAGCAAAAAGCCACAGCTCCCTTCTGCCAAGGCCTTTTCTGTGGGCTGCCATCAGAAAGCAATGTCCACATTTCGGATGGGTCTTCCAGCTTCAAATAATCCAGTCAAGAAAGTCTCTCTCATTTCAGTTAATTTCAGATCCAGTCAAGTTAATAACCAAGATTAGCCATCACATCTTTCTTTTTATTTTATTTACTTACTTACTTGTTTATTTTGGTATTTTTTTGAGAGAGGTTCTCCCTTTAGTCCCAGCTGGCCTGGAGCTCACTCTGTAGACCAGGCTGGACTTGAACTCACAGAGATCTGCCTGCCTCTGCCTCCTGAGTGCTGGGATTAAAGGCGTGCACCACCACGCCTGGCTTTTTTTTTTTTAATACTGTATTTTTAAAGTTTGTGTATGAGTATATTGCCTGCACATAAGTGCACCCTATGTCATGCAATGCCTATGGAGGTCAGAAGATGGCATCAAATTCCCTGACTGGAGTTATGAACAGTTGTTAGCTGCCATATGAGTGCTGGGATTCAACCCAGGTCCTCTGCAAGAACAGCCAGTGCTCTTAACCACTGAGCCGTCTCTCCAGCCCCTATCACACCTTTCTTTGAAGAAAATTGAGACACAATTTCTCCTGGCCTCATAGCTGCTTAGTGGCAAAACCCAGCGCCAGGTTTATATACTGTCAGTATTTTAAAGACCCACCCCTCCAAAAGACACAGTCTCTAGACATTCCTGTGAAAATGGTCTTCTGAGGAGCTTGGGCATTGATATATAAGTCTCCAGCATCATATTTTATCTCATATGCTGTGAGAATCAAGCAATAGCCAAGGTCCAATGTCCAAGAAGGGGGTGGTTTAGTATCTCAAAGTAATGATAACTTCCAAAAATTTTTAAAATATCTTATTTTTATTTTTAAATGGGATATATGTGTGTGTGTGTGTGTGTGTGTGTGTGTGTGTTCCCTATAGAGGCCAGAAGAGGGCATCAGACACCCCTGGAATTGGATTACAGGCAGTTGTGAGCTTCCCAACCTGAGTGCTAGGAACTGAACTGTGTCCTCTGCAGGAGCAGTACATGCCCTTAACTGCCGAGCCATCTCTTCAGCCTCTACTTCCAAAGTCTTCTTCCAGCACTTCCCTCTAGCACTGGCCAGTGCTGCTGACACCTGCAGCTGCTTTGGAACACTCACTCATAACGTGGCTACTTCTACCTTGCACTGCTGGTCCTCAGAGATTCTATCCAATTTCTTAACATATTTAACAGAGATCATGTCTTTATTCCATGTGTGTTCAGGTAAGCTAAGCCTATATTCTAAATTTTAAACATCAGATAGGAAACATAACCTCCTTCCTTCCACCTACTCTAGCCTTGCCTTCAAGGATAGATGAGAGAAGTTTGGGTGCTGATGGTATTCACATACACAATGCTGACCTGGGAGTTTATTCAGAGCTATATGTATCTGGAGCTATATGTATTTACATAGGCCACAGATTTCAGTTAACCCTAGAATGGCGGAGAGGTCAAAGTTGTAGTGGGAACCATCCTGAGTGGCCCACGTCTGGGGATATTTGGTCTAAATGAATAAGAGGCAAAAGCACACCATCACTTTCAGGAGATTTTGCACCTCTTCCACATTCTGTGGACTGCCCCCATGCCACTACACAGTATGAGAAGATCCAGCTTGAATTAGGGGCTAGTTTTCAGCTAGCATTCTTCAGTGCATAACATGGAAGTCATGAGGTTCCTCTGACCCTGCCCCATGAGGGAGCAACTCATGGCCCAGGCACATGATGCTAGGTGGGGCAGCAGCATACAGGGGTTTGAGACTGGTGTCTGGGATTGGCCCTGAGGCATGACGTCATTCTATCTATAAAAAGCCTCCCCCCCCACCCCCACCAGCATGCAATAAAGTGAATTCTCCATTACCATCATCACAGAATTCCCAGATCTGTTATTTTGCATGTATACAGGCAGCAGCGGGCCTGAATTTTGAGCGTCAGGTTCTAGTGGGTTAGAAAGAGATCAATCAGATCACTAACCAGGTAAGCTAGTGCGGGGTTAGATGGAGGCTAATCAGGTCACCAACCTGTGGGGTGAACTGTGAGTTGGTGTAGGCTGAAGATCAGCCATCAGCGATCAGCCTGAAATTCCTGTCCAGAGACTACTACTCTGGATACGTGAGTGGACATGGCCAGACAGGAAGCATTCTGCTTCCCAGGCTAAGGACCTGAGAGGGACAGTAGCCACTCAGATGGGCCATGAAAGTGGCCAGCTGACCTTCTGTGTCAAGGGTCAGCTCCCCAGCAGCAGCCCACTGCTTCTCTTCCCTTAGCAGGACTGTGCTGTACCTGCTCGTAGAAAGAGAAGGTTCCTACAGCACAGATCTGCATATAACAACCTCTCAAGTTCTTAGGATAGATAAATCCAGCCTCCTAAGTTTGGGATGCCTCTCCTGCCTGCTACTATCCTTCTCACTTCTTTTGTGGTATCAGGGGAAGGGAATACGTGTGCACATGTGTATGCGTGCGTGTGTGTGTGTGTGTGTGTGTGTGTGTGTGTGTGTGTGCATGTGTACGGGGCATATGTATACATGCATGTTCATATGAGTCGGGGAAGAAGACAATTTCAGCTACTGTTCCTCAGCCACCACTTACTTTTTTTTAAGGCAGTGTCTTTTGCTGGTCTGGAGCTCATCAAGTAGGTTAGGCTAGCTGCTAGCTGTCTAGCAAGCTCCAGGAATCTTCCTGTCTCTGCCTCCCTAGCATTGGGCTTAGAGGTGCATGTCACCACACTCTAGCTTTTTCTTTATTTGGGATCTGTGGATCCAACTCAGATTCTCAGGCCTACGAGGCAAACACTTGAGGGACTAGCTAGCTCCCCATACCTCACTTATCTTTCTTTAAAGAACTCTGGCTTATTTTACTAAGTTAACATGTCAGAGAAGAGTACACATCACTTTATAACTTAAGCAAATGTCTGTGAATGGGCTGTGTGGGCTTTGAGTTTCCCTGATGGCTAAGAAGACTCTGAGCCCACCAGACTTGAACTGGTGAAACTCCAGTTCACCCTCTGTCTAGCTGAGTCCTTGGATGACTGGCTGAATGAGTCTCAGCTTCATTTTCTTTATCCGAAGGTACTTCTCTCTTTGCAGTTATCAAATGCCTGATAAGAAGCTACTTAAGGGAGGAAGGGCTTATTTGGGGTCAAAGTTTGAAGTGATCCAGTTCAGCATGGAAGAGAAGACATGGCTTTAGGAGCTCAGGGCAGCTGTTACAGTCACCTGTGGTCAGGGAGTAGAAAGAGGTGAATACTGGTCCTTGGCTTCCTTTGTCCTTTTCCCCTTTTTATTCAGACTGAGAGCCCAGCTCAGAAGATGGTGCCATCTACACTAAGGGTGAGTCTTTGTTTCTCAATTATCCCTCTCTAGAAGGGGGGTTTTATGTGCTCTCAGGCACGTCCAGAAGTGCATCTCTTAGAAGATTCTAAATCCAGTCCAATTGACAATTAAGAATAACAATCCATTTGCAAAAGGATTTTAGAAATGCCTCCATTGAGGGCCTGGAGAGATGGCCTAGCAGTTGAGAGCACTGACTGCTCTTGCAGAGGACCTGGGTTTGATTCCCAGCACCCACATGGTGGCTGAGAACTGTCTTTAACTCCAGTTCCAGGGGAATCCGACACTCTCTTCTGACCTCCATGGCATTGCACAACACCAGTGCACAAACCTACATGCAGACAGTACACGCATACACATAAAAAAATAAATAAAATTTAAAAACAACAACAACAAAAGAAATGCCTCCATTGAATAAACACTCAGGATTATAGCATTCCAAAATATACAAGTTTGTTTAGTTGTTGGTTCATTCCATAACTGTTTGGTGTGTGTGTGTGTGTGTGTGTGTGTGTGTGTGTTGTTGTTGTTGTGTGTTTGACATCAGGATGTCTTTCTCAGTCATTTCTCCATCTTATTTTTTGAGGCCATCTCTTCACTGAACCTGGAGTTCCATGTTACAGCTAGACCAGCTGGGCAGCAAGACCCTGAGCTCCATCCGTCTCTGTCTCCCAGCACTTAGGTGACAGGTGCATGTCATCATGCCCACGTTTTACATGGGTCCTGGGGCTCTGAACTCAAATCCTTATTCTCATGAGCAACGTACTCTATCAGTTGAACCAGCTCTCCAGTCCCAGTTCTATCACTGTTTCTTGACAGATGTGATGGTTAAGCTTTTCAGCTTGACTAGATTGAGGGATGGCTAGGAAATTAACAAAGCAAACTTGTAGATGAACTTTTGAGAATGTTTCCAGAAAGGGTAAACTAAGCTATGGATGCCTACTGTGAACATGGGCAGCACCAGCCCATGAGCTTGAGGCCCAGATGGAAAAATTGGGAGAAGGAAGCCTGGCAGTGTGTGCAGAAGGAAGCCTGGCAGTGTGTGCAAATCTAGTCT
This sequence comes from Rhizomys pruinosus, assembly GCA_009823505.1. NCBI lineage: Eukaryota > Metazoa > Chordata > Mammalia > Rodentia > Spalacidae > Rhizomys > Rhizomys pruinosus. The sequence goes on from VZQC01013731.1 coordinate 2,291,657, forward strand.
CTCTGAAAATGCTCGCCACCTGCGGCAGCTGTTTCCCACAGACATCGGCCTCCTTTCCTCAGTCTTTCTTTTTTTTTTAAGTTCTTTTTTTTTAATTGATGCTTTGTGTATTTCATACATCATTTTCCAATTCAGCTCAGGCATATTTCCCCTTCCCTTCCCCCCACCCCACCCCTACCCATCCCAGATCATGCATTCTCCTGTAACTTTTCTGCACCTTTCTGGTTTTTTGTTTTTTTTTTTTTTTTTTTTTTTTTTTTTTAACAATAAGTGATAATTTGTGAGTACAAGCATCTTTCATGTAAAACCAATTTGCGAGCAGTTGTGCCCAAACCCACACAGCTCATGGGTCCCACCATCCAGCAGGGGGGGCTTGTATGTTCAATCAAGTTGATCAAATGAGTGTCCAGTCTATATTGTTGTAGCTTCACCATTCACCCCAATCGCAGCCCTTACAATCTACCGCACCTCAGTCTTTCAATGTGGCTTTTGTCGGTGACTCTTTGGGGAGCTTCCTTCAGCTTTGGCCGCCAGCTGTGTCTTTGGTCCTCCATCTTCTGTGGGCTCTGCCTTCTTGGACTAAGCAGCTCCTGAGTTTTATTCCTCTCTACTTTATAGTCTCCCATGAAGCCAAAACAATGTATTCCTTTTAATAATTCTAAATTTTTTGTCTTTTTGATACAGGGTCTCCCTGTAGCCCCAGCTGTACTGGAACTTTCTATGTAGAGACCCACCTGCCTCTGTCTCCCAAGTGCTGGGATTAAAACCAGGCATGCTATCATGCCTGGCTAATAATTCTATTTTATTGGTTCTATTTATGAACACCTCACTAATGCAGAGGGTTCTGTGATGCTGAGGATACAGCGGTGAGCCAGACATCAATGGCCACACTTACCAACATGGCACAAAAGATGCTAATAACAATATTTAACAATAACTGTGACATATGGCTCTGGGGATACAGCAAAGGTGAGATAGAAAGAGAATGCAATGGGGGGGTGAGCCATGACTGGAAGAGTTACTACTATCTAGTTCATCATTCTGTTTCCAAGAGAAACAGGAAGTTCTTAAGGTCTCTAGAAGGCAACAGGGAGCCACTCACTTTGGTACCTTTCGTCATCCTCACTGCCATGTAGATCAGCAGCATCCCCACTGGACTGACACTCACTCATCCTGCTTTCCCTATCCACACTCCGCCCCTGGCCCATCCCCATTGTTTTGATGTCTTGTGGCCTTTTGAAGGTGAACTCGTGAGGAACATTCTGCCTCAGATCCCCAGGGGTTGTGGCAGTCAGGATGAGTCACTTCACAAATATAGTGCGTTTCCCCCAGGGGGCGGCGGTGCATGGAAGCATGTGTAGAATTCACTCTGCTTTAATAGATCATTTAGAGCATGTCACACAACAGAGAGTGGAAACAAGCTAACCGGGCACAGCTTTCCTCCATGAGCCTTCACTATTGACTCCCAGCCAGTACGCTGCCTGTCCCTGGAGATGACTGGCAGGAGCCCAAGTTCCTGTTCCTCCCCCTGCTCTGCTCCCGTGCTTCCTGTGAGGGTCTCCTGCTCCCCATCTTCCCCACTGCCCTCTTTGTCTTTTTTCTTTTTCTTCTTTTCAGTGTCCTGCTTCTATCTCTAGTGCTCCCTCCTCCTCCTCCTCCTCCTCCTTCTTCTTTCTCCAAGGTCTCTCTATTTACCTTTCCCCTCCTCCCCTTCCTTCTTCTTCCTCTCTCTTCCTTTCCTAAGACTCCCTTCATCCAGTCAGGGATCTTTTCTTTTTAAAAAATATTTTATTTATTATTTATTATATTTTATATAATATATATTTTATATGTGTGTGTATGTGTATAACAGCATCCCTATCATGCAATGTCCATGGAGGTCGGAAGAAGGTGTCAGATTCCCCTGGAACTGGAGTTGTGGACAGCTGTTACCCGCCATGTGGGTGCTGGATATTGAACCTGGGTCCTCTGCAAGAGGAGACAGTGCTCTTAAACACTATGCCATCTCTCCAGCCTAGGGCTCTTTTTCTCTCAACTCTCATACCCTCTTGTCTTTCCATTCTCTGTGTGTCTGTCTGTCTTTCCTTCTCCCCAGTTTCCTCTCCATCTCTCTAGTTCTGACTCTCTTTCTTCCTCCACATTTTTTGAAGTCATACCAATGGAGGGAGGATAAGAGCTGGGACTTCCACACCCCAGTAGGACTCTACCTAGCCTGACAAGGCCTCTGGCTAGGGCTGTGAAGAATCCTACCATTCTTACTCCTTCCCTCACTCCACCTCTTATTCTGTATCCAGAACTCCAGCCCACATAATCAAGCTTGAGTCCCAGGGTGCAAACAAGCAAGGTGGCTAATGGCCCAGAGCTGAGGCCAGGGATCAGTGACCACACACACACACACACACACACACACACACACACACACACCACCCACCTTCAGGGTCCTGTAGGTTTGTGAGGACTATTCTGGGAACCACCTCCAGGCATGCACAAAGGAGCTAGGGCAGGTCTGCCTCTCCATGGGACCCACCCTTCCGCCTCTCAGGGGCTGAGCTTCTGTTCCCTTCTCAAGGGCCTGGGGGTGGGGGGCTGCTGAGGACACAGTCTCAGAGGATGGCAAACAGCTTAGGAACTGTTTCTGTGCCTGGTATAAGGAGGCAAGAAGAGAATGTTGGGAGACCAAGGGAAGAGCACTTCAGCCTAGTCCAAGGCCCCACATTCTGACCCCCAGACTCAGCCTCAGCTCACAGATCACAGGCGTGTACTGTTTAATGCTGGGATGTCTACTGATTATGTTGTTAGGTGATTCCATCATGGAGAGAGCATAATCGCATGCACTTACACAAACCTAAATGGGTTACATCAATCACTTGCTGTAGCCTCTCTTGATGTCATCAAAAAAGGGGCTGGATGAGGCTGCTGCCACCGTAACACAGAACGCTGACTGCAGTCAACTGTTCTATATGTAGAATAAATTCAGGCTAAAATCCTGATTAAAAGTGCAGGTTAGCAAGTACTCAACTGAGTAACATGGTCGATTATTAGTGTTATCATGTACTGTGCACTGTACATAATTACACGTGCTGTGTTTTTACATGACAGGCAGCACACGGGGTTATTCACATCAGCTGCACTTCAGACATGTGAGCAATAGGCTTCACCCTGATGCTGCTGGACTCTATGATAGTCTTGCTTTATATGTGGTCCACAATTAATGGAAATGTCTACTTGCAGCTTACAGCTATGACTGAAAACAGGCTGGGAAAGATGCCTCGCACCCTTCTTCCAGACTCTACATCATCATCAAGACTGGAGAGCCTCCGTAGAAAGAAAGAACAGAGTGTGTGGTTGGAATGTGATAGTTCCTGGGCTGAGCACCTTCCCTGGGTCTTTTCATTTCATCCTCCTAGAAAAATCCAGCCAGTAGGTTGGATGGACTGCTCTGTTACAAATGAGGTTTCTGAGTTCCAAAGAGCCAATGATTGACTAAGATCACACAGTCAAAGCTTAAGGGCTTATCCATCTTTAGTTCTCCCAGAGTTTTCTGTCCTGGTATCAGGTAGTCTGTGGCCCTGACACACTGGAGGCAGAGCCAACATCTTTGCTGCTGTAAAGATGCAGTCGCTCAACCCTGTGGTTGAGGCCTGCACTCACTCATTAGCTGGTGCCGATCGCAATGCTTTCTATGCTGAGTGTGCTTATTGCTCCACCTGACACTTTTCATGCATTTCCCCAGCAGTGACCCTTAATTATATTTCCTAGACACCATCAACTAGCAGGAAGGTCAAACAGTGATGCCCACCTTTCCCTTCTACTTAAAAGTTGAGCAGCATATGGCCTCACTCTCTGGAGAGTGGATGCACCGAGCAGAGGCTGGGCACTGAGGTGATGGCAGCTGGTCTACCCTGAAGACCTGCAGATTGTAAATTCCTGCTGCCACGATATCTGAACTGCCTTGGCAGCTTCTGTATTTGATTGCTCTGCCTCTTCTGATATATGAGCCCAGAATTGTCTCATCATTTCTCTCCTATGCTGAGGTTTCTCAGGCTTGATTTCTGTTGTTTTCAGTAAAAATGTTAATAAGCCAAACTCAGCTACCACTATGCCACAGCTACACCGAGGTTCTCATGGTTTATACATAACACATTTCATCCTCCACAATTGAGAATTTTAAAATGGAAATATGGAGCTGGAGAGATGGCTCAGCGGTTAAGAGCACTGACTGCTCTTGCAGAGGACCTGGGTTCGATTCCCAGCATCCACATGGTGGCTGAGAACCGTCTTTAACTCCAGTTCCAGGGGAATCCAAAGCCCTCTTCTGACCTCCTCAGCACTGCACAACATAGGTGCAACAACCTACATGCAGACAGTACACTCGTACACATAAAAAATAATAAATAAATTAAAAAAATAAAAATAAAATGGAGATACATGAAATTTAGAGGTTGGTCAATGAGAGAGAGAGAGAGAGAGAGAGAGAGAGAGAGAGAGAGATTTTGCATGAGTTTGACTTGATGGCAGTCTGGATCCCTCATAGATCTCAGTCTCTTATCCAAATGGCCACAGTCCATCCATTATCCATTATGGAGGATAATATGCTCTTCTACAGAGTTCCAATTAATCATTTCTAAAGAAAAAAATGCCTTCAACATATAGATTGTTGTTAGACCAGACAAAGGTCTAACCAGGATTTGCAAAGTTGACGCACAAAATTAACCATCCCAGTCTACATGCTACAAAATGAAATTCGGCCTTTCAAGTTTGCAAGAGCATATTCTCCACCATCTAATCACTGTATATTTTTGTCACCCAGGAATGCCCAGTCCTTCAGCTCGCTGCCCTCCTCAGCAACTCTCTCCAACTCCTGGCAGTTCCCACTACTCCGTCCTTCCTCTACCTCTGCCTGACTTGTGACTTTCTATCAGTCCCCAAGAACCAAGTTTTCTTGTCAACATCTTCTTTGAGCTCCAGTTCCCCAAGACACTCAATTCCATGCAAAGTGAGTTAACCTCTCTCTATTCTGTGGCCTCTGATGACAGTTGTATCTGCCTCCTTGCACACCCTTTATCAAGCAGAAAATTTTTAATTGGTATTGTCTATTATTTTGCATTTTTTCTCCTTACAACTATAGCCAGGGATAACAGGGGATTTTGAGCTTGACCCCGTGTTTTGTGTGTGTGTGTGTGTGTGTGTGTGTGTGTGTAAGAATAGCATTTAAGAAAAGTTTTTTTTCCTCCAAGAATTTCCAATCATTACTCTCCGTGAAATAGTAAAGCAAAACAAAACACAAAATAACATACGGTTAAGTGTGCATGAAGGTGAACTGTCTACATACACATACAAATGGGTGCATTTATCCATTCGATTTTCTGCATGAGGCCCACAAGGTACCAAGCCAAAGGCCTAGCACTCAGCTCTAAAGAGTAAGCAGTCCCTGTGATTATCACACATCTCTACTAGAAGGGAAAGTGATGTAGGACATCAGGAGAGGCTTTCTGGAGGAGGTGCACCGGGGTCTTGCATGCAGAAGCCAAAAACAAGAAAGAGGATTCAGGTAGATGGTAAAGATGTCACAGATCCCATATCCTTGAGTTCAAACAACTGTGAATCCAAAGTACTGTGTTAGTGCTGATGTTGCCTGTGTTCTACTTAAGCTCATGGGGTCTGGACACATACAGACACTTTTCTTATTATCCCTTAAGCAATGCAAAATAGTATTTACATAGTGTGTGCATTGTGTCACGTGTTATAGGGCATCTAGAGATGACTTAAGGAATATGAGATGATGTGCTTTGGTAACCTGCAAATACTGTACTTTGTTATAAAGGACTTGGACATCTATAGCTTTTAGTAACTCAGAGTTCCTGGGAACAGTCCCTGATACCAAAGTTCCCCAAAGGCCCATGTGTTAAAGGCTCGATCGAAGCATGGTGTCACTGGGAGGTGGTGGAAACATTAAGAAACAAGACTAAATGTACAAAGAACCAGAGGCTGCTGAGTGCACTTTGGTTGCAGTGAAGACCCCAGGATTCCAGGGGTCATGAAGAGAAGCTGAGGCTTTGCACCAGGAGAAGTCAGAAGAGACCATTGTGAAGGTGCTGCCTCGGTTTCAGTGGAGACCCCAGCTTTTTGGAGATGCTGGGACCCTGGGGTGACCACCAAGAGCTGCAGCAGTGGGTGTGGAATGGAGTCGGCCTGGGCCTGCGAGATGAGCGGTGTGTGCCACGGACGGCAGAGTCAGAGAGGGGGAGCTGCCTGGGCCTGCGAGATGAGCTGTGTGTGCCACGGACGGCAGAGTCGGAGAGGGGGAGCTGCCTGGGCCTGCGAGATGAGCTGTGTGTGCCACGGACGGCAGAGTCGGAGAGGGGGAGCTGCCTGGGCCTGCGAGATGAGCTGTGTGTGCCACGGACGGCAGAGTCGGAGAGGGGGAGCTGCCTGGGCCTGCGAGATGAGCTGTGTGTGCCACGGACGGCAGAGTCGGAGAGGGGGAGCTGCCTGGGCCTGCGAGATGAGCTGTGTGTGCCACGGACGGCAGAGTCGGAGAGGGGGAGCTGCCTGGGCCTGCGAGATGAGCTGTGTGTGCCACGGACGGCAGAGTCGGAGAGGGGGAGCTGCCTGGGCCTGCGAGATGAGCTGTGTGTGCCACGGACGGCAGAGTCGGAGAGGGGGAGCTGCCTGGGCCTGCGAGATGAGCTGTGTGTGCCACGGACGGCAGAGTCGGAGAGGGGGAGCTGCCTGGGCCTGCGAGATGAGCTGTGTGTGCCACGGACGGCAGAGTCGGAGAGGGGGAGCTGCCTGGGCCTGCGAGATGAGCTGTGTGTGCCACGGACGGCAGAGTCGGAGAGGGGGAGCTGCCTGGGCCTGCGAGATGAGCTGTGTGTGCCACGGACGGCAGAGTCGGAGAGGGGGAGCTGCCTGGGCCTGCGAGATGAGCTGTGTGTGCCACGGACGGCAGAGTCGGAGAGGGGGAGCTGCCTGGGCCTGCGAGATGAGCTGTGTGTGCCACGGACGGCAGAGTCGGAGAGGGGGAGCCGGCCTGGGCCTGCGAGATGAGCTGTGTGTGCCACGGACGGCAGAGTCGGAGAGGGGGAGCCGGCCTGGGTCTGCGAGATGAGCTGTGTGTGCCACGGACGGCAGAGTCAGAGAGGGGGAGCTGCCTGGGTCTGCGAGATGAACTGTGTGTGCCACGGACGGCAGAGTCGGAGAGGGGGAGCTGCCGAAACCCTTTGGAGCCCAGAAGATTGTGAGTGAGTCCCAGACTCCCAGCTTTGAGCTACTTGGCTGGACTTAGGTTTCACTTAGGTGTGCCTGATTCTTCCCTTTGAAATAAGACAGTACTTGTTTTGGATTTTACAGCAGCCCACAATTAAGAGACTTTTAACAAACTATGAACTTTTAAGTGCTTGTGTGCTTGGACTTTTTAAGGACTGTGGGGCTTTTGAGGTTGTACTGTCTTATGTTGTGATTAATGTTATCATCATACCTTGGGGACAAGAACTGGAAAAGTGATGGTTTAATAGTGATGTATTTTGTGTGTCAAGTTGACAAGGGGTCAATTGTGCTGGATAGCTTTAGTGTCAACCTGGGACACCTGGGTTGAGGAAGCCTCAATTGGGGAATTCCCTCCATTGGACTGGCCTGTGGCCATGTCTATAGAGTATTGTTTTGATTGTTGAGCAATGTGGGAGGGCCCAGCCTACTATGGGTGGTGCCACCCCAGGCAGGTTGTTATGTACAGTATAAGAAGGCAAGCTGGGCATGAGCCAGGGGAGCAAGCCAGTCAGCAGTATTCCTCCATGGCCTGTGCTTCAGCTCCTGCCTCCAGTTTCCTGCCTTGAGTTCCTATGATGGGCTCCCTCAGTAATGAACAATGACCCAGGAGATGTGACCCAAATAAACTCTTTCCTCCCCAAGTTGGTTTTGGTCAAAGTGTTTTTTCGTAGCAATTGAAAGGAAACTAGAACAAATACTACTACTACTACTGATAATAATAATCTGTCTTCATTATGTTCATGTCCTGAGAACTTGAATGAAGTTAAATTTAAAGGTAATGGGCCAATTTGCTTGGTGGAGGAAGTTTCAAGAGAGGGCACATTCAAGTAGTGGAATGGCTACTGTTCACTGCATTTATCTAGGTCTACATTAAAAAGCAAAACGTTGGGTGCAAACATATTTAAAATGCATAGTTGAAGCCTGGTGTGCTGGCAGTCACCTTTAATCCCAGCACTCTGGAAACACAGGGAGCATACCAGGCCAATCTGGTCTACATAGTGAGTTCCAAGCCAGCTGGGGATACAGGAGACCCTATCTCAAAAAGACACATAAATAAAATAAAATAAAATAAATAAAATAAAAGCACTTGGTTGAGGAAAAGATCTTGATCAAGTTAGAAGTTATAGCAAGGCTGCAAAGAGACTATAATGGTTAAAGAATAACCCTGCCCTATCCTGAGACAATAGTAATGTGCCCTGAGGATAAGACCCCACACATCAAAGGCTCTAACTTTTAAAGACAGGATGGGATGTTTACTGGACCTCATTTGGTGACCATAGGCAGGGAAAACCCCAGTGTGGAGCACAAGGGCAGAACTGATGGTGGTTTGGGCTTGCCAAGGAGGAGCCTTCAAACATGACATCTTCCAGCCTAATAAAGAAAAAAATCATAAGCTGAAGATGCTAAAACCTATGATATATGTGGCATGCATATATGCATATTTTGGAGTAATGCAAATTGGAAGGAACAACAACAACAACAACAAAAAAGAGACTGGGTCAAAGAACTGATTGAAACGGTGAACTTCTGCTCAAAACAGTAAACTTCTGCATCAAAAATTTTAAAAGAGATAAGAAAAAGATGAAAAACATGTTTGGCAGAATGCATGGCTCTGGTGGGGAGGCGAGAGCAAGGAAGGGGAAACAGGTCTGGATTTGATTGCATTTGACTGGAAATTTTGTATGAAATGCACAAAGCTTCAATAAAAAATTGGAAAAGAAAAGTGCAAACATGTTTGAAAGGAGAGAAACCTGTTCTGAGAAAGCAGCTGCAGGGCTTCTCTGTGCCTCAAAAGCTGCCCAGGGAAGGGTTTCCGTAGTCAGCACATAGAAGCTGCTATAGCTGTGATCAAGGTGGGTGGGGGTGGGGACAAGCTTCATCCCAAGCAGAACTTGGTAGTAATACTGGCTTTGCAGGCATGACAGATACAAGATGAAGGAGATCACAGAGTCTTGCTCCATAGTTTCAGAGACTTGCTGAGATCAGGCAATGTGGGCAAAGTCAGAGGCTCTTGAAGGAGGCCATGCAAGGCCACTGTGTGAAGCTGTGAAGATGAAGCATGGAGACCACGGGATGTTGGAGACAGCAGAATTTTGGGATGTCCGCTGGGGAAAGCTGTGGGCACAGAGTGTAGAGGGACAGGCTAGGTATGCTACAAGCAGCAGATCTGGAGGACTAAAGCTACCTAGGCCCTGTGCGGCCTGGGTGATTCCACCAAGAACTCCAGATGCCAGCTGAACATGGAGCTATAAGATTTGCTGTTGCCTCGGCTGAGCTTTGCTCTTGCTTCCGTTTGACCATTCCTTGCTATGTCTCCATCATCTCCTTTTCGGAATGGGCCCTTGTCTCATGGAACAATGTAATTTCTTTTTTATTGCACAGGGATTCACAGTTAAGAGATCAGTGGGGCCTAAGAAGAGACTCTAATCTTGCACTCTTTTTAACATATTTTTTATTGTTATTAAACTTTTTCATACATCATACATCATTTCTCAATCCAATTTAGAGTCATTTCCCTTTCCATGCCCCCCACCCCACCTGGGTTCATGCACTCTGCCACACACATCTTGCATCCTCTTCTGAATCTTTCTTACACTTTTATTTTTTTTCCCCTTTTTTTTTTTTTTTTGGTAGTTTTGAGGCAGGGTCTCCCTTTTAGTACCAGCTATCCTGGAGCTCACTCTGTAGATCAGGCTGGCCTTGAACTCACAGAGATCTGCCTACCTCTACCTCCCAAGTGCTGGGATTAAAGGCACGTGCCACCACGCCCGGCTGATTTCTTGCACTTTTAAATAGAGTTGAAATGGTTAAAGACTATGGGGAAATTTTGAAGTTGAACTTGAATGTACTTTTTGCATTATGAGATGCCCATGAACCTATAGGGTTAAGGGATGAAACGTTATGTCTTTAAGGTACTATGTTTTCGTGGCAAGTTGACAAAGGGTGGACTTGTGATGGTTTACACTGATTGACAAGACCTAGAATCACCTAGGACATGCCTGTAAGAGATTGTCTAGATTAGGTCATCCCCAGGGCTGAGGAATTTCAGGCTAGGGCCTGAACTGAAAGAGGACGGAGCCAGGATATGTGTCTCCATCTGCTTCCTGACTACACATGCAATATGACCAATTACCTCAAGTTCCTGCCACCACTGTGGACTAAACCCTGGAACTTTGAGCCAAAATAAATCCTTCCTCTCTTGAGTTGCTTTGGTCAGGATATTTTATGGCAGCCATAGGAAAAGTAACAAGATAGTGTGCCACCAGAGGCCCAAAGCACAGTAAACCTTTGTCTTCATAAACTGATTATCCCATGCATTCTTGTGACAGAAAGCTGACCAACCCAGGTTGCATTACAGAGCCAGGAAGCTTCCATCTGCAGAGCTTTATTAAGATCCAGCTGCTTTTGACTGACTCAGGCCCTCATTTCAATCATGAATCACACGTCTATTAAGCCACTCGTGGTGTCTTTAGCTGCCTTCTCCAGTGTACTTTCAGGTATAGGTTTGGGAGATCCATAAATGGGATTCATGAAGCTCTGTTGCCTGGCCCAGCAGGGAGCTTCTCTGAGTGTGAAATGGGCTGACCCCTTCGGAGGTGAGAAAGGGGAGGTCCATGAATTAAACTACCAATTGAAAATCGTGTTTGTCTTTCAAGAGTCAATGCGAACATTGTCTCTTTGGAAGAGCCTTGCCTGATCGGTTTTTCCCATCACCTCCTATGCCCACACTCTAAGCTCACGTGAGTGTTATTGGCCTATCCTTGCCTTCCACGGTCTCCACAGAACCGTGAGCTCCCTGAAGGCTAGGATCATGCCTGTCTCACCTCCCTTCATCCTTGGTGCTGTCTCAGGATGAGTGGCACCTGCAGGTCCCCGGGGGATGCTGACTGTATTACTGGAGGGAGTAGCTGGGAGGTTAGACGTCACGGATGATAGATACCCAGAGACCAACCGTGTGGGAAGCTCCTTGAGAGGTCTGACCTCCCTTCTTCCGCCTCCTTCAGCCTCCTTACTCAGTATCCTTGATTCACAAACTGCGTCCATACCTCATTGCACAAGTGAAGTTTAGCCGCAAAGCATCCTCTGTCTGGAACAGCCCTGTGCTATGGGCATGAATACTAACATACCACACAATTCCAGCCCAGATGAGAGCCCAGGACTACCAATCAGCAACCCCAGAGAACCCAACACCTAGTGGTGTGGGCCAGCTCGGTGCAAAGAGGGACAGTGGGACCGGAAAGAGCCCAACAAGACACCGTGTCTTGTGGAAGCAGGGAAGGGAGTCTCACGTGATGTAGTCAGAAGGGAGAAGCAGGCTGGCCTCCCATGCCCTCTCTTCCCTTTCCAAGAACACACTCTTGGGGATAAGGAGGCTGATCTCAGGAATGCAGGTGGTAATTTCGCCCTAATGATTACTGTTTCCAGAGTTACTGTCTCACCCTCCCACTCTGCCCGGATGCCTGTGTGCTGGGCCGGCTGCCTGGGTTCCATGGTGTCCTCTGTAAACCAAGACAAGGCGTTTCCCAGCCACTCTTCTGTGACACAGGTTCCTCCTGATGCTGGAGTTGCCTCTCTCTCTCTTTCCTCTTCCTTACTCCCCTCTGCTCTCCTGAGGAGTAGATAAGAACTTGGGTCTTACAGCAGACAGCGCTGAGCTCAAACTCTCTATGGAACACACCAGGTAGATTTGTGGTCTGGGACAAATGACATCATCAGTCTGAGTCTCAGTTTGCTGATCTATGAAATGGAGATGAGAGCACTACCTATCACAAAGAGGCTACAAGGATCGTTTCATCAACAGCTTGCTCTGGTGTGCAGGCAATGTTGCTGTCCTGTTTCTTTTAAGTGGTTAGACTTTCATTTCTGTTCCAAGATCCCATTCCTCTCAGTGATAATCTCAGTTAACTCAAGACACCTGGTTTCCAGCATTGCCTGGATATTCGGAGGTGTTCTTTCAGAGCACTGTGGTAGCACTCCACTTCGGGCGTGCAGCTCCTACGTGTCCCCTTCCTGTGTCCACATGATTCTTGTGCCGCTGGGACACAGCTGGGGCGTTCCAGCCTGTACCAGACATTTGCTGGTCTTCAGAGGTTTCTGGCCAGCCACTCTGGCTCAGGTGTAAGAGTCTTCTCCTTGTCAGACCCTTAAGAGACAGATCAGGACTCTCTTTCCTGATGCAGGCCTGAGGTCAGCAGCCACGCACAGAGGCTGGGCTGGGAGAGCACTCTAGCCATATTCAGTCTCCAGCCCTGGGGTCTTCTTTCAGCTCCTCCACTCCACTAGAGACTGGGCTTGCAATGTGCTGAGCAGATACAGGCCCTAGGCTCCTCTTAAGACCATCGAGGACAAGACCTTCCTCTGCTTGTCTCTCTTATTAGCTGCTGTTCCAGGCTTTTCTCATGCCAGAACTTCCTGATTCAAAATCCAAGACGGTTTCTATATCCTGTTTCTATATCATATCAACTCAGGCAGTAGAAGCCACAGGTCTCAAAATGTGGGGCTGGGTATATAGTCACAGGAAATAACAGAAGTAACTCCATGACTGTCTGCCAGCTCTACACCGCCTGCTTTCAGCAGCCCTTGTCTCAGAGTCAGCGTACTACACAATGGTGGCAGGGCTCCTTCCCTCCCTCGTTTGGGTCTGCTTCCTTCCCAGGCAGCTGGGTGAGCTGGGAGCTGGAGCATGCTGACAGGTTCAACCGCTGCGGTGCAGTGCGGGGCGCACTCGTCGCTGGCATTATTACTAATCATCAGGTGCATCATCAGGTGCCCTGGCTGCTGCTCTCTCCTGCCTTCCCCTATCTCTTCCTCTTGGGTCTTCAGTCTGTAGAAGTTGTGAGAGAGAAAGCAGATCCTGAATGTGCCCCAGCAGGCTGTAGGCATGGCTGCAGCCCCTGAACTCCAGGGGTGTCCTGAGAGCAGTGCCTGCCACTCAGAGGGCCCAGGACTCGATGCACCTCTGCAGGTTTATCCACCGGTTCCAAGAAGCTACACCACACCTTTGAGTCCTCTTGTGAGCTGTTCCTCCCCAGAGACATGGTGCTGGAAACAGTCAGTTGTTAGAGCACCAGGAGGACACGCCACCAGACAGGGAGTGAGGGGCTCTGGAAACAGAAGGACTAAGCTCCAGGCCAGTTCCATCCTTTACTTGCTATGTGACACTGGGCAGGCTAGCACCCTCTCTGTGCCTTAGATGTCTCCTGCATAAAATGGGAGATAATGAGAGTGCTGACCATATGGAACCATTGCAATGATTGAGTGAGGCTGGGTGTGTGACTAGAATACCAAAGACCGAATGCCAGGGAAGGTGGCTGAGCGTGTTAACATAATTATTACGTAACAGGAGAAGAATGGTGTCAGGGAAAGAGCACACTTGCTCAGGGAGATGAAATGGAGTCATGTTCTGTACACACTTGACAAAGACAGGAAATCCTGATCACAGTGACTATCTGCCATGAAGCACAAAATTACAAATCAGAAAAGGGGCGACCCACGATCTGCCTCACCTCTGGCCTGTCCCTCCTCTCCTTTTGATCCATGACTCCCCGCTCCCTCCAACACTCAGCCATCTGCAATGATTTTTCTACCCAGACCTTCACCTTCTAAGCTAACCTAGACCTGAGACTGAGTGGACTCAACTTTCATTTATCCTAGGATGTTGAGTAGGCCTGGCCAGTGGCCAGAGTCAGGCCTGGTGTCCAGAGTGGCAAGGACAGAGGGCATTCTGACAGTTTCCAGGGGATGTCTGGGGTGTTTTTTGTCAGATCTTCATCCTCTTAGACTGTGAGCTCAGCAGCACAGTGTGCACTGATTTTGTGAATCCCTGAGGCAGGCTTGGGCATGGTAACCAGGAGGTGCTCACTCAGCACCCTCACAAAGTTGTCACTGATGACTGAATGAAGATCAGCATTAATGTTATGATGACCTTGAGCCTTGCAGCCTGCAAACCCTCCACTGAATCTCTTACATTCTGCCCTCCATTAACCCTCTGAATTATCAAACCTATCTTATAGATATGTATGCAAACTGGAGCTCAGTAAGTTGAAGTCACACCACTCAGAGAAAAATAAGCATGTCATGCCTTTTCCTTCATCCTTTATCCTTGGATGGAATATTTTTAAATTTATTATCTTATTCTATGTGTATGAATGTTTTACCTGCATGTCTGTACATTTGTACAAACCTATGGAAGCCATAGGAGAGCATTAGATCTCGTGGAAGAGGAGTTACAGGTGGTTGTTAGTTGCCATGTGACTGCTGGGGAGAGAACTCAGACCCTCTGCAAGAGCAGCCAGTGCTCTTAACTGCTGATCTAGCTCTCCAGCCCCAGGTATCCCTCCACACGCTTTGCAGGGTGAGCCATGAATTCTGTGACTGTGTGCCTCCCCCCCACCCCCCATATACACACATAGTTATTCTGGAGGGAAAGGTCTACAGTGTCATTAGACCACTGAACATGTTTTAATCCACTTATCTACACCCCCTCCCCTGCTTCCCACAAGGCTTTTCCCATCCCTGGAGAGCCATTTGATCAAGGTCGACTAAAGCATCTGTCGTGTTCCTAGTGGTGTGCTGACACCATGGCTCTGGGTTCCAGGAATCTCCCTCCTCCTCCTGCAGGCTCTGGGTAAATCAGGGCTCGGCTGACAGCATCTCAGCTGCGTGGGTGGCTGCACTGTATCTGAACTCATCCTGCCCCAGCCCGCAGTGGAGATTGTGCCAGTACATGAAGGGGAATCCCTTGGGGCAGTGCAGCCAGCAGGACACATGGCGGGGCCTGGCCCTTCGTGCGTCACGATACCCCTGTTCCCTTCCCCTGCAGCTCACATCAGTTCTGCTCCCAAGAAAACATGATCAGCCTTGACAGATGAGGCCATATTTAACACACAGGGACACGGCCTGGGAGGAAGAGCCTCCTAAGCCTAAGTCCTGTCCAAATATCTATTCTCTTTTCTGGGGAGACTAAGGAATGGAATATTTTCTGAGTCAAGACTATCACCCTGCTCAAAAGAATCAATTCTTTGGTAATCACAGTCACTTTTAGCCTGACCTTGCTCTTGCTATCAACTTTTCCAGAATGCAAAAATTGCAGTTCTCAAAGGTCAGATGAATTTGCCCAAGGTCACACAGCAAGCCTTGAACTCACAGCCTGATTTGAAAGTCACCTGTGCTTCCCTGACCTCTGAAATTCTATCTGTGCACAAGGATACTTGGAGCACTTAGGATACTAAGAGCATTCTCTGAACATCTGTCACCCCAAAGGAGGGCTCGTGCTGAGGAGAGGATGGTGCTGCCTCGGGAGTCATACCAGTCTCTCCTCTCAGGGATGTACTCCCCAGGCTCCCCTGATCTCCACTCAGTCTGAATGCCCACAAGCAGGGCAGTACTCTGAGAGGTTTCCAAAGGCCAGAATGCCACTCTTTTTTTTTTTTTAATTTATTTTTGTATGTGTATGAATGTATTGTTTGCATGCAGGTCTGTGCACCCGTGTCGTGCAATGCCGCGGAGGTCAGAAGAGGGTCTCGGATTCCCCTGGAACTGGAGTTCTCCTGGAATTGGAGTTACAGACGGTTCTTAGCCGCCATGTGGGTGCTGGGGATCGAACCCGGGTCCTCTGCAAGAGCGTCGGTGCTCTTAACCGCTAGGCTATCTCTCCAGCCCCCAGAATGCCACTCTTATTTCCCTATAGAATCCTCCAAGAAGTCCACAGAGGACTCACTCCATTTTACAGACTGGACATGGCAATGTGCCCTAGAGGTGTTGGCCTTTGACCGCCTTTGAGATTTGGAAATAAAGTGAAGTCACCCACATGAAGTCACCTGCTGCGCCTGTTGGAACCTGGTTTCTTCTACCAATTCCCCCATTCCCTGGTGTTCCCTTTGGGGCCCCAGCCACACAAGCCCTCGTTAATTCCCAAAAAGACCCTCTGCAGGCCCTCTTCAGGGCATTTGCACATCCTCTGTTTAGAATATCCTTCGTCACCTTATCTATCTGTCTCATAACCCACTACCCATTTCCATCTATTCCAGGTCTCATCTCTGGGAATCTCTCCTGGCCCCAAGCCTGTGCCCCCAGCCTGGGTCTCTGCGACACTTCAGGCTTCTTTTCCCACTTCACAGCCTTAGTTCTCCTTGTTTGATTTTCTTTGTCTGTCTCTCTCTAGACTGCTTTAGCTCTGTCTGCTCCACAGCTGGTCTGACAGTGGCACAGTCAATCTGCATGGAAGGAAGGGAAGCAGGAAGGGAAAAGGAAGGAAGAAGGAATTTTCTTGGCTTAGTGACCCAGTTAGTAAAAACTGATGATTTCCAGATCATCCATGATCCTTTAACAAGTGTGATTTCTGAAGTAAAGTTTAATTCATTCATTCACTCACTCATTCATTCAACACTTGCCCTCAGCTAAATATATACACTACACACACACACACACACACACACACACACACACACACACACACTGTACAATAGAGAAGATAACACCTGGGAAATACACTCAGAGAATAAATCTGAGGAGTACATGGAGATGCGTGTGAAGGACGAGAGACAGGGAAGGCAACAGCAGACATACTCCTGCCTCTTGGGACCTTGCAACAGAGCAGAGAGCCGTGTGAAGAGGAAGCACCAGAGATGTGCTCAGGGACTGCCAAGGAAGCACAACATCAGTCATCCTGCGTCCAGGAGCCACTTGTCCTGCTGTCCCTGACAGGATATACTAGCTAAGATGGCAGTGCCGGCTTCACCCCACCCGAGCTTTGATGGCTGCAGGTCACTCTCTGCAGATGAGCTAGCTTGCGCCTCACTTCCAGCTCTGACTCCTCCCTTGTCTATCCTAGCATGTATTAAATTTTTGTGTCTCCCCCAGCTCATTGTGTTGAAGCCCTGACCCCCCAGCCAGGCCGTATTAGAACATAGAGTCTCTAAGAAAGTAATCGTAATTCAGGGACTGGAAAGATGGCTCAGTGATTAAGAGCACTGGCTGTTCTTGCAGAAGACCGGAGTTTGAATCCCAGTACCCACATGGCAGTTAACAACCATCTGTAATTCCAGTTCCAGGGGATCTGATGATGTCCCCTCTGTGTTCTGTGGGCACTGCACACTGCAAAACACTAGTATGCTTACACATATGCAGGCATAACACACAGACACATAAAATAAAAATTAATTAATAAAAAAGAAAGTAATTCAGGCTAAATGGGGACATAAGGGTAGGGTTCTGGTATTTAAGAAAACAGTGCAAGGGGTAGTTCATGTCCTCTGCGTGCACAAAGAGGACAGCAGTGCACACTGGGAGACGGTGGCCATTTGTGATCCAAAGAAGGGGACCTCACCAGACATTGGCTCTTGACTGTGGACTTCTAGTCTTCAAAATTGTGAGGAATAGATCCTGGTAGCATGAGTCACCCAGATATGGCATTTTGTTGTGACACTGGGCCAGATGAATACATGCCCCATATCCAGGTCATACCTTCAGAAGGACCTGGAAGCAAGGCCTACCCTCTGACCTGAGCCTCTAAATGGGACTTCTTAGGGCATCCCTCTGAGGTTGTACAGGGGGAGGGATGCAGTTGTCAGAGGGCTGCAGGGGTCTAGGGAGACCTGCAGGTGCTTGTCTGCGCTTATGGAATGCCAAGCCTCTCCTTCCTTCCTCCTCCACCGGCTTTCCTGCCCTCTTCCCTTCCTGGCCTCACCAACTTCATCTCCCTGCTGTCCATCTCTCCTTTCCTTCTCCCTTTCTCCTTTCCATCCTGCTTTCTCTTCCTTCACCCTTGTTTCTCGTCTGTTTGACAAATGCTTGCTCCTTCCCACCTCAAACAAATGAGGTGTCTAGAGTTTGGAAGCTGCTGGAACTAAGTTCAATCTGCATTACCCCCATTCTGCTGTGTGATGTTGGGCACAACGAGAGCTTTCTCTGGGTTCTACTTCCATCTCGCACATTATATTGACACTTCCCTCATGCTGCTGGGAGGCTGGCGAGATGCTGCTTTCAAGGGTAGAGTGGCCTGTGGCTGAGGGTGGACCCCTACTGCTGCTGCTGAGGGCCAGATGTGGTGCTGCACTAACAAGAGGTATAGAAATGAGTCAGCCACAGCCTTCAGTGGCTTTCGTCTTTGCTCTTCATCTGTCGGGTAGGAATTCTATTCTCAGGGTCTCCATCTGGTATTAAAAGACTGAGATTAGTGAAGGATGGGATTCCGGTTGGCACCTGATCATGTGCAATTCAGCTCTCTGCTGTCTCCTGCCATGGCCCAAATGTTCTGCATGCGTAAGTCTGGGCTCTTCAAATAGTCTGAGAGTTTTTAGAAAGTGAAGGCTGGGGTTCCTGCTTTGCAGATGCCCCCCAGACCCATTCATGCACATCCTGGTTCAGAGGCTAATTGGGGTTCACAGATATTCAACATGAGACCAGTCAGGCTGGGAAGTTGACACCTCACCTAGCCTAGGCACCCAGCCCCTTTGACTAAATGTGTCACTTGGTGTCCCCTTCCTCATCTGACACATGAACATAGCTCCTTCATGAGTTGACCTAAGGACTGGGTAAGACCAGTCAAGGGAAGAGGCATTACCCCTCTAAAGCACTCTGCAAGTGTCCTGTATTTCCATTTACTCAAGGACTCATTCCGTTATTCAGTCATTGATTCTGCACATGTTCACTGAGTGTCATCTGCCTGCCAGGTTCTATCCTAATTACATAGGTCCGAATTGAGTAAGAAGAGGCAAGAGTCCTTAGGAAACTGCCAGTGCGGGGCTGCAGACCTCCCATTGATCAACTCATATGTCTGAGTTCATGCTAGAAGAAATAAGGGTGCTGTTCCTAGAGTCACGCTAAGCTAGTGATCTTCTGGGCACCCCAACTTCCTTCCCAGAAGGAGAAGAGAAAGGAGCAGTCCCTATGCCCTCCAGCCCCGAAGCCTCTTAGTGCCCTCATCTGCAAACAGGAAGGGCCTTAGGACATTGCAACAGAGCCCTGGACATTAAATTCTGATTCCAATCTCTGGCCAGGCAATTTCAGGCCAATTCATCTTCTAGATGAGCCTTCATTTTTCTTCATGGTGATGACGGGCTTGACCTGACTGGGGCTTTGGTGGGTGTCACATAGATAATGAGGTTCACCAGAGGGGGCAACGCAAAGAAAAAGAGTATATGGTTTTAAGTGCATTGCCCCTGCTGCAAAAATAGGACATGTGCTGGGATCTAAGCAAATGCTAAGTGTTGTCTACATGAAAGACACTATTCAGGGTCCCTGGGTTGAGTTGCAGGACTTGTGTGACCCTAATGGGGAGCTAATGGGCTAGATAAGGGGAGACAGCTCTCCATGAATCCCATCTGCCTGGAGTTAGACTCCATGTGGGTGCAAGTTTGTGTGAGTCTGGGTGACCTGATGGCTTTTTGTACTGTATGTACACCTGCATCAGTGTCTTGGGCAGTCTTACAGATGCACCCCCCCATGGGTGTATAATGGGATTTAAGTCTGTCTGCAGCATAGTAACATCTGTGTGGGTTTGAGGGACCTGTGACCATATGTTTCTGGTAGTACATATGCATGCTTGCTTATGAAACCATATGTTGTGGGATTCTGAACTCCAAATGTGCCAGGCATTTGTGTGGTGCAGGGGAAATGACTGGGCAGGGGTCTGGGAGCAGCTGAGGCTTAGGATTCTCATTTGGAGCTCACATGTGTCCCAGTGGAAGCCCAGACAGGTGGGGTGGACAGGGAGCTGGGCTGGGAAAGAGGGAGATCCCCAATTTCCCAGAGAGAGCCTGTCATTTACTGCCCCCAGAGGGTAAGGCCACAAGGTCCCCCACCCCTGCCCCCTCACTGGGAAGCAGTGTTGGGGATCCTGGTTTTTGTTACTTGGAGAGGTGGTAGAAGGGAGACTGTTTTCTAAATTCAAGGTTACATCCTCAGCACGAACTCAAAGGACTGCCCCTTAGATGAGCACTACTATTTACTATTCACTATTTTTGTGCTGGTGAGAAAGACAAGAGAGGAAAGGGAGAAAGAGGAAGAGCAACAAGAGGCAGAAGCAGGCAGATCTCTGTGAGTTTGTGGCCAGCCAGAGATGCATTGTGAGTCTCTGTCTCAAAAAAAAAAAAAAAAAAAAAAAAAAAAAAAAGAGACCTGGATCTTCCTGCCCAGCTCCTGTCATTAGAGGAGAATTAGAGGAGAGCCCTAGCCTCCGGGATTCTGCAGGTGTCCCAACCCCAGAAGAGCCCTTCTTTCTGAGGACAACCATCTCCCTCTCCCGGGAGAACGTAGGCAGTGTATTCAATGTGATTTCCTTTGAAGTCAAATGAAATCGCAAGGCCCTCCCCTAGGGAAACACACACACACACACACACACACACACACACACACACACACACACACACACAATCTCTCCCATGCATGCATGCATACATGTTCCCCGCATGCCTCTGCCCCTGACCTGTACCCATCGGCCAGATGCCTGGCTCCGTCTGTCTGCCCAGGAGGGCATCCCCGCTGTCCCGCACAGTGGCGTAGGCAGGGCTGTGCGGGGCAGCAGGGCTGTGCGGGGCAGCAGGGCTGGTCCCCGCCCCGCCCCTCCGCGGTCCACTCCGGGGCTAGCGCAGCCCCGCGTCCGGCCGGCCGCGCCACGGCTCCGCTCCGCTCTGGTCCCAGGCGCCGTTCATTCATGATTGGTACTCGGCCCCGGGAGACCCAGCCCGAGCGCGGGGCGGAGCGGGCGGGCGGCAGCAGGGGCGGGCGGAGCGCGGCTCCCGCACCGCACGCGGCGCGGGCTCGGCAGCCTTGGCCGGGCGGGCGCTCTGGCCCGGTGTCCGGAGCCTGGCAGGCGTGGGGCTCGGTCCTCGGCCCTCGGCGGGGGGCAGCAGCCCGGCTGGGTGCGTGCCCCGGGAAGCAGCTGCGAAGCCTCTCCCGAGCCTCTGGTCCGGGAGTCAGTGCATGTGCCGGGCTGGAAACGGAAGGCAGAAGCTCCTAGCGCCGGCCCCACGCTCGCTGAATACCAAGCTGCAGGCGAGCTGCCGGGGGGCTTTTTGCTTTCTTTTCTTTTTTTTTTTTTTTCTTTTTTTTTTTTTTCTCCTCCAGTTCTGAGTGAGCAATCCACACCGATTTCTTTTCAAGGGGGAGGGACAGGGCCTGGGGTCCCAAGTCTCACACAAGTCTTCGCTGCCATGGGGGCCGTCATGGGCACCTTCTCATCCCTGCAGACCAAACAAAGGCGACCCTCGAAAGGTAAGAGCCCTGTCCTCCTTTTGTCCCTCTGGATGGGTTTGAGGGTGCTGGGTGCTGTGTTGGGAGCCCCGTCTGCATCTCTGGGTCCCAGTCCTCCTGTCCATGAGGATTCTGGACAGCCTCTTGCATCCAGAGGAGTAAGAACATCGTGGGAGGGTAGGTGTGAAGACCAGGGTCAGGAGCCAGATTAGATGCTGTGTTCTCCTGGACCTTTGTCATGGGAAACCTCTGGGAGCAGGACGAGACAGATTCACAGGTGGAGATTACTGTGTTTTCTGGGTGGAAATGTTGGGAGGTTCTTCGCGCTCCCCTGAGGGCTGGCGTTGGTGTGACCTGGAGCACTCAGTGAGGGTGCTCACACTCTGCATGCCCACATGGGATAGCCATGTCAGCTGCTGATCTGGGAGGGAGCCTCACCATGAGGGACCCAGTGATTTGCCTGCCCACCCTCCAATCCTCTGCAAGCCAAAAGGAATGAGCTTCTGCCAGGTGGTAAAAATCCCAGGCTTGGGTCGTGAGGCCCAAGGAGCCTGTAAGAGAGAGCTGCTAAGGTCTGGGGACCTCAGAGGAACCTGTGAAAAGGTTGCTGGGGACAGAGTTTACATCAAAGATTAAAAAGTGTGACATCCTGGCACCCCTTCTGTCTGGAGCCAGCTGCCTCTCTCCAGCTGTGGCCAGCCCAGGTCACCACTGGGAGAGGTGTCACACATCCACATGAAGTTGGGTGACCTTGTTGGGCTGTGGTACATAATGCAGGCATTCTATCCAACTGTTAGAAAGTTGCTTGTAGGAATAAAGAGAACAGAAACAATTAAGAAATATATAATGATGGGTTTGATTTGTTTAATGCTCAGATTCCATTGCAAATAACAGAAAGATGGCACATGATCTGCAGCTTAACCGTTCAAGTTCAGCTATTGAGCCAGATCCTGGCTACAGGTGGGACTGGTTATAGCACCTACCTTGTGCCAGCTAGTGTTTAAGGCTGTACTAGGGTCATGGTGGCTGCAAGTGTGCAAGGCATCTCCTCATAGCACTCGGTTCGTCTCATCTTGCCTGGGAGCACAGAGCTCCCCAGGAAGAAGGGCTCAGGCTTCTGGCTCAGTTCCCAGGGACACAGGCTGGCTGGACACCCTAAGATCTTCAGGGGCAGATCCCAAGTGATGAAACACTGCTGGCCTGACAGCCCAGAGCAAAAAGGGGCTTCCGGCTATTTTGCAGCTGAGTTCCATGTCCTGAAGGCAGAGAAGGCACTGGTGCATTTCAGCAGCCCAGAGCAGGTCTGCCAGCCTTCGCCCAGGGCCTTGGTGCTCTGAGCTCTGCCTCTCCTAGATCCTGAGAGGCTGCTTTGACTGGGAACAAGAATGAATACCAAATCCACCGCCTCCCATCATCTATCTGAACACCATGAGGGAACCGTAGGGTACAGTTAACTTGGATTTCTTTTAAAATATTTATTTACAGTTTCTGTGCCTCCTTGAGAGGTAATCAATCAGGTGTCACAGAAAGATCTGAGGCTTTATAGTCCAATGAACTGTACATGGGAATCCCAGCCTCATCATCACTTTCCAGGACCTTAAGCAAATCTCACCTGAGTGAGCCTGCCTTCATATCCCTCGAATGTGTGAGAATTCCACCTCCCAAGGGAAGCTGGAGGAAGTGGAAGGAGGGAGGACCTTGCCTCATGTACTCTGCTGGCTGAAGCTGTTAGGAACCAAGAAGAGGTTGTTGCAAGAGGATGAGGGTGAATGGATGATGGCCTCAGGAATGAGCGATGGCCATGGATCTCCAGGCAAACTGCTGGGAAAGAAGCCGGAGCTCAGGGGTCACTCTCTACCACTGCCTTCTCTCACTCCCAAATCCAGATCACCTGGGGTCAGTTCCTATAGGACCTCAGAGGCCACAGCACTTCCTCCTCTCTCTCTTAGGGCCCTAAGAAAGAGAAGAGGATATACCAGCATTCGCTGTGGCACTACTGGTTGCCTACACAGCACTAGGTGCTTTATCTGAACATTTTAATATCTAATTTATCAAGAGTCTAAGACTCCTAGAAGGTCCAGGGTCTTTGAGTGGGTCTCTAAAGCAGTCCCTTTTGCCCAGAGCCATAGAACCTGAATTTTCAGGGAGTTCATAACAAAGTCCAGCCTCACTGTCTTTTCCATCTGAATGCAAATTAGGAAAAGAGACTTCCAAGTGAGAAAGCTTGAGAAAGGAGACAGAGCTCCACTGAGAAGCTCGTGATCAGGGTCGCATCCTGCCCTGGTCCCTCTCCTTTTTGGTGCTTTGGTTTCTGTGAAAAGAGGATATTCCATTGGGCATTTTTTCAGGTTCCATTTGGTTCTCAAATGCTAAGGGTTTTATTGTTGGTCCTGTCACGTCACCAGAACCAGAGCTATGATCTCTGAGATGTCAGGCTCAGATTTAATTAGACGCAGTCAAAAGAGAGTGGTTGAGATTTTCAAATGAAGAACTAGTCTGTCTCCCTGCTGGGTTCAAGTCCAGGATCTACCCCTCACTGGCTGTGTGACTAAGCCTTGTTTTCCTTCACTGTGAAAGAGGGACAATAGTAGTTACTGTCTTAAAATAGCCGGTGTGTTATATGTATTTCAGGATAATGGAAATCAAGCACTTAGCACAGGTTCTGCTGCATAAGTCATCAGCAAATTTTAAGTAATATTCAGTGTATGGCTGTACTGCTTGGACTTCCAAATGCCCAGAATATGGCTACTGCAGAAATAGGCAGTACTGTTGAGAGTCTTACAGCACATTTCTAGAATGTTCTTTGAGCCCTGTGGAGGTCACTAAAATCAAAAGTCAGGCATTGAGATTCAGAGCGTTTGCTCTAGCCCACTGACCTCTGCACCATGGCTGGTCCAGAAAGTACTTTGGCCTGCTCAGCTCCAAGCCCAATACTTCCAAAACACTACTTGAAAACATATGTCTCTGTTTAAAACAAGACAAAAATTCCATGTGATTAGTGCTGTAAAAGAAATGCACCTAGCCCAAGCTGATGTTCCAGGAGTTCTCCCTGCAGGCAGCAGTAATTTGAGAGCCTTGTCAGTGAATAAAAGCACTAGGTTCACTTTCTGTTATCTATTTGGGTTCTTGACATGTCTTTAATTGAAAACTGGAAAAACCTTTCTTGGGGATTTGGTCTCTGCCCCTAGTACCTAGCAGAATTTCTGGCTATGAGGAGTTTCATGTGTGCTTTTCCTACCAAGGACTTGGCTCTTTGGCTTGAATGGGTGCATGAGGCTGCATGTGCATGCAGCTGTGGCCTCTCTGGGAATCAGGAGACTTTAGGAAATCACCACTAAACCAGGGCCTTGTCAATTACAAGTAAATAATCCCACATTGCTTGGGTGGCCGGTCTTTAACTTTTCCATGACCAAATGCAACATTCAGAACTTTGAGAGGGGCTGAGCTTTGGAACCCCACAAAGCCCACTGAGTGGGTGAGCAAACTAGATCCCATGGCTATCAGATACTTTTTATAAGGTCACAAGGCAGAGAGTGTGAAACTGCTCTTAAGGCTCCTAAATTAGAAAGCGCCTAGGAGAGCTGTGGAGACATGGAGTCCCCGATGAGGCTGGAGAGATGGAGTGGTACATAAATTCTAGAGAGCACTAGAAAGCAGCAATGAGCAGAGAGGCACAAGGAAACAGTAGCCCTGCATCAAAGCAGCCTGGTCTCAAGACTTTCAGCAAATCATTTCACCTTGGAAATATCCACTTCTTCATCTGTAAAAGGGTTACAAGGCAACAGACATGTTTGTGCCGTGGACTTTCCTCACCTCAGCATCTCTGCTCAACATTTCAGCTCTGTGATCTTCTTTCACCCAATCCCTATCTCTTTGTCTACTAATTCAAATTCTACCCACTTTCCAAGACCTCACTCAGCTGATTCCATATTGAGGAAGCCTTCTCCAAGCCCCAAGGAGATGTGACTTCTCCATCTGAATTCCTCACACTTAAGGTGTACCGTTCTCCTAACGCACAAGTCATGCTTGGAATCAGACAGTCAATGGAGGTGTTAACCCCTCCCTTTTGTCAAGGCGTAGCTTCTTGGGAGCAGGAAATGTGGATGAATCATTCTTCAAAACACCTGCCTTGGTTCTTCACACGTAGTAGGCTCTCATTAAACATTTTCCAGTGGAAATTATAAGCAATGAGGTGGTTGGCTTCTCTCCGTTATTTCCTAGAATTGCAGACCCTGCAGGAAAAGTTAGCTTCCCGCTGGAATTTCAGTTACCAGCCCTCTGCCTGAATGAATTCTGTTACTTGGTCTGTTGACTTTGAATTGGCTTTGTCCATGAAATGTACTGAATCTGTTTACCATTTAGCAGGAACGTGCTGGGAACAGTGTTCCTATTCCCTAACCCAGATATTCACAGGAGTATTAGGGTTAGGGGAATGACTACCTAAAACAAGTCGGGGGGGGGGGGGTTCCGTTTGTTCCCTGGAAAAGAACCAAGTAGATGGGTGAAAGATGAATGATTACACAAATAAGCAAATCAATAAGTGAGAAAATGATCAAGAGCAAGCGAGGAGCGGATAATCAAATGAGTGGCAGACAATGAATAAATGAGTGCATGATTAAATGACTATATCCATAAATGAATGAAAGAACGATGACGTCCTAGAAAACTACAATAAAAGACTGTCTTTCCATGAAGAGAGTGATAATTATGCTGCCCAGTTCCAGTATCGAAACCACACAAGATCCTAGACTGGCTAACTTAAAGAAAAGAGGCTTATTTTGGTCCACATTTCTGGAGGTCAGAGGAGGGCGTAGCATATCCGTTGATGGATAGACTTCTTCTGCTGGGTCCTGAGTCACATGGGGAGAAGTATCCTCTTATAAAGCCCCTGGCATTCATAGGGGGTGGGGTTTTACTCTAAAGACCTTGTTAAATCCTAATCACCAATTGCTCCCCAAAGGTCCTAAACACCATTGTTTAATTTTCCACTTCTTAATACTTCATGATAGAAATTAAAGTCTAAGATGAGCTTTAGCAGGGACAAACTATAGAAACCCTTACTATGAAATGTGGAGGAGCCAAGGGCACAGAAAACCCTGTGCAGATAGTTAATAGAAAACTTATATGGAATGCTTCCTAGAATACTGAAAATCTAAATCCAGTCTAAAGGTCCCAGGAGGTTCCAGATACCCATAGGCACCTATGTCTTTGAGGATGGTGGCAAGATGGTAATGTATCTAGATTAAAAAAATATACTTTTGTTGCAACAAAAGCTCAAATAGGTCCACAATGGCCTCCCTTGTTTTTCAGGTTCACTGTTCCCTAGTCTGGGTGAGGTTTGACCTCTCTTCATGTCTGCCCATTTATTTGTTCACTTGGCCAATCCCATAATTATTCTCTAACATTTTGGCCCTCATCTCATTTCCGCTTATGGTCTACTCTATCTCCTGCACCCTCCTTCCACCTCCATTTCCCCATTCACCTGGTGAACTCCTACATAATCTTCAAGGCCTCTTCCAAAATCATCCCTTTGGAAAGTCCTCCCGCACTCCCGCAGGGCACCCCATCTCTCTTTTCTCTGGTCCCATACAGCCGTTGCCGCTTCTCTTAGCTGGGATCCTGTGCACACTGAGGCTGTCATGAGTTTACACATTTATCTCTCTGACTGGCTCTCAGGGGCTGATTCTTATTCCAGAGCTGCTGTCAAGCCTGACACCTGGTCCAGACTTGATGGATGTTGCCTGTGTAAAGGATGGATGGGTTGAGGTATGTGTGTGCGATGGCTCTGGGAAATATAGGGGCTCTGTGATGCAGAGGAGGACTCCAAGTCTGTGCCTGGGGAGAGGCCTCCAAAAAATTCTGCATAATGGCCCTGGAGCGGATGCTCCCATTCATCAGGCAAGGAAGGAGTGCGTTTAGAAGAGAGCCAGAGAGAGAGAGAGAGCAAGGGTCCTGCGGCTTCAGAGAAACTAGTTTCAGGGCCTCATCTCCCTCCAGGTGCTATTTTAAGTAGGTCACCCTCTACACTCTAGAAGTAGTGTAGTCAGGTGGGATATTGCTCTCTACCCATATGCTAGCCATGGGAGTAGTACTTTGAATTAATTCTTGTTATTCCAGGCCACATTAAAAGCCTGTTTTGTGTGGTGGGCAGACACGGGAATGGCAGACACTGCATTGGAATCGGGGACCTGAGAGAAGTGTGCAGGATGGTTAGAGCCAACTGGGTCAAGGTAAAAAGAAGTCTTGGAATTGAACCCTCCTCCCTGCATTTCTGAACCTCAGTTCCTTCCTCTGTAAAATGGGACAAGGACAGTCTCTCCCTTACAGGCCAGTGTGGGGCAACGGAAGGACTAGTCCCAGTGTGTCATGAGAGGAGATGCTTTAATAATTTTGGGTACTGCTGACTTTGCTGCTGGCTTCTGTCCCAAGACAGGGCCCACCTCCTGTGTTACACTATTGTAGGAATTCTCTGTCCTTTTCAGCTATGGCCTCTAATTCTATACCCTGGAGACTCAGCTGCCATATCCACAACCCTTGGAACCCTGAGCCACTTCTCTGGCGATACCTATGGGAAGTTGCCAAGGTTAGGTGGTAGCAGAAATTCCCAACCATGAGGCATGGAAACATAATCAGCTTCCAGAAGGATGATGATGGTGATGATGACAATGATGGTGATAACAGTGATGGTGACGATGACGATGATGATGACACCTAAAATCTATCCAGCCTCCACACAGTGTCAGGCACCATGTCTGCTCGTTCCTGGGTTCCTTTACCTTAACCTGGGTTGCTGCAATAGTTCCCATTTCCCAGTTAAGGAAACTGAGGCTCTAAGAAGTGAGATGCTTTGCTGGGACCACAGGGCTGGATGACAACAGAGCCTAGTTCTGGCAGATCACAGAGCCCAAGCCTTGCATCACCATGCCATCCTCCTTTCTCCTAGCCTCAGATCAGGAGCTTGAAGGGCTGAAGTGGAAAAGCAGTCAAAATGGTGACAGTCAAAATGGCAGAAGGGATATCCAAGAAGAGACCGGAGCTCCTCATTAACTATACTGAGCAACTGAGCTGCCTACAGCCATGGAAAAAACACTCTTAGCTCATCTCCAGCTACCCTGGCTCTGCCTGCATTTCATCTGACACTGTAAAATCTTGAGTATGAAATGATTGGGGGCAGAAGGCCAATTAGCAAATTCATTAATAGGATTAAACCTCTCTCCCCTGCTCTAATCATTTATGTGAACTAGATTTTTCCTCCTTTTGTTACAGCCATCAAGGCCCATCAGGGAAGGATCAGGCAAGCATTTAAACATCTCCAAGACTGTTAGAATCTAAGACCTTCAACATCAAGCAGCCAACTCAGGGTTTCACGTGGTCCAGAGAACAAGGAGGGCTCAGGCAGTTCATGAGTAGTTTCCATGCAAAGCAGCCAGGTACAAGTGACTAGATTGCTGTATGTTTTTACACAGCTTTCTCTCTTTACTTCTGCTCTGTCCTTAGCCAGTTGTCCTCAGCTCAAGTCCAATCACCTAAATGTATGTGACACAATAACCACAAACATATACTTCTGGTAGACGGACATGAATTCTGTCTGTTGAAGTTGACTCTGCAACTTCCTCTCTACCTGACCTTGGGCAGGTCACCTCGTCTATGTAAGCTTTCATTTTCATATAATCTGCAGAAATGGGACATTGATAAGAATTCCCTCCAAGGTTGTTATGAGGATTTAATGCAATAGTATGTACAAGGTGCAGTAGTCAGCACAAAGCAAGAATGCAGTCAAAGTAAGTTGTTCCTGTTATCACTGTTTGTGTTTGTCCTGGACAAAATGTGGCCTCAGCCCAGCAACTTTACCCATGAGCTTGTTAGGAATAGAGAATCTCTGGCCCCAACTCAGACCTAGAAAATTCTGGCTTGTATGTTATCAAGATGTTTTGCATGCCACTGAACTTTGACAAATGACCCAGAACATAGATTATAGAAATATATAGATTACATGATTTAACATTATGTATCAAGCTGGAAGGGGCCTCTGAAATCCTCTGGCTTAAGCCTCTTATTATGGATAATAAAAACAGAGAAGGGCATTGTTCACAGTCATGTGGCTTGAATGTCAGCCTGGCTGACTTTCCTAGCCCTGCTTGTCTTTATATGAATAATTTCAAATTCAAAGTCCCCAGATTTGCATTTCTGCAATTGAGGTTTTCTTTTTTTTTTTGGTCTTTTCAAGACAGGGTCTCCCTGTAGCCCCAGCTGTCCTGGAACTCACTCTGTAGACCAGGCTGGCCTTGAACGCACAAAGATCTGCCTGCCTCTGCCTCCTGAGTGCTAGGATTAAAGGCGTGCGCCACCACACTGGGCATCGTTTTCTTTATTTTTAATAAAACACAAGTGCAGGACCATTAAGTTGTTATTTTAAACTTTTTATTTAGGTGCATATGAGTTTCCCTGCATGAATTAGGTGCATTATGTATGTGCAAGAGCCTGGGGAGGCAAGTAGAGGCCACTGGATCCCCTAGAAACTGGGGTTACAGGTGGTTGTGAGCAGCTATGTGAGTGTTGGGAACCAAACCCAGGACCTCTGCAAGAACAATAAGCACTCTTAACCCCTGAGCTATCTCTCCAGCCTCTCCCATTACGTTTTAATTTAGTATTTTAAACGTTTGTCCAGCCAACTGAGATGTGAATGTTTATTTTTTGGTCTTTTTTGAGACAGGGTCTCCCTTTAGTCCCAGCTGGCCTGGAGCTCACTATGTAGACCAGGCTGGACTTGAACTCACAGAGATCTGCCTGCCTCTGCCTCCTGAGTGCTGGGATTAAAGGCATGTGCTACCACACCTGGCCTAAGAGATGTGGATTTTTAATTCCACCAGCCATCTCAGAGCTTTACCTCCAGGTTCTTTACTACTTAAAGATGTGAAGCCATAACAGAGCCCAGCTGGCTGCAAGTAGAGACTTCCTTGCACAGGAGATAACGTCAAGAAGGCTCAGTACCTACAAGCAGCCAGGGTGTGTGTGCGCAAAGCCCTTGAGTTGGGCTTTGAAACCAGAATGTAACAGAGATTAGTAGGGGTCTGAATGGATAAAAAAAGACCTTGAGGCATGAATGTCAAATTCCTTGTCTAGGTGCCTCAGATGTCCTCTCTGTGGGGACGGGTACCCTAATTTTTCATGCTTATGGTAGTCCTATATTGGATAGATATACTGGTATGTTCTTTGCAGAGTAGAAAATGGGCTCAAGGAGGGTTCTAGAAAGGTCTGATTGCAAGGCACCACACCTGGCCTTCTGCTTGCAGCTTTAAGACATCTGTAGAAAAAGGCCGGATCCCCAGGGAGAGAATTGACAGTTGCTGTCAGCTTTGCTCCCAGAAACCAAACATGGCAGCCACCAGCTTCCTGTTGACCCATCAGCTCTTCATCTATGCTGACCTTGGCCCGGTGAGAAGAGGGTCTGAGAGGCTGTGCTGCCTCGCGGAGGGAAAGCCCACGAATTGCCAGCCCTGGATGGGAGGCTGCACTTTCCTGCCCTCTCTAGGCTTTACCCACCTGGGCTCTTCCAGAAGGTCATGCTATGTGCAGCAGGCGTCTCTTAGGGTGACTTCCCTTCCCACCTACCTAAGTGGGGAGCAGTGAGGAGCTCCCTCCCTTTACTTCCTCCTTTGCACACACTGAGCCCTGGGCTGCTTTAGAACTGCAAAGCCTAAGTGACCGAACACTAAAAGGATCTCATTTCCCATCTTCTCACTAACGACTATTTACATAATTCAAGACAAAATCTTTTTTTATTAAAGTCCAAGAATATTTATTTATTTATTTATTTATTTATTTATTGTCCTTTTGTTGAGACAGGGTCTCCCTGTAGCTCCAGCTGTCCTGGAACTCACTCTGTAGACCAGGCTGGCCTTGAATTCACAGAGATCCACCTGCCTCTGCCTCCCAAATGCTAGGATTAAAGGCGTACGAGTCCAAGGATATTTATTAAAATTTGAATTTGTTCCCATTACGACTACTTTGATGACAATTTTTGAAATATCATGTGCTGTCAAAACACATTTCTTCATAACGTTTGGCACACACAGTGTTTGCTTTGTTGGTGCTGTATTATTTTAATATTAGAGTTGCAAGAGATAATAAGAAGAAAAGATATTAGACACCTGTTGTATAGCAGAAATTATGCAAACTATTAACAAAGTAACAAAAACCCAAAATACTTTTCTTAAATGTATATTTTATTGAATTTTTGTGCATTTCATACAATACATCTTAATCATACTTAGATACCCTTCCCCTATCTGCACCCCCCCATAGCACGCCCACAGGATTTCATGCTTTCTGTCATATATGTTAAGGCCTATCAAGTTTGTGTACCCAGATGTCCCTCAGTGTGAAAACAAAAGGCCTCAACTGGCCAAAATGTAGAGAATAAGGAACTGCAGAGTGTGTGTCCCTGGTTAGGACTCATGTTAAACCTCACCCACCCAGGGCTCAGAGACCATTGTGGAAGAGGGGGGCAGAAAGATTGTAAGAGAGGGGGTAGTGCATGACCACAAGGAAACAGTCCCCAGGCTTCTGAGAACTTGCTCATGTGAACTTACAGAAACAGTGGTGACAATGTACGCAAGACCCATGAAAACTCAATCAGACAACAGCCAGCCCGGAGCTGGGGAAATGGGTGGGAGGCCCCAAACTTAGCCTATCACTGCTGGATAAATGAAAGTCAATCTTCTTTAAGAGAGCGACACTAGATGACAATAGATGAACTCACACCAAGGGATATCTGGATACATAAAATACTTTTTTTTTTTGGGTCTTTTTGAGACAGGGTCTCCCTTTAGTCCCAGCTGGCCTGGAGCTCACTTTGTAGACCAGGCTGGCCTTGACCTCACAGAGATCCGCCTGCTTCTGCCTCCCAAGTGCTGAGATTAAAGGCGTGTACTACCACGCCCGGCTACAAAATACTTTTTTATATAGTAAACTAATTTAATCTTTACAGAAACCTTTGAAGATAAGCACTAGGTAAAGATGGAATCTCATGCTGTGGGAAAGAGGCACTGATCTCCCTGTTTTATAGGTGGGGAAACTGAGGCTCTAGAGGAAATGCCCAAGTCCCCCTAAGCAGTGGTGCAAGGACTAGGAAGCCCTCAGGAAAGCGTCATTCTGGTAACAAAAATGAGGGGGCAGAATTCCAACAATGTGCCAGTGCCTTAGCAACTTCACTCTGTTTAAACCTTACTATATCCAAGAATGTCAACAGTTTCCAGGCAAAGAATCTGAAGAATAAAGGGCTTGAGGAGAGGTGAGCCCTCCTCACTCCTCTGTTAGTTCCACTTCCTCAGGTTCCACCAGCCTCATATGGTAGGTAATCAGAAATAAAGCTTCCAGGAAGTTTCCAAAGGCAAAACTTGAATTTATCACAAAAGAAGTGCTATGCTGAATCCACAGAGTGATGTGTAGGCACTTTATAAAGTAGTATTAGTCATCAAAAATGATTTAAAGTATACAGAAGGATGTGTGTAGGCTACATCCAAATACTACAGATTTTATATAAGAGATGTGCGAATTCTCGGGTTTATTATCACGGGGTCCTGGAATCATCCCCCCCCCCCCAAGATGTAGCAAGTCAACAGTATTCGCCATCTCATTTCTCATGAGTGGCTGACCCAGGATTTGAACCAGATGGCTGGAACCAAGTGCCCGTATGCTTAATCACAGAGCTAGGCTGTTCCCCCTCCTCTCATGCACTAGAGAGTATATAACATGGTGAGGGTTCAGGAGGGAAAGAGCATTTTTATCTGAGAAGCGGGACATGGAGAACCAGGGGGGCCTCAACAAGGCGGCGCTGGAACTGAATAGTAGAGCCAGGGCTCAACCCAGACAGACGTAGAGGTTAGGGAAGTTCTGGACAAAAGAAACAATGTAAACACAGTCATTGAAGGAGGCAACAGGAAAAGAGAAGGAATTGAAACGGAGTGACGTCCTGTGCTTTTGTGACTTAAGGATATTAAAGGATACTAATGGAAAGACTGTCAGAAACGGGAGGGAAGAGGATGGAGCCAAAGACCAGCATCCAGATGCTCACCCTCAAGAGGGTGGGTCCCAGAAGGTGACAGGTAGCAGAGGGAGGAGGGAGTGCGGATATGCCCTCTCACCACCCATGTCTTCCAAGACATTTCCCCGTGATTGCTCTCACTCACATGGCTCCTTCCTCTCCCCACCCCCTCCTCCTCTTCTTTCTCCTCCTTCTCCTGCAAGAGCATTTACTGGTTGTCCCTTTAACGTAATCGTGGTTAACTTTAATTGTTGTACGACCATACTTGCCTCTGCAACATGAGTATCCTTTCCTCCAAGACCTGAACCTTTCTTTCTGCTACTCTGACTTCTCCAAGGAACACATAGTCAGCATTTGGTGACTTGAATTGATATTTCACAGTGATATTACAAGATAGGTGGGTATCACTTTAAGCAGCCCCCCCATCTCCATAACATATACACCCAATACAGACATTGCAAAAAAGTGGTTTGCTACAAAGACATAGCATATTGGAGTCCACTGCACGCACCTTAGAGCTTATAGAGATAAAAAGGTTCAGCTTGTTGAATGAGGCAGAACTAAAGGTCAGTCATAACTTACACCTTATAAGCTGTAGTTTAAGTGAATTGCTGAATTCTTTCTTATACATCAGTTTCTTCATCTGTTAAACCACAACAATCATGGGCCTGACTCACTAGCTTGTTATGGGAGTATGTGTATAAGCGTTTAGGAAGCTGTAAGGTAATGCATAAGTGGTGGTTATTGGTATCGGATTAATAGTAATGGTCATAGCGGAAGGAATGATGGTCACAATGCCCATCACGATCATTGTGATCATCATGATCATGGTGATGGTAGTTATGTTTGTAGTATGGGTGAAAATAGTATTGTTGGAGGTATGATGATGGTAGCGTCATTAGAGATGGTGATGAGCATTGTGGGAATAATGTTATTGATAATAGAGGAAGTGTTGTGGGCAAAAAAACTTATAGTAGTATTAATGGTACTAGTGACGGTAGTGTCTTATGGGTGGTACAGGTAATGTTGACAGGAGTAGCAGTTTTGGTGATAATAGTGAGGACAATGCTTCTGGAAGAGTAGTGACGATTGTGATGGACTGTTGTTAAAGTGGTACAGCCATGGCAGTAACAGTAGGGGAGATGTTGGTCATGGTGATATGTTATGAAGAATAGTGTTGGTAGCATGATGATGTTAGTAGTGGCAATGACACTGTGGATTTGAGGCAATCAATATCTTTGTATTAAAGGATTTCCAATCCCTACAACTTGAATCTTCCCCTCAGGTGTTTTTATCAGAAGGAGAAAAGAATAAGACAAACAGCCCATGCCTTCAGATTTCTTCTTTCAGGATAATTGCATCACAAGCTGTCTTCCTGACACCTGTGTTCCAGCGCATGGTCCAATGTCATGCCCAGTATGTGGTCATGTGTACCCCAAACATCTGTGCAGTGAAGGAATAAACTTGAAGGACACAGCCCGTGCTCGTGGTACCCTCATCAGAGTTGAGGATCTCATCTCCAAGGACCATGTACAAGTTAGTTGGTGTCAATTCCCCATCACCTCAGAATACACTAGCTTTAACACCATGGCAACATGGGTTCTGCAGCCATCCTCCAGCAAGTTGGGAGTGCTCTTCCCTGGGAGCCCCTGGGTGTCAACTGAGCCAGACCGTTTGGACCCCCCACTTGTTCCCAGTGCTATAGCTGCTCTGTTGTAATTCTGTACTGATGATCACAGGAACAGTGGAGAGATGGCATCTTATATCAACCACCTCTTGGAGTATCACAGGCTTCCTCCTTGGCGGCTTCTCTGTGCAGCAGGAACAAGAGGCATACTGTGGGAGAAGATGCTCTTGGAGGTCGGGCCTTTCCCATCCTACTTAAGCAAGTTAGAGACATCTGTAACCCCTCTGTTAAATATGTGCAGAAAGGGATACCAGCTTACGACGAAGCTGCGTCCTATTGTAAATTAGAAGTGTCGCACATAAAAAAAATGTATTGAATCCACCCAGTCTGCCAAACATCTGAACTCAGCCACAGAGCTCACTACATAGGGCTTGTTGTTTCCCCCTCATAATCCAGGGCAACGGGAAGCTTCAGGCCTCTGCTACTAGGCAGCCTCTTGAGAGTGTGCTATTCTACATATCACTAGCTCTGGAAAGACACAAACTCAAAGCGTGGTTTCTACCGAACAAGTATCACCTCCATCATCCCACTGTAAAGCTAAAAAAATCACTCAATCAGATTCTTACAAGCTGGGGTCTGTCTGCAATCACATGCTCAGAGTATAAGCTTTTTAGAGCTTCTAGATGTATGGCCTATAGCAAAGGTTCAAAAATATATAACATTGATTAACAATACTGACATTTTTTATTATTTCTATTACTAGTGAAGAAATTGTTGGATTAAACTGCACCAGAGACTTCGCATGTCTCTGATGAAATAAGCATGGCTGTCATTTGTCTTAGATTGCCTGACCCTGTGCTTCTGAGCCTGAGGGGTCATATGAATGGATCACAGGTTGTTGAGAATGACAGGACTAAGCTGAGGGTCTTGGACAAGGGCTGTTCTACAAAATAAGAAATATAAGATCTGGACACTAAATGGTCTTAGATTTAAACACCAGAGTTTCTTTCCCTGCCTGTATGACCCTAGCTAACTACTTCTGCTGGGCATAGGAGTTTTCGTGAGGCCAGTGAGATTAGTAATACTGACCACATGGGCTCCTTGGGAAGAGTATGGAAAATGAAGTGTAAATGGAGCAAGGGTAGGAATTTGTCTCTCAGGCAGCTCAGAACAGGAGGAAATGGAAAGACCAAAGTTGCTTTGGGATTGGAGCTGCCTGCAGCCTTTATATGTCTATGGAACTGATTTATCATTCCCCTAAAATCCTGGAACAAAATCAAGATAGAGATAAAAGAAGGCAAGGGGGAGGGGAAAGAAGAGTCTAGAAGAAAATGCAGATGGGGAGTCCAGATAGCCATCGCTTACCTCGTGGAAACGGCCTGCATGGGAGAATTATTTGCTTGTTGTCATTTTTATCTTGTGATTATATGTTTAAAAAGATGTGGTTTTTGTCTGGAAGAGGGGCAGGAAAGATGGCTCAGAGGCTAAGAGCACTGGCTATCCCTGCAGAGGACCTGGGTTCAATTCCCAGCACCCACATGGTGGCTAACAACCATCTGGAACTCAAATTCCAGGGAACCTAACTCCCTCTTTTGACCTTTGCAGGCATTGTACCACATGGGTGCACTTGCACACATGCAAACAATACACTCATACACATAAAATAAAAATAATAAAATATTTTTAAGAGATTTGGAAGAGAAGATCCAGGTAGAAAGAACTCCTGCAAAGACACAATTACCAGGAGCCTGGAGACATATGCAGGTGCCAAAGCACCAACATGCATTCAGCAAAGGGCAGAAACCAAGACAGGGTAAACCTTCACACAGGGACCTGCTTCAGACAATAGCTGTATCTTAAAGGGAGAGAGAGAGAGAGAGAGAGAGAGAGAGAGAGAGAGAGAGAGAGAACACATGCTTCTTTGTATATAAATCAGACACTGTACTGTGCTGGGTACTTCCCTTAAATTATCCCATTTAATTGTCATGCCACCCTGTGAGGCAGAAACCGTTATTTATATGCATTTCAGAGGTAAGAAAATAGAATCTCAGGGACTGGAGAGATGGCTCTTTGGTTAAGAGCACTGGCTACCAAATGCTGGAGAGGTTGTGGGGATAGGGGAACACTCATCCACTGCTGGTGGGAATGTAAACTTGTACAACCACTATGGAAAGCAGTGTGGAGAACCCTTAAAAGACTCAAAATGAGCCTACCACCTGACCCAGCTATACCACTCCTGGGTATATACCCACAAGATTCATCCTACCTCAGAGATATATGCACAGCCATGTTTATGGCAGCTCTTTTCACAATAGCGAAGAGCTGGAACCAACCCAAGTCCTGCTCAACTGACAAGTGGATAGAGAAAATGTGGTACATCTACTCAGTGGAGTTCTATGCAGCAGTAAAGAAAGATGACACCATGAACTTTGCAGGTAAATGGATGGAACTAGAAGATTTTATGTTAAGTGAAGTAACACAGTCCCAGAAAAACAAACGATCAATGGTATCCTTCATCTGTGGATGCTAGCACCAAGAACCTAGTTGTAAGGCAAACAGCATTATTGTGATCTGAAAACAACTGTGCTCTTATATTGTGAATCCCTTAACAGGTTCTAGAATTAACCTACCATTTATTTTCAGACTTTGGAATTTTGGGTATATGGGTGGAGGGTATGTCTGCAAAAAATCAAAAGAATGAGAAAAAACCCTAGTTTGTCATGACAGTGTGTCTAACCACAGTATTTATTTTATGGGAGTGCTTCTTAGTATTTCTTATACAAGGCTGCTTGAGCTTTTGTACAAGCCTTTTCTAAAAGATTATATAGTAGTTAAAAGTATCAGGCTGATGTAACTTAGCCTTTCTGGATGCTTAATGACTATACTTAATGCCTATACCAATTTGGCCGAGGGACTTAAGGGATAATTTTGTTCCTTGCCCTCAGAGGTCAACTAAGTCCCAGGGAACTATTCATGGGGGCATCTCTTGAAATGTCCTGCAGATGTGAGTCACCAATCTTCCTATGCAGGGAAGTCTTGGAGATCCACTAATGGGACTTCAGCCAGTGTCCATTCTATAAAGAAGAAAGTCTTCTCATGCTTCAAAAAGGGAAGCCTGGTCTAGCAAAACCTGACTTTATCCTTGAGGGGATGGAACTGGTAAATGAAAAGCCAAAAGGAGCCAGCCCCCCCCCCCACCAAAACCTGAGTGACCCCTGAGGACCAGATCCTCAACTGACCTTGAGAAAACAAAAACCCTGGTTAATCTGGGCTGTGTGGCTTTAAACATCCAAAAGGAAAGTATAACCAGAAATAAATAATTAGTAAGGCCTGAGAAATTGTACATCAGGTATAAAACTTGAGATCTTAGTAAAAAGACAAAAAGAAAAAAAAAAAGCACTGTTGTTTTGCCTGTCTTCAATTCTTACTGGCAAGTAAGCCACCCTCTGGCTGCCACTGCTTTTGCCATCCTTCAAAGACATGAGACACAGCTTTTCAACCTTCCAATGTGGACTGAAGACTCATGTCTCTCCAAGAATCCTCCAAACCTTCAGTGCCAGATGGGGACTGCTGAGATATCCAGCTTGTGGACTGAGCAACTACTGGGGTTTCAGCCTCTTCAGAGGCTAGACTGCCATTGTTGGACTACCCAGGCTGTATCAAGGAGACCAGTACAGGAAGATTAAGACAGGACGAGGTGCTTACTGGACCTCATTTGGCAACCATGGGAAGGGAAGTCCCCAGTGTGGAGCACAAGGGCAGGACTGATAGTTGTTTGGGCTTGTCAAGGAAGAGCCTTCAAATACTTCCTTAAGGAAAACATGGCATCTTCTAGGATAATAAAGAAAAAAAAAAAAAAAAGAAAGAAATCATAAGCTGAAGATGATAAAACCTATGATGTCATAATCTTGATACATGTGTGGTATACATAATGCACATTTTGGAGTGATGCAAATTGGAAGGAACAACAAGAAGACTGGGTCAAAGAACTGACTGAAATGGTGAGCTTCTGCCTGAAACAGTAAACTTCTGCATCGAAAATTTTAAAAGAGACTGAGAAAAAGATGAAAAACATGTTTGGCAGAATGCATGAGCTCTGGTGGGGTGGGGGGGCAAGGAAAGGGGGCTGGGTCTAGATTTGATTGGAAATTTTGTATGAAATGCTCAAAGCGTCAATAAAAATTGGTTTTGAAAAAAAAAAGAGCACTGGCTGTTCTTGCAGAGGACCCGGGTTCAATTCCCAGCACCCACATGGCAACTAACAACCATCCTAACTCTAGTTCCAGGGGATTCAGTGCCCTCTTCTGACTTCTGTGGGTATTGCAGGACCTGGGTGCACCTGCCTACATGCAGGCAATACACTCATACACAATTTTTTATATTTTTTTGAGAAACAGAGGCAGACGGATCTTTGTGAGTTCAAGGCCAGCCTGGTCTACAGAGTGACCAGGACAGCTGGGGCTACAGGGAGACCCTGTCTCGAAAAGACCAAAAAAAAAAAAAATGAAAATAGAATCTCAGAGTGGAGATATGAGGAGCATCTTGAGGTCACATAACTAGGAAGTGTAGGGACACTGTCCTTAGATCTGGGGTTCTAGACCTACCACCTAGTATTAGCTTATTTGACATTTGGGGAAACTGAGGCTCGGTACTGATGTTTCCTAAGTTGCACAGCCAACCTGAAGCACCAGGTGTCCAGCCTGGCTCTGACTTCCAGATCTGTGATCCTCTCCCCTTCCCCGGGGCCTCACACATCATTTAAGCTGACAACAGGAGAATCTTCCCTCTCTTCTCTGCCTCCCTTTCTTGGCTGACTTCCAAAATTTCAGGGGAGCAATAAACCAACCTGAGCAATAAAGAAAGGCTGCGGGAAGCTCCAGCCCTATGCCTGGTGTGAACGTGCCTCCATTGGCCGCCTGGGAGGGACTGTCCTCTCCTTCCCACCAGTGCTGTGCCATGCCAGTGGACAACAGCTGCACCTCAGGCCGCCACCACTGCCCCCTCAGTCCTGATTCCAAGGACTCTCCCTGTAAAGGTGACATGCAGACTTAGAAGCCAGGGTGCCTTCTTTGATCATGTGCTCTTGGGTAAATGCCCACTGTATCTGAGCCTCAGGTTTGTCATCTGTGAGGTAAGTATTCCATCGCCCTCCTTGGAGTGCTGCAGTGTGGGACGCCTGTTCCCGAGAGACACTCTTTGGAGGGTTAAGCCCTGTTTGTGTTTCTAGAGTTTGACCGAGTTACAGACAATAAATTCGGATTCCTCTACAATCACAAGTCTAATCACTAGAACAGATATGACAGTTCCTAGCACACACTGTCACTCTCCCATCCATTAGCTGTGGCAGATATTGATCATCCGTCACGGAACCTTTTCCTTCTGAGTCTGCTGTGACCTCAGAATCCTCCTTAACAACACTCCAAGCAGGTGTGTATCTGAAATGAGAGAGGGGTGACAGTTATTTACATTCCAGTTCAGAACGAATGTACATTTGCAGTTCTTTCTGTTGAGCACAGGCTAGCTCCCTGCTCTCTGCAGTGTGTGTGTGTGTGTGTGTGTGTGTGTGTGTGTGTGTGTGTGTGTAAGGGGATGATTTAACTTGCTCTTCTGGGCTAATAGACCATTTTAATCATTTGTGTATTGGTTTATTTGTACAAATCTTCAACCTTTGAAAATCACAGTTACAAAGTCCTAACTTGAGATCTGCTAGTAACATCAACTCACAGCTAGGAAAGAACCAAGTTAGAACTTGAAGAAGCAAAATCCTCACATAGCACACATCCTCACCCAGCTTCTGGATTTGAACTGTTTTCAACAGATTTAATGCTCAGATTGGCTGACAACTGGGATATCGAGGAGAGACGCTTAGAATTGTTTATATATACTTGAGACTAAGCAGCCCTAGCTGCTTAACAAAAAGCCCAATGCTTCTGTAGCTTGATGAACGGAATGCTCATTGACCATTCCTGAGACTGTTCAATGTGGGTCTTCCTGGTAGGCAAGTAGCCTTCTCTCACAAGGCACTCAGACAAAGGCAGAGGAGGTGGTACACTATTTGGTAAGTGACCTGGCAGTGGCAAAATTTACTTACGATCACATTCGTTAAGGGTTCTCTCTTCCAGTTGCAATGAGGGAAAATAGATCTGGTCCCTCCTGGCCCAGTAACAAGCCATCTTGGAGATGCACACGACAGAAGTGGTGTTCAGACCACACATCCAGGACCTCCACAGTCAGCAATTCAAGGACGGGCACCAAATCAGCTGGGGGCCTTCAGGGCATTGATGCCATTTAGATGCTCTAGACATCTCAAGATGCAGAGGCCAGCAGGCAGGGTTCACACCAAACCTGTCCAGGAACTAGGCCTGTGTGATCCCACCATTGACTACCTCCCTCCCCAGGGGAGGAGGCAGCAGATGGCTAGGGTGCAATGCCATTAAGCATGTGAGTGGCTCCCCTAGCATCTGCAGAAGTCTGGTCTCATCAAGAATTCCTCAGATCCCAATGTGCCTCAGAGAGAAGCAAAGCTGGTCCTGGCAGGCCCGGCTTTGGCATTTCTCACTGTGGATTCTAGCATGGCCTCATAATCCAAGTTACCAGGAGTATTCTCCTAACAGATGGGGACCCTGCTGGGTATGCCAGCAAAATCAGGCTTCCAAGCCTCCCAGCTGTCTGCCAGAGGCTGGGGAATTCGCCAAGGTAAATACCACCTTGCAAGGTCTCTGGGAAGCAGCCAGCTGACTTCCCTGCATAACACTCCTGTCCCTCACGAGGCTTATCTGGCCCGCTATGAGCACCTGGGAGCCACAGCCACAGCCACACTGTTCCCAGCCAGACTTTCTGATAGCTCTGTAAGGACGAGTGCAGGAAGGAAAGGAAGAAAGAAACACACAACCCAGTCTTAGAGTTTCCCTCCAAAGCGTATCTCATAAGCCTTTCTGTACAAGTCTTGGAACAAAGGAATGTTGGCGCTTTGATTATTGTATCTGCAGCAGTTGTTGAAATGACTCTGACACTCACCAGTGCCTTAGTAAGAATTATAATTACATTAGAAGACCCCAGGCAACCAAATAAACTGATTAGCTGCTTGTGCCGAGTTGATGGATTTTTTTTTCCCCCTCCTTCTGGGTCATGTATAGAGCTGTGGGAGATGGTGGGAATTCTGAGGTGGGAGTTGTCCAAAATGGGATTGTGTATATCTAGGAAGCCAAGCTGAGTGGTGCTGACAGGTTCCCTTGGAGACTCAGTCTGACAGGTACCTACCTGCCCCCAGCACAGGCTGCCTGGACTCCCTCTAGCCCCAGACAGCACTGTGATCCTGCACAGAGAAAGCCAGGCAGAACAGGCCATGGTGGCTGGACTCAGGAAATGCCCTGGGAAGCCCTCCCCCAGGAAAGCCTAAGGTTTCTGCCAGGCATAATTATTGCATGGATAATTACACAATTCAAAGCCTACTGGAGAACACTGGGCTGATGCCAGAGCAGAGACACAGGGTTCCAGGACTGCGGCCGCTTGCTGCTTTGCAGAGTTGAGTTTGAAAGAAGAGGATAATTGTCTCCTTCTCCTAAAAATCCTGACAGGGCCAGGGCATAGCGGAGGTAAAGCCAAGAGTGGCAGAAAGTTGATGAGTTCCTCCTTCCTCTGCCCACCCTTTTGATGGGGTCTCCCGAGATATAACCTCAGCCCTCAGCCCTCAGCCCCTCTTCTGTGCTGTCTCCAGGTATCCCCTCCTGGTACACCTCACACACACCTCACCAGACCCTATCAGGATGCTGATGACGCAACATACCCACCTTGCCCTGGGCTTCAAGCCATGCTCTCCACATGCATGCTCTGCTGCAGAAGTCCCCAGCTCAGCTGGTCCCCGAGTACCGTCTCTCCATCTTCCATTCTCAGCCAACAGCACCCTTCCTGCCAGGCCTTCTGCTACGACCCAGTAGCGCTTCTCTCCTTTCTCCTGCCACCGGAACGCAGGTCAAGAGCCTGTACAGCAGATGTGTCTATGCTTCTGTCCCACTTGCAAGGTCACATGGAAGCTCCTTGGTCATCTCTGGCTTTCCTGGAGTAGCCTGCTCATTCCTCCCTACCTTCTAGAGGCCAGCCCCCAATACCTCCAGATCTGTCTTTCTACATGCAAACCTACTTGCCTCTCCCCATGCCTGGCATTCTTTACCACTTCCTGTGACCCTCAGCACCAACTTTATCCTTTTAGGCCATGCTCAAAGCCCCTCCCAGGCTTCTGCTGCCCCCACCAGCTGCTGCCGTACCGCAGGTCCTCATGAAAGTTTTTGTTATCCCTGAAAACCTAGGGATGGAAGACCAGAATGTAAATGTCAATGTTCTAGGCTCTGGAGACAGACTAAGGGTGTTTGCATCTTGGCCCTGATGTTCGTCAGCCTTGTTAACCTTGATTCCCCCACCCCTTGTTCTTCTTGGCTACCATCTGTGACATAGACATGGCAGTAATAATAGAATCTATCACATATGGTTTCCAGGAGGAATCCACGGCATAGCTCATGTAAAGAACTCAGAACATAATGAATGCATGGTAACTACACCATCAAGGGTTTGCAGCTTATCCCAAGCAGATACTCACAAAATGTCAAGCCCAGAGAAGAAAAGAAATTAGATCTCAATCAGTCCACACCTTCGCTTTCCAGGGGAGACAATGAGACTTGAGAAGAAAAGGACCTTTCTTCTGCCCATCCCAGTGATCCTAGCCCAGGGCTCTCTGTTCTGAGGCCCAGCTGACCTGGTATAGAGCTGATGGCTTCCTCTGGATGACCCCGTTCTCTGAGTGTCACCAGAGGTGACAGAAATTCCCCTCTTATAGAACCTCTGGCTCTGAGAAGGAGATCTGAGCCACCGTGGGGAAGTGTACAACTTGGTCTGCTCCATATTGCACCTCTCTGTTAGCAAAACCAATTAGGGGAGCTTCTGTGTGTGCTTTGCAAGATATGGAGTCCCTGTAGTCAGTCTGATGTGCCCAATACTGAGTCCCCTCTGTATGCACAGAATTAGAGAGCCAGGCCAGCTGGGCTTGGGAAGGAGCCCTTGTCTTCAAGGGCCTCTGGCAGACGGTCTAAGAGCATTCACCCTGTAAGCTGCTTGCCACCAACCCCGACTCCAGCATGCAACAGATGAGCCTGGGCAAGTGCCTTAACTTCTTGGAGTCTGTTTTCTCATGAGTGAAATGGAGAGATCCATAATACCTGAAGGCTGGTATCACCTGCACATGGGCACCAAGGTAGTACCTGTGACTCCATGGACTTCTAGGGAGCACTGTAGGCCCCATTTCTAAGAGTAATATATGCACGTTCCCTGCCTCAAATGCAGAGAAAGAGAGAAAGACGTCCTGAAAACTCAACCTGCATCTTTGCTGATTGGCAGTTTTTCCTCGAGTTAATTTGGGAGCCTGTGACCTTTCCTGTCGTGCGTGTCTCTGACTCAGACTCAGACTCCGGTATTGCAGTGCCAGCCAAACCTGTGACAAGCCCTTTTCCCAGGCAACTGAGGAGAAGCAGGAATGTTCTGGAAGCCTCTCCTAAGGTGGAAATGGGGCAGGGAGAACCATCTGACTTCATGGGGTCTGCATTGGGTCTGATTTCAGAATGTGTGACAATTCCATCAGTCAAGGGAGAAGGTGGCAATTCAGGTCATGTGGGCTGGGCCTCCCTTCTGTGTTCTTGGCTCAGAAACTACACTCATGCACCTGGCTTCTGTGTCAAGAGTCTCCCGGGAAACGGGCTGCTGAGAATGCCTGAGCCAACC
The DNA here is from genome assembly GCA_009823505.1 of Rhizomys pruinosus. NCBI lineage: Eukaryota > Metazoa > Chordata > Mammalia > Rodentia > Spalacidae > Rhizomys > Rhizomys pruinosus. The sequence continues at coordinate 2,336,560 of VZQC01013731.1, forward strand.
AGGTTGTTCCTCTGGGGTGACGCATCTCACGGCCACCCCTGATGATCCCCCATGCACCAGGCCCCCAAATCAGTCTGCAGAACCTCCAAGTGGTGGTTCTACTCAGTGCTCACCAGGGTATAGGCTCTAACCCACAACTGGGGGCAGCACCTGGCTGTGTAACCGGGCAGTGCCAGGTCAACTTTCCAGGGACCCAGTGTCATCATTTGTGTATGCTGTGACTGGGATGTGGGAAAATGCCTGCAGGGCTCAGAGCAGTGCCTGGCCCCCAGCACACACTCAGTCAAGGGGGCTGTTACTCGGTCTTCCTTCCCTGGGAACTTGCTCTAGGCAGGGAAGGTGCACTGCAGAATGGATTCCCTCCCAGGCCTGATGGGATTCAGCCTAACTTGTCTGCTCTTCCTGGGCTCTGTGGAGGTGGCTGACATGGAGGGTTGAGCTTTCTCCCCTGTGTTCCCTATGCACTGCACCCAGGTTGAGTCTAGCTTGAATTGGAGACTGTCCTGGACCTCAAAATCTTGCTAGATTTGGAAAGTTGTAATAAAATCCAGGGAATGAGGCCTAAGAGGGAAGACTACGCTGCTTCTTATACTGATGACTGTTCACCTGTCTCTACTGTTTGGGACACCTCTGCACAGCCTGGCACCCACACACCTTCCATCTGTCTTGTGCCTTTCTGTCCCTTGGGATACAGCACAGGCATGTCCCTCCTTCATGCCAACGCTACTCTGGGTGGCCCTTCTCCAACTCCCACCCTTCCTCACAAGCAGCCCAACACGGGTCACTAAGCCAAGGAGCTTTGGGACCAGAGGCCAAATCTTCTACAGTACAGTGGCTAACGTATAACAAGAGTTAAAGCTATGCATGTGCCTACCTGGTACTATTTTGCTTTATTGTATAAAAGAGACATGAGGCCTAGTGAGATGGCTCAGCAGGTAAAGGTACTTGCTATCAAGTCTGATGATCTGCATTCAATCCCCAGGAGCCCTATGGTAGAAGGAGAGACCCAACTCCTACAAGTTGACCTCTGACTTGCACACGTTTGCAGTGATGCCCATCTCCCCTCCCACCACAACCCCATACCCCATACAAAATAAATATTTTGAAAAATTTAAAATAGGGGCTGGAGAGGTAGCTCAGAAGTTAAGAGCACTGGCTCCTCTTGCAGAGGATCCAGGTTCTGTTCCTAGCACCCGCATGGCACATAAAAACCATCTAGCTATAACTTCAGTTCCAGGGGATCTGACACCCTCTTCTGACTTCTGTGGGTATTGTTCAAAATGGTTGCACTTACATACATGCAGGTAATATACCCTGGATGCAAAAAATAAAAATATTAAATAAGTTATAAGAATAAAGGAGACAAAATAAGCGCGTGTTTACAGAGCTGCAATAAACTGAGCCCTCAGGTGCTGCTGGCCCAGAACAAATGTGGGCAAGAGATGGACAGGAATTCAGACCCTGGCCCTGGGCTTCGTGGAACGTTGGTAGAACTGACATTGTAGAGCCTCTGTTGGCTCACAGGGGCTATGGATGCCAAGCTGTTGTGAGGACTCAATGTGACAGAGCCACAAGCTGTTGCAGCTCATAGTTATGGCAGAAGCAGGCAGCTATGTTGACGCTGGCCTTTCAAACTAATCAGGGATGATCTGTGACCCATAGCAGGTGGTAGCTGGTTATGTGACTAAGGCACACATGGAGATGGTTTTCCTTGGAGTTCCTGTACGTGGGAGTCACTGGACTGGAAGTCTCCACAACTCACTGACACACACACACATGCCTGGCCCTGGCATACACATAGCAGAGCAACTGTTTTCCTCTGTTTGTCCTTGGGTTCTTAGTAACTGTAAAGTATTTAAAAATAAAACAAATGTCTTTGTTTTGAGAGTCATGATTCCTAACATCACATAGAATTTATTCTGTGGACATAATTGATGTTAATAGTTTTACAAATAACTATCAATCTTGCAATTGTTCGCACAAACATTCAAAAGGGGCCATACTGTTTTTTCAGTCATCCTTCATCACATGTTATAAGGGTTATGAGGGGCAGGGCATGCTACAATGGTTTATTTGCAAACTGAAGGGTTTGGAGCAATCAAAGAACCCTGCTGGGAGCTGCAGGGTTTGGCTGATGTAGAAATGCAATGATTTTGCCATAGGACTGCTCTGAAGAAGACCTGTGTCCCAGAAGCCATTACCCCCAAGCAGCTCTGGAAACCAAGGCTCAGGCTTCCTTTGTCTCTCTTCCCCACCTGTTCTCCCCCACCCCAATGCCATGCCCCAGTCAGGAGTAGGCCAATACCATGCCCCAGTCAGCAGTAGGCCAATGCCATGCCCCACTCAGCAGTAGGCCAATACCATGCCCCCATCAGCAGTAGGCCAATACCATGCCCCAGTAGCAGTAGGCCCATACCATGCCCCAGTCAGCAGTAGGCAAATACCATGCCCCAGTAGCAGTAGGCCAATACCATGCCCCAGTCAGCAGTAGGCCAATACCATGCCCCCGTCAGCAGTAGGCCAATACCATGCCCCAGTAGCAGTAGGCCTGTACCATGCCCCAGTCAGCAGTAGGCAAATACCATGCCCCAGTAGCAGTAGGCCAATACCATGCCCCAGTAGCAGTAGGCCAACACCATGCCCCAGTCAGCAGTAGGCCAATACCATGCCCCAGTCAGCAGTAGACTAATGCCGTGCCCCACTCAGCAGTAGGCCTTCGTTCCAGGAGCAAGTGGAGGAATAAAGGAAAGATGGTATTGGTTCATGTAGCAAAAGGCCAGGGCAGGGTAACTTCAGGCATGACCAAATCCAGGCGCACGAAGATCTCCAAACAGCCTACTAGTTCTATTCCCCAGGTCTCTTCTTTTCTGCATTGAGTATAATCTCAGGAAAGTTCAATGTCTGGGATACCAGGAGTTACCACCAGCAACCCAAGTTTTCTATTCTACCAGTTCAGCAACTTCAAAGGGAAAACTCAACACCCTTTTGTAGTTCTAGGAAAAGTCCAGGGGCTGGCTCTCATCAGCCCAGACTAGGTTGTGTACTATGCTCCAACTGGCCAAGTTTAGGAAAGGGATTATCATTCAGCCTTAGGAACTGGACTGCACCACAGGTAGGAGCAAGCAAACCAAAGCCTCTTAGTTGAAGGGGATGGCTACTGCAGAATAGGCCAGCAGAAGCTGAACGCGCTGCTGCCTTCGTCAAGAACATGGGATTTCTGCAAAACCTAACTTCCCCAAACTCTGGCCTGAATACTAATCATCGACACTTCACCAGGCACCTGTTTCTTTCGCCATGGCACTCCCTTTGTAGCCAACCTCAGATTCACCAGATAGATAAACAGAACTTCCCAGAGGTAGAGCTTATAACTTGTCAAGATGGGATGTGAACTCATGTCATTCCATAGACTCCAGACTTTAGGCTCTTGGCCACCAACCAACCATATTGTCTTCCCCATAGTACCTTGCACTCCACCCTTCTGTGGGGCCGTTGACCCTGCAGTTGGGCATGCTGAAGTGGGCATGCATGGAGCTGATGGCCGTGTGGACAAACACACAGCTGCGGGACTGATGGTCCCACACCCAAACTCTCCGTTGTGGAGGTGCTGGCTCCCGTGACCAAACGAGCTGAAGAACCAGCTCTGCGGTTGAGAGCTCCACAACCAAGCACCCAAGCAGTAACAGCCGGGAACCACGTCAGGTGGTGCAAATCCATGAAATCCATTTATTCTGTGTAACAGGCAGCTTACATAAGTTTGGGGCAGGCAGCCGCTACATCGTGGGACATCACCTCCCAGTGTCAGTCTTGGACCTCCACACCATCACGGGTCATCCCAGCTCGTGGGCTGTATTCAGAAGAGCGGCATGCTGACAAGTAAGCAGACTTGTGAGTTCTCAGGACATGCTAGCTGAAAATAGAGCGTGCCCTGTATCCTTTGCTCTGCCTGGTGTGCTAAACAGATCGGCAGCCTGCACACGCTCAAGACACGTCTGAATCCAGGATTGTGGTCCCACACCCTTCCATTCCTTTATTCTTCTGGACTCTAGACTTCAAGTGCTTTTACCCAACTCTGTAGTCATTTGACAAACTTCCATGAATAGTTTTCCTGAACTCAAGGTGGGCAAGACCCGTGTCAACAGCCCATTGCTCAGTGCTGGTGGCCCATTAGTTTCTCTTCAAAAGAGGGACTGTTTCTCCTTTATAATCCTAGCACTTAGTACATACCTGCCTTTCAGTAGGAACTCATGGCTCATCAACTGTTCATGAATTGTTTGCATGATGACCAAATAAAATAAAAGCACAGAAGGTTGCTGGGATTCCAAGATAGGATTATTAATAGGATGATGCAATAGCTTATGAGTATTGTATTAATAATAATCAGTGTGCCTGTTACTATCTTAAGAGTTTTGCCTAACTGTTCCTTTGAATACTCCCAACATCGCTATGATGCTGTTAATATTTTTCCATTTTATAGATGCAGAAACAGGGTTGGGGGTCAAAGGGTTTGTCCAGACTCTGACATATAATATTGCTGTTTTCAAGGATGAGACCGTCTGGTCCCTTCACTGTCCTCTGCCCCTTGTGTCCAGGGACCTGCCCAAAGAGCCTTCCTGTGGCTCCCTCCCATCTTTAGAGGTCACATTCTACTTTTGTTGTCCTAAGAGCTGTTGAATATTTTTCTATGTTCGGAGGATTCCCAACATCTAGTTCTTTCTCCCTGAAGTAAGAGCTTAACCAGATATTTGTTGCCTTTTCAGCTTGGGCTCACAGAGACTCATGTGAGGTTTTATTTTAAAGGGTCTCTGTGACAGGGAGAGGGAAGAGACGAAATACAAAATCCAGTTTTGCCCTCACACAAGAGACAAAACATTTTGCTCAAGCAATGCTTGGGCAGTTGTCTCCTTCCAGATGGGCCATCTGTCCTGCACTGAGCTGTGGTGTCAGTGCAGACTTCCAGGGAGGCCCCACGGGAGGGCATGAACTTTGTCCCATAGGTTAGATGTCCTCTTTGTTCCTCTTGGAGATTCTCCAAATCACCAAATATCTTTTAATAAATTCCTTCTTTGCATAAATGAACTAGACTTAGATCCTGTGGTCTACAACTGAGAGAGCTGAATGATGAACCCATCTTCGTATTCTGATCTCGCGGTCTTTAGGCATGCAGAGCTCTCTGTGGTAAGAAGCAGGTTAAGATGTGGCAGCTGGTACCTCAGGGGATGCAAGAGGGGAATGACTGCATGGGTGGGCTCTGCCTTCCACAGCAATGCTTTCAAAGCCTGGAGTTCACAAAGCACCCTGGAAGCTGTAGAATATGCAGATTCTGATTCAGGAGTGAGTTCAGGCTGTGTCCTAGGATCCTGCTTTTCTATCACAACCCTGTCTGCCTAGGTTTTCCAGAGATTGATGGTGTGAGGCCCGCCCATGAGAGATAGCGAGGTTTCAGGGCCCTGTATCCCTCAGGCAAAATTCAGCACATTACCGAAGTGCCTACTTCAACTCCATGACATAATGAGACCAAATTGTCCCCTGGCAAGTCTACCACTGAACAATTATTCCTGTCTTTGGACGCTCTAGTCCTAGGGCAAAAGGAGCTTCAGATATCACAATCAGCATGCTTCGTGATGTCTGGTCTGTTCCCAACAAGGACATTTTAATCATTCACTTTGCGAAGAAGCAAGATCAGTTCTCTGCCATGCAATGCAGCATGATAGGAATATGGTTTGCAGTCTGTACCCCTAAAGCAACCCAACAGTGCCAACAATGCATGAGGCCCCGGCAGTCCTACCCCAACCCTCCCAAGGAAAGCAAGCCCTTGAAAGGGATCTGTCCTCCAGAGCCCCCACCAGCTACAAGCACCCTGGCTCTGGCTCTAGTTCTCTCCAGATCAAACTCACACCACTTGCCACAGCCTCCTGGCCCCAGACCGCCCTTCGCTACCTCACTGCCAAGCCTGTGCACAGGCAGTTCCCCGGCCTGGAAACACCCTTGCCTCCTCCTCCCCCAACACCTCTTACCTATCTGTTCAGCTCCTCCATGGCTTCAGGACCCAGTCCCTAGGTCACCTCCTATAGGAAGCTTTCTTTGATCTTTTTTTCTAGTTAAGTGATCTAAATCCTAGGGATTAATATATCTTTTTTTTTTTTCTTATAGCCTGCCACAAACTCTGACTTGGTATACAAAACTGTTCTTTTCTTTATTTTTCTATGATTGAGCTTAACTTCTGCTTCAAGTGTCTATATTTACCAAACAATACAAATAGAATCCTAGGCAACTCAGAGTCCTCTCCTTCACTCTGTGGTTACACTTTCAGGTGAGACAATTTCTTGTCATCTCAGGCCATGGCAAAGCATGGTGCTTCTCTGTGCTGGCACGTGAAGCAATCGCTATAGATCATAGATCCATGCTGACCACTGAGTTTGTCTCTTTATCTGAGCCCAAGTCCTCTCCGATCTATTTGTCCCTTTCACATTTCGTGGATCCTTTGGGGATTAAGGAGATGCTGAGCTTTTGTGACAAGAGTCAGCTGATAAACCTCAGACCTCTTGACTGACCTGGGTACTTATGTAGCCATCTCAGTGCTACCGTGTGGTGCCTCAACCTGCCCTCGCATGCCACTGCAGGGATATTTGCCTCTTCCTGTGCTGGGGGCTCAGCTGGAAAAGAGAGCCGTAGTCCTTCAAGTGGCCACTAACAAACACCGAGCCTCCCTTCTTCCTCCTCTTCCTCTTCCTCCTCTTCTTCCTCCTCTTCCTCTTCCTCCTCTTCTTCCTCCTCTTCCTTCTCTTCCACTCCCTCTTAGTTTGCTGTTCTTTTCATTTTTATTGAATTTTTGTGGATTTCATATTTTTTTCCATAGACTCCGCATCCCCCTTAAAGCTCCCCACCTAATTCCGTATATACAAAGTCTTATCCAATCAAACTTTGTGTCTGTAAATGATCTTCAAAGTGGGTCCATCCAGTAGAGCCAGTGTCACACAGTTAAAGAAACCAACGGTCCCCCTCCCAGCAGCTATTGATAGTTTCCCAACTAGGGTTGGGGCTATTTACTCACTTCCCATCTCTATGCTGGCATTTCTTCTGGCTTGAGCTTACATGGGTCTTCTTTACCCACTTCCCATGTCTACACTGGCATTCCGTCTGGCCTGAGCTTACATGGGTCTTGTTTACACATGCTGTCACCATTGCTGGGAGGCTCTGAGTTCATATGAGTAACTACCCAGCTGTCTGGAAAACTCCTTGTGGTCATCCACCTCCTCTGGCCCTTGCGGTCTTTCTGTCCCCTCCTTCCACCATAGTTCCTGAGCTGTGGGTGGCAGAGGTTTGATATAGGCTTCATGTTCAGGGCTAAGCACTCTGCAGCTCTTCTTCTCTGCACATTGACCAGTTGTGGGTCTCTGGGTTAAATAGATACAGTAATAAGGTACTTGTAATGATTTACTAGTATACCCCCAAATTAATGCACCTCTGGACTCTGAACAGAGAAGCTCTCTTCTTCTTTCCCTCTCTTCTTTCTCCTCTCTCTCTTCTCTTCCTCTCTCTGCTTTCTCCTCTCTCTCTTCTTCCTTTTCCTCCCCTACTCTTTCCATTTTCCCCTCCCCCTCTCCTTCTCCCATTTCCTGTGTAGGGCAGGGGAGGGAATGGTGACCCAGAGGTTTCTTGCCCTAAGAATGTTTTCTAGACCTGCTGTTTTTACAGGAGTCTTTCAAAGCCTGGGCTTTGGAATTCAGAAAACCCAGGAAATCAAACACCTTCCCTCTCCCAGCTGGGGCCTGTGCCCGCACTTGTACAAGTCCGTTTAGAAACTCAGAAGTCACCAGGCGCGGTAGTGCACACCTTTAATCCTAGCACTTGGGAAGCAAAGGTAGGCAGATCTCTGTGAGTTCAAGGCCAGCCTGGTCTACAGAGTGAGTTCCAGAACAGCTGGAGCTACAAGGAGACCCTGTCTCAAAAAAGACCAAAAAAAAAAAGAAACTCAGAAGTCAAGTGGCACCTTCTCTGTTGTCTACTGCAGGAGGTCAGTGTGGAACTCCCACCACAGGGGGAGAGGGGTTGCAGGGTGTCTGGACACCAAGAAAGGAGAACGTGCAGATTCAAGCAGGACAGCAGTGTCCCTCACTCAGCTCTGGGCCTCTAGGACTTGCATCTAGGAACAGCTGATCCATCCTGGCTCCGTGTATGTTTTTTGTGTCACTATTCTATGTTGTATGAGTTTTGTCTTCATTCCTCAGCCCAGGAGACTGATAGAGAGAACTGCCTACCTTACTTGAAGCACTGCCTATCTTACTGGAAGCTACACCTCCAGGGTCTATAGTGTCTCTGGCAATCTGGCTCTCAAGTCCTAACCACTTGATCCTATTGCCTCACACACCTGGCTCACTGCCTAGAGACTCCCCGAGTGGCAGTGAATCAACACCACCTGACTTTCCTCTTCTCTAAAGTGGGAGAAAAAACCTATTTCTCACACTGGAGAGATGGCTCAGTGGTTAAGAGCACTGGCTGCTCTTGCAGAAGACCCGAGTTCAGTTTCTAGGACCCATATAACAGCTAACAAACATTCATAACTCCGTTTCCAGGGGATCCAATGCCCTCTTCTGACACTGTGGGCATTGTACTACATGGGTGCACTTACATACATGCAGGCAATATACTCATACACAAAACAAATCAAATCAAATAAATAAAATAAAAGCTCAGACTTGGAATCCCAAGACTCCCATGAATCAAGTTCAAATGCCAGTTCTTAGATTCCCAGCCTTGAGAAGTCACAATCTCTCTCCAAATGTGAGTCCCCATACTACTGGGCACAACCAAGCTCTCTGATAAAGAGTAAATAGATGTAGAGCAATTTACTAGACTGGATGGAGCAAATGGCATCGGACCTTCAGGTATTTTCCTGTGTAGCTGCTCATGCGTTGGCTCAGAAGGTGCCTAGCCTGCCTTGTAGCGATCTCTGCCCCACAGAGGACACAGAGATGAGGTGAGGGGGACTGGAACTTGCAGTGTGAGGTGGCTTTCTGGGGATCCGGTCTCATGGGGCATCCTCCACCAGCTTGGGCTGGTGCCTCAGGAGCTCAGCAGCGCCTGTGTACCATGGCCTGGCCTGCACTGATTACCTCTGTTCCTTCTACAGTCTGATGGATGTGTTTCTCCCCTCAGGCAATAGCTGCATCGTTTGTTTGTTCTAGTTTTTGTTTCTCATTAGCTGCTAAATCGTCCCCATGGTCACCCAGCAGGGGCTGCAAAGACTGCAATCCCAGCGCAGTCTCAGAGCCTTGGCAGAGCTCGGGAGCAGGGGTGCCTGCCCTGTTCTGCCTCAGATCACATCCCCATCCAATACCCCAGACCAGGCTGCTTACTACATTAGTCCATTTGGGATTTCTATAGTGGAATACCTCAGGGTGGGAAACTTTATAAAGAAAAGAGGTTATTTTTTTTTTTGAAGATTCAAAGACCTGCATCTGGGGGTGGCCTGCTTGCTGGCAGAGTCCCAAGGTGGTACAGGCTATCACATAGCAAGAGATAAGGACTGTGTCTCTCTGGGTCTCTCTCTCCCTCTCTATCTCTCCCGTCCTCTGGTCTCTTTCTTATAACTACCAGTATTTGATCATGAGGCTCCACCCTGGTGACTTATCTATTCCTAATTTCCTGCAAAGGCCTCACCTCCGTAAGCATCATAATCAAATTAAGCCTCCTCTCCCAGTGCCTCACAGTGGGGACTGTGTTCCTGCAGGTGTTTCCGGGGGACAGACCACATCTGAAGCCCCACCCCCATCTTCCTCGGAGGCTTTAGAAAGGAGGACATGTCCTCTGGGGCTGGGGTTGGACAGGCTGGAATCAGACCCTGACTCAGTTGCTCTCTCAGGTGACTGTAACCCTCTGGGAATCCAACCCACAAGAAACGAACGTTAGCACCCCAGCCCTCCCACCTCTTAGGCTTGCAAGGCCTTCTTCTAAGCGAACACTTGCTTTCCATCTTCCTTCAGGAAGTGGAGATTAATAGCCCCATGAATCTAACTCAAACGTGATTAAGAAAGTAAAGAAAGTAAATCTACATTTGAGGGGAAGATCTGATCACTCACCCGCAGATAAACAAGATTGTGAATCTCTGAGACCTACAGGTGGGTGGGAGTTGTGCCTCCCATGGAGCCAGAAGACAGACTGCCAGGGTAGGAAGGGTATCACCTGGTCCTCTGCCCTTTACGCCTCTGTCCTCTGTGACATGGGATTAGAAACAGACACCTCGAATTAATCTCTTGGGCATCCGACACAGCTGGTCTGCTATGGAATATAAATTGAACAAAGGCCAGGTCTTGTTGGTTCCCTGATGCATCACAGGTTCCTCCCAAATAGGAGGCAACTTAGAAATTAAGCCATCAGCGAGGATACTGCAAGCCAGAGAGTGGGTGTGGCTTCCTCAGGACCACACAGCAAAGAGAGCCAGGCACTGACTCAAGCTGAGGACTCTTGGGTGTAATCTGAATATTCTATCCATCAGGCCTGGGCAGATGTGGGTTGACCATCTCATTCCACCAATGCCCATGGTCTGTATGGCTTTGGACACACCCTTACCTTCCTTGAGCCTTCGTTTTCCCAAAAGAGGGATGGGTATGTTATTAGAGACAGCACCAGACCTCCACTTGGGGGAATAAGTGGAGGCCTGTCGAATGAATCTTCCCCCAAGAACTGACTATTTTCTGCCCAGGCTTTGGTCACACCTTTCCTCTGCCATTATCAACATTCCCTCTCCTTGGGGCCCTCCCCTCTCCCAGTCTACAGAGGAAGCCATGAAACCAAGCACTTCTCTGCTACTAGTGCAGATCTCACTGCTCCAGTGGAGCTGAAGTGAAGAGGGGGAAGGGCTAGGCAACCCCTCCTGCTCCACACAACCTCTGAGACCCTAAAACACGTGCAGCTGCCCCTGCTGCCCCAGTGCTCTGTGATCTAACTCTCCCTCACTCCTCACCTGCAGTGCACTGAGTTAAAAACGACCTTGGCAAGCAGCCTGTGTATCATCTGTCTAGAGCAGAGAGCAGTCAGAGCAAGCCCGCTCTGAAGTCTGACCGGCTGCTGAGGCAGGGAGGGCAGCAAAGGAGGGGGTGATACAGGGATGTGTCTCCAGGGCGACCAGCAGGATGGATTAAGGAGAACCACATTGGGTAGCTCTGTCTCGGAAAAATCACGGCTGGAGGAGAGACTGCACCTGCCGTTTCCCTGGAAGGTGATTTTGCAAACTGAGACAGGGTTCATTCCTCGGCCAGCTCTACCAGGGAACACTCACTTCCAGGGCCACCTGTGTGCCCCAGGCCACCTCACTGCAAATGCTGCCTCAGAGGTGGCAGCTCTAAGCACCGATTCCATGAGCCACTCCTGACAAGGCAGGATGATATTGATGATACATAGTGATGTCTATGGTCCTGACCTTGACAGTTGTATGTGTGACCTTGAAATAGTCATTTTGCCTGCCTGAGCACATGATGTATTAACTGGAAAATGATACCTAACTTGGGGTCTGGCTCACTGGATGAGTGTCAACTCGGGACTCAGGCCAACGAGTCCTGTTCTGGGGAACTGATATCACCCCCTCAGAAATTCAGTTTCTCCATGTATAACATGGGCATGTGTAAGTGCTTGATTTCCCATCTTCTTGCATTAAACATGCTCTGCTTGTTCCTGGGGTCTACTCCTGCTTGCCTTTTTGGGAGCTGAGTTGGGAGGAGGCTGGTAATGAGCCCTCTGCCTCCTGTAGCTGTTTATTAAACTGAAGCAGTACTAGGGGACAAGGCACTGGGTAGCTCTGGGGTGCCCATCCCACCGAGGACTCCAGTGGGCTGCCCGAGTCCCTGGTCTCTTTCAGGCCATCCTCTGAGGAGGCCCCTCTGGCTGAGTTGCCTCATGGTGAGTGACATCATGGCAGGGGCATATGTGATCTCGGGGCAAGACAGAAAGGCAGAAGCTTAGGGTCATGAAGAGCTGTGCTTATTCCTCCCAAGGACATGCCCTTGAGGCCCTGACACTCTCCCACCAGAGCTCACCTTTTAAAGGTCCTACCAACCACTCTGAGGGTAAAGCGTCCAAACTATGAATCCTCATGGACAAACTACAGCAGATGGCTACGCTAGTGCGGCCCTTCCCCAGAGTGCCCCCAGCTCCTGGTCTTATTGCTCCAATCGGATGACCCTGACTTCTGACTCCACTGAGTGGAGAGCCACAGAGGGTCTGTCCATATATTGCTGTTCCTCCTCTCTCACCGCTACTTCTCTCCTTCCCCATCCCGTGTCCTCATTCCAGAAACCTCTTTTGCACAAAGCCACATCTTTGGTTGGAGATTAGTAATAAGACCCAGGTGGCTCCCTGGGCTGCTCTGAGTCTGAGGAAGATGAAAGCTTGAGGCAATGGTTACAGTATGCCCTGTGCTCCCCACAGAGATGCCCCGTGCTCCCCACAGAGATGCCCGTGCTCCCCACAGAGATGCCTGTGCTCCCCACAGAGATGCCTGTCTCCCCACAGAGATGCCATGTGCTCCCCACAGAGATGCCTGTGCTCCCCACACAGATGCTCGTGCTCCCCACAGAGATGCCCTGTGCTCCCCACAGAGATGCCCCGTGCTCCCCCACAGAGATGCCCCGTACTCCCCACAGAGATGCCCTGTGCTCCCCACAGAGATGCCCGTGCTCCCCACAGAGATGCCCGTGCTCCCCACAGAGATGCCCGTGCTCCCCACAGAGATGCCCGTGCTCCCCACAGAGATGCCCGTGCTCCCCACAGAGATGCCCGTGCTCCCCACAGAGATGCCCGTGCTCCCCACAGAGATGCCCGTGCTCCCCACAGAGATGCCCGTGCTCCCCACAGAGATGCCCGTGCTCCCCACAGAGATGCCCGTGCTCCCCACACAGATGCCTGTGCTCCCCACACAGATGCCCGTGCTCCCCACAGAGATGCCCTGTGCTCCCCACAGAGATGCCCGTGCTCCCCACACAGATGCCCGTGCTCCCCACACAGATGCCCGTGCTCCCCACAGAGATGCCTGTGCTCCCCACAGAGATGCCCTGTGCTCCCCACACAGATGCCCGTGCTCCCCACAGAGATGCCCTGTGCTCCCCACAGAGATGCCCCGTGCTCCCCCACAGAGATGCCCCGTGCTCCCCACAGAGATGCCCTGTGCTCCCCACAGAGATGCTCTGTGCTCCCCCACAGAGATGCCCTGTGCTCCCCACAGAGAGCCTTCTTCCTCTGTTCCTTCTCCTTCCTTCTTTCTCCTTCTTCTTTCTTCCTTCTCCCTTCCTTTCTCTTACTTCCTCCTTCCTTTCTCCTGCCTCCTCCTTCCTAAGGAGGACATATGCTCTTCTGTTCCTCCAAGTCCCAAACGCCCGTGTCCCTTATCCACTCACCCATTTAACCAGTCTTAGTCAATGAATCAGTTTTTGATCTCTGTTTCTCAGCCTCCTTAGTGAGAGTCTCACCCACTGGTCCCCACCAAATGGTGTGTGGCTCTGGGCCTGGGCTGGCTTCCTGTCCCTCCTTCTGTGTGTTCATCCATTCTCCTTGCCTTAAACATCACCACAGACAATCCCAGACTCTGTGGCCACAACCTCCAAAGTGTTATCCTGTCTCCCGTCTTCTCTCCGCTTCTTCCATTGCCTCCCTGTCCCAAACCAACCCTGTCCCTGTTCTAGGCCACCGACAGTAGTTTCAGGAGCATCTCCCTCCTCCAAGCCTGCATCGTAGTTTTCATATGTTGGGACATCTCTCCCCTGCATGAAACCTTTCCGTGGCTCCCTTTGATACTGGGAGTAAATCCATCCTCCTGACCAAGCTCTGAAGCCACATCGCTCTCTTCCTTCTGCTCTCCCTAAACCCGCCTCTACCCGGTGACTCTGACTTCCTTGGCTTTTGCAAATACTAGGCTCTTTCTTGCCTGCAGCCCATTAGTCCTTCTATAGTTAGCTGTCCTTTTCATCATTTAGGTCTCGGAAAAAAAAATGCTACCTCCCCCCAGAAGCCCTCCCCAACTGCCCCATCTGAAGCACCCCCTGCATTTCATTTCACCATCTTCCTCATCTCTCCTTCAGTGATTATCCCAATGTAGCTATCACCTGAATCTGTGGGTCTGCTTGTCTACTGTCCCCTCCCATTAGACCTCACACCTCAGAAGGGTAGGGACCTATCTTCTTCGTTTACCACTGTCTCAGGCACCTAGAACTCAGTGCCTGGCACAGCTTGGGTCCCCAGCCAGTAAATGAACAAAGAATGTCTTCATCTATTCTCTTTTGACATAACAAAATAACCAAGATGGAGCAATTTATAAAGAACAGGAGTTTTGAGGTTTGTGGAACTCACAGTTCTGGAGTCCAAGAATATGGTGCTGGCAGTCGAAGAGGCCTTCTGCCCTCAGCATGCTGGAGGACAACCATGGTACGAAGGCCACCTTGTCTCTTTTCCTCTTACACAGTGACTGATGTCGCCATGCAGGGCCCATCAACTCCTAGGACCCCTTGAAGGGGTTATCAAAAGTCACGCAGCCAAAATTAACATACTGAAGAAACTGCAATTCAGAACCTGAGATTTGAACTTGCCCAATATTGCCTGTGAGGTAATCTAGCCACACGTCAATTCTATAGATGTGATCACTGAGGCAGCCAGGGCCCAGAGAAGAAAAATTTCAAGTCCAGTACAGAAATGTCCCAGCAGGCGGCGTCAGAGCTGCCAGCTTCTTTCTCCCTTCTGATGTGGCCTCCAACCCTCACCTACCACAGGCAGCAAGCGTCTGAGCTCTTACTCCACTGACCACACAGCTCATGCTTGTCACTTTGATAGTCCAATCGGGTCTTTCTGCTATCTTCTTAGGTGGAAGGAGGGTTGGTTTGGAAGAAAGAGCTGCTATAACAATACCCATGGCAGGAATCGAACATAGTACCTCTGTCTGTTACTAGGAGATTTTGATATTTTGAATGCCCCGGGGTGGGCCCCATCCATAATAAATGACTAAGGGGGAGCTGTTCTGCGTCCTGGGGAGGGAAACCAAGTCTTCATGGTGCTAACTCTTCTACCTGTTTTCTGAAGAGCATCCTGGTCACCAGTGTGATTGTGGATAGATTTCAGTCCACACAGCAGACTGTGCCAGCAGCTGCAGAAGCAGGGACACCTCACAGGAGGCTGTGTAAGGAGGGGTTGTGCCCAGGCTCTCACAGCTTCCTTCCTGTGCCTCAATGTACCTTTCTGAGATTTTTTTTTTTGCAGGGCAGAGAAGGGTGACACTGGGAGCAGGCTCTCCGCTGCACAGGAAGCCTAGCATCTGTCTCTGCAGAGTCTGGGCTGTGGGAACCATGTACCTTCAAGCTCCTCAGCCCTGTGATTTGAACATGGTCTATCAACATCGAAACTCCTGCTGAGGCTAACCCCAGTGGGTTGCTGGTGCTGGGAGGTCCTGAGGGCGGAGTCCTGTGAACAAGCTAACGCCTTTCCTGTGGGAGGGGAACTCTAGCTATTTTCTTGTGAGAGCCACACCCCTGCCCTCTCATCTTGCTTTCTATCAGGCTGGGAAGTTGTTGGAGGCACTCACTGGAAGCAGGTTAGATGCTTGCGTGACACCTCCCAGCTTCTGCAACCAGAAGTCAAAGTCAGACTCTTCACTTCAGGAATGTCCCAGACTTCCATATTCTGTTTTTTTTTTTTTTTCAATAGAAAGTGAGCTAAGATACTGAGGAGTCTTGGTTATTTTACCTCTGAGTTCTTCCAGGAAAGCAGAAGAGAGTTCCTTAGAGTCTAGAAGGAAAATCTTCAAGGTGGACAGACTGGACCCACAGCAAACAGTGCCATTGGGGCCCAAAACCCAGGCTGATGGACCAGTCCTTTATTTCTGTTGTTAAAAGTCAAGTGTCCCCGCATACTGCTCCCCCCCCCCAATAAAAGTCAAGTGTCATTAGAGCTTGGGCATGCAGGTGCTAGGAAGGAAGTTTCTGATTCACCTTGAGTTCCAACACTCACGTTACCTGGAGAACACAGTGAGCAATGAAAACTCTAGCAATGATTAGGGTGCAAAGAACCCACTTCATCCTGACCAGTGCCGGCACCGGCTCCTTGCTCTAGCTTGACTGTGTCTTCCCAGAGATCATGTTTAGAATTGAATCCCCAGCTCACCAGCTGATGGCCTTGGCTTTTCCATGTATGACATGAGCTAACGGTAGAACTGGGAAATGAGTGAGCTCTGGGCTCCCTTTCTATCACTGTAGGTGATTCTGGTTTGTGAGGGACCCAACCCATGCCCCTCTTTTTGGTGTGCCAGGCCTGAATCAGGAAGGGTTTGCGTCCTTCAATCAGGGTGGTCAGTCTGCATTCTGCCCCTTGGATTCTGTCTCAGTTGTTTCCAGCCCTCTACTCTGAAGCTTCATAGGAAATGTATAATAAGCTTTAAGCCAGTGCTCCCAGCTCCATTAATCCCCTGGGAGGGATTCATCTTTCTCAGCTAGATGAGTGATGCTCCCAGTCTTTCCCAGGAATGGGGGGGGGGGCTGAGCTACTCAGTCTTTTCACTAGAGAGCTCTTTGTCTGAAACTTCACCCTCTAGCCAGGCAGGTGACTGAGTGACTTAGTCATCGTCTCAGAGGAGTGACAGCATCCCCAAGTGAAGCCCTTCCTACACTATCATTTGGACGCTGTCACCACAGTGATGAAGTGACACTGAGAAGAGAGAAGAGCCTCAAAGCTGGACCATCTGACCGGTTCTACCACTTCAGGCTGGGTGGTCTTGGGAAACCCTTCACCTCTCAGAGATCCACTATGCGTGTCCACCAAAATGAAATGATGATGCCCCCCCCCCAGAGGACTTTGAGATGCAGTTGGTGGATCTGAAACACCTTAAACAACGCCTGCACACATGAGGAACTCAGCATCTACTGGCTCCCGGTTATAATGCTGGAGGCTGAGGTGCTGAGTGCCGCGGCTCCCCCAGGAAGCATCCTGACTCGGATCCATGGTCGCGGGCTCCTAGCCATGCATCCAAAGCCAAGCTGACTATTTAGACCTATCACACTGAACTGAGGGTCAGATTTGAGTGGCCATGCGGTCCTGCTAACATTTATTTAAGACCTACTACTCGGCAGGCTCCGCCATGGCCTCTGGAGAGAGAAAAATGAATAAAGAAGTGTGGTTTCAAAATTCCAAGCTTGTTTGGAAAACGAACACAAGTGGGCTGTGGATCTGGACTGAGTCATAAACTCCTCCTGCAGCACCAGAAAAGTTCATCACGTGAACCTTCTAGACCTCAGCTTCCTACTTGAAATGTCTCATAGAGTTACTGGGAGGAGGGCATGAGACAACTTAGCAAATTGCCTGCCGACAAAAACCACAGCATCAAGATTTAGTCTCACAGAGGGAAGAAGGTAGCCCCATGCTGTCTTAGTCCATTCACGCTGTTATAACAAAATACCTTAGGCAGGGTAATTTATTAAAAGTAGATATCTGTTGCTCATATTTCTGAGGTTAGGAAATCCAGAATCAAGGCCCCAGCACAGCCTGGGGGATGGCCTGGCCCTCAGTGATGATGTCTTATTGCTGCGTCCTTACAGAGTGCAAGGGAGTGAATGGCTGGCTCTCTTCTGCCTTCTCTATAGACACTAATTCCATTTGTGGGAGCCCTGCCCTTACCACCTCACAGCACTGCCTGGGGTTTGAGTTTTAAGCCATGTCTGAAGAGTACAAATATTCAGACCACAATATTTTCTTGTATTAATATATAGAAAGATGCTTATGAAGTAAGAAAAGACATAGGCAATACTCATTTTTCTCAGAACTGATCCTAGTAAATAATCATTTAAGGATAGGGAGATGTGTCAGGCAGTCAAGTTCCTGCCTCACAAGCCTAGAGAACCAAGGTTTGATCCCCAGAATCCATATAAAAAACAGTCTGTAGATTGGTTTTGCACGAAGGATGCTTATACTCATGGATTATCACTTATAGCTAAAAAATGAAAAAAAAAAAAAACCTGAAAGATGCAGGACAGTTATGGCAGAATACATGATCTGGGATGGGGTGGGGGTGGGGGGGAAGGGAAAGGGAAATATGCCTGATCTGAATTGGAAAATGATGTACAAAATGCACAAACCATCAATAAAAATTAAATTAAAAAAAAAAACCAGCTGTGCCAGGCGCGGTGATGCACACCCTTAATCCCAGCACTCTGGAGGCAGAAGCAGGCAGATCTCTGTGAGTTCAAGGCCAGCCTGGTCTACATAGCAAGTGCTGGGATTAAAAGCATGTACCACCATGCCCAGCTCAAAACATCCATTTCAAATAGCAAGGGGAAAGGGTTTGAATGGGGCCAGACCTTAAAAAAGTGGCATAGAAATTATCTTCTATTACCAAAATGTAGGTTGTAATGTCACGTGTGCTAATTTTTCCATTAAAAATGGGAATTAACAAGAGTGGGGGGGGTAAAGAATTTTAGACAAAATTGTATCTTAGCATAATGAAGCCGCCCTCGTTTTGCAGCATGACAAAGGAGGCCCTGGGCGGGTATTCCAGAGCTTTGCTGCGGTTCCCTGGGCCTGCTCCAGCCATTAGATAATGCCATTCTTCTTTTTTGAAGCACCTGGCTTTTTTGTTGTTTTCCTTGTCCACTGTTAACCGCCTTGAGCTTCCTGCTCCTCATCTGTCTGCTGTTTGAATGTGAATGAAGAAGCTATCCAACCACACTTGACTAACTTGGGAAACAGAGAGTCTCTAGTGGGACAGGGGCCTGACCTGTCTTCATTAGTTTCCTCTGAGTCCTTTCTTCATCAGTTTCCCCTGAATCCTTTCTACTGTGTCCTCAGATGTTTTCAGCACCCAACAAGGGGAAGAAACCCAACAAAGC
The DNA here is from genome assembly GCA_009823505.1 of Rhizomys pruinosus. Taxonomy (NCBI): domain Eukaryota; kingdom Metazoa; phylum Chordata; class Mammalia; order Rodentia; family Spalacidae; genus Rhizomys; species Rhizomys pruinosus. Next base: position 2,355,411 of record VZQC01013731.1, read on the forward strand.
CATGGAGGAGCCAGAGAGGGAGAGAAACCAGTGTTAGCAGGAAGCGGCACTGGAGAGGAAACTAAATAACAATGCTAAAAGCAGTTTTCCTCCCTGTAGCTGCAGAGCCTTGAAAAAGGACCCTTAATTGCCAGATTCGGAAGAAGTGACCAGACTTTCCGAAGTACTTCGGAATAGAGATATTCCAAAATGTACACTTAAACACTTAAAATCTCAGTCTCATTGATGATTTTACCCTTCTCCTGAGCGGTAATCACCGTTCATTGTTTGGACTGATTACCTCCCTCTGTTCATTAGTTGGTCCTACCTTACTATTTTAGCGCATTTATATTTAATATGTTTATTGGTATTGCTGGGTTGAATTCTACATCTCCGTATTTTGTTTCTATGGAACCCAGAGCCTTACATTCTAGGTGAGAGCTCGCCCATGAGGCTCTACCCACAGCTCCAAATGAAAAAGAAACTTTTACAGTGCTGGGGCTTGAACCCAGGACTTGCATGCAGTAGGAAAGGCCCTGAGTCACATCCTTAGCTGCTGTTGCTTGTTCCCTATTACTTGGTCCCATTGTCTCTTCATTCCTGTTATTTTTAAATTTAATTAGGCAAATATTTTTTATTTTTATTTTTAAATTTAATTAGGCAAATATTTTTCTTATTATATTTTTCTTGTATTATTTTTTGTTCACATTCTTGAATTACAGTGAGTAGTGAGCCTAGAAGTCGCATTGCATATCTTTATCTTATTTTAATTCTCATTTTAAAAGTTAGAGGTACAGTTGGTCTTATGTGGTTCAGGCTAGCCTGGACCTCACCTTCTCCCTGTCTCAGCTTCCTGAGTGCTAGAGATAGCTCATTGATAAACTAGTAAGTACTGTTACCACATCCTGAACAATGCAAGAACTTCCAGCCGTTGAACTCAAGGACTGCTTTCTCGCTTTTTGTACTATTGTTAAATATTTAGCTTCCACTTATGCAGTAAATCTCATAAGAAACTAATATTGTCATTTTGGATAGTCAATACTCTCTTATGTTAATCCAAATATTTACCTTGTGGTTCTCTCTCGCTATTCCTTCTTGGAGTTCTGTGCTCTGGCTGAAATTATCTTTCTCCTTCAGCTTGGAGATTTTCCACTGCCTTGTTTCCTGCTTAGTGTGGTGACATTCAGTTTTTGCTGGTTTTAATTTGTCTGGAAATGTTTTGTAGGATCTTTCTTTGTTCATCTAATACTGGAGAAACTTTTCCATAGTTTCAGGACTAGAGGAAATCTTCTAGGTTCCATCCAAGTTCATTGAAATGTCTCAAAAAGACCAAAAAAAAAAAAAAAAAAAAAAAAAAAAAAAAGAAAAGTCCTCTAATGGCCTTGGTCCTCACTGAAGTGCTTTGTCTTTCCTCTGTGTGTCTTTTACAAAAAGTGTTCTTGGTCTTTGGCTTTGGACATTTAGACTGGGAACGTCATAGCTATAATTTTCTTTGTGTTGTTTTCTTGGGGAGTTCATGGAGTATCCTGAATTGGTGGGTTGGTGTCATTTACCACTTTAGGAAACTCCTGCTAATGGTGATCTTTCTGATATCACTTGTGCGGGACTTCATTCTGCCTCTGAAGACTGCAGTCCTGGGCCCGCTGGGCCCTTGCTGTGTTCTGAGTGACGCTCACACTGTTGGTTTAACGTTCCTTCCTCTTTCCTCACTGGATCGCTCTGCTATCTGTTGTGCTGATTTTGAGTCTCCAATGCTTCTGCCCAGTCCAGTTTGCTGCTAAACCCATCCAGTAAGTTCGTACTTTTTATTGAGAGTAACTGCTGACAGCAGACCAGAAAGCAACATGTCTTCACCCCTTTTCTCCATCTTTTCTCTATCCTCTTCACAGTAGTCATAGCTTGAAGGGTCTCTCTGGTGGTTATAATTTGAGGATTATCTGTGTATCTATTTTTATTCTTTGCTACCTTTTCTCCTCCTCTTCCTGCTTTTTCCCAGGCCTCAGCATCATGCCTGCATGCTGGGTCTTGTGTTCAGATGAACTCTGGAGGCTCCCACTGCTAATCCACCAGAGAAGCTTGTATGTCCCTCTGCTCAGCAAGCTGGTGAAAGGCTGCTCACTGCAGTCTAGACTGCCAAGGGAATGGGCTCCACTTTTAGAGACAGGGTCTACTGGTTTATACCTTGTACTTGAGTGTGCTTCTCCATGACTTTTCACTGAAGGCTTGGCTGGTCTCTCTTTTCTCAGTCCTACAAAACAGAAGGTTCAGTTCTACCCTGTGTCAGTCAGCTTTTCATCACTGTAATGAAATACCTGAGTTAAAAGTTATAAACAGTGAAGGTTTACTTTGGCTCACAGGTTTGGACATTCCAGTACAGGACAGATCAGCCTTTTTATTTGGGCATCGTAATAAGATGGTAATAATAGTAAAATGTAACAAGAAGGGCGTCTGAGTGGGTAGGGCCTCATAATCCCCTCTGCCAGTGCTCTAAAGACCTTCCACCCTTGCCACTGCATAAAAGTCTTACTACCTCCCAATAGAACCAGACTGGGGACCATGATGGGTTGTTGGAAGACATTCAGGAACTAAATTACAGCCTGTCTTTTTTTTTTTTTTAATTATTTCTGTATGTGTATGAATGTACTGTCTGCATGTAGGTTTGTGCACCTGTGTCGTGCAATGCCGTGGAGGTCAGAAGAGGGTTTTGGATTCTCCTGGAACTGGAGTTCTCCTGGAATTGGAGTTTCAGATGGTTCTCGGCTGCCATGTGGGTGCTGGGGATCGAACCCGGGTCCTCTGTAAGAGTGGTCAGCGCTCTTAACCGCTAGGCCATCTCTCCAGCCCCTAGCCTGTCCTTTTTTTTTTTTTACAGTTTGAGCCTTGCCTGTTTCAAACTCTGGCAAATGTCTTGAAGGGCACTTTAGTATTATTAATTTTTAGAGAACTTTAGTATTATTAATTTCTGCAGTATGCTCAGGTTAGACCTACATGCATGCATGCCAAGGCCCTGTCTCTCTAGTGGAATGTTATCTCCTAAGTCCTACCCCTTGAGGTCAGAGGTCATTCCAGCTTCCCTGCACAGGATCCCAGCCCCCCTGTGCTGCCTCAGTGCCCAGCACTGCCCTGCAGGTTCCAGCCACAGCGGCCTGACTCTCTGTGTCTGGGCTTCATAGCTTCCAGTTACTGAGATCTCAGCTCATTTCATAGTAGACAACGTCAGCCTGGGCCAGCATCATTCTTCAGAAGTCTCTGGAATAACACTGAGAGCAACTATCAGATTTCCTAAGATGGCACCTCCGCTGCTGTGGCCCATTTGGCCCTCATTTCCACCGTCTCCAAAATGGTCCATTCTTACAGATTTCCTCTTTACACTTTTATAGGTGCTTCTGTGGGGCATTGGCCAGCCATGAGCCACTCTATCACTTATGAATGCAGTACCTTATCTTATTTTTAACTCAGCAAGTTAGATTTTAGTATTATTAAGTTCTTCAGTAAGTGCAGGTTAGATGTACATGTATATTAATCACACATTTGTCCTTTAAATCTCAAACCTCCTATCTGCGTGAATTTTCCTCCTTACTACATTATATCTTATAGAATTTTCTCTCGTGAACACCTGTTGGGGGTATTGTAATAAGACAGTAATAATAGTAAAATGAAATAAGAAGAAAGTCTGACTGGATAGGGCCTCATAATCCCCTCCAGGAATCCACTCCCAATGCCCTAAAGACCTCCCACTTGGCCCAGTTCATAAAAGTGAACCAGACTGGGGACCATCATGGGTTGTTGGAAGACATTCAGGACCTAAATTACAGCCTGTCTTTTTGACAGTTTGAGCCTTGCCTGCTTCAAACTCTTCCACCTTCAGTCTTCATTTGTCAGGAAGTGTTTTTAGTTTATTCTTGAGATAAAATTTCACTCATATACATTTGCAGTGATTAATTTTTTTTCTTGAAACACAGAAAATCTTGTGGCTTCCGTTGTTATTGCTGAGGAGACAGCTGGGACCCTAACTGTTGTTTATTTTAGCTCATTTGACTTTCTTCTTTTCTTGCTTTTAAGCTTTCTCTGTCATAGACTGTGGTGCTTCCTAAACTTTCAGAATTGCACTGTGTGCTGCCTGGACACCCCCAAGCTTGGCCCAGCATTGGATTCTCAATCAGCCTCCACATCGCCTAACCATCTTTTATGATTTTGCTTTCTGCATTTCTAGCCTGCTTCCTGCATAATTTAGCCATTGCTCACTTATCTATTAATTCTCTCTTTAGTTAGGACTAATTTTCTCTTTAACCTATTCACATCCATCTGTTGAAACTTAAAAATGTTTAATTGATATATTTTATTCATTTCTACAGATTGCTCATTTTGAAATCTGTTAACTCGTTTTCATAGTAGCTCATTGCTTGCTCAAATTTCCATGTCCCTTTGATTTCCTTGAACATATAAACACCACTGTCTGTTCTGTTTCTCATATAATTCCTAACACCTGAAGCTTTGTCATTTTGATTCTGTATCCATTGTTCTTGCTGTCTCACTGTTGGATTATAACTTTGGAAATCCTTGGAACCTTGTCCTTGAGACGTGTCTGAAGCCTGAGTTAAACTTTCATTCCTCCAGAAAGTGCTATGTTGGGATTTTTTTCAGTAACTTGAGGGATCTACCAACTCAAACCTGTTTTAAATTAAAGTTTACAGACATTCCTCTGTAAACAAATCTGAATACTTGTACATGGTTACAAATTCTCAGACAATATGAATCCCTTCCCTTTCCATCCACGTTCCCAGCATCTTTACCAGAGCTACCAGGGTTAGAGCCTGGGTCCTGGCAGCCCTAACAAACCAGGCTCAGTTACCTGTCCTCAATAAGCCAATTAAAGAGATAAATTGATGGTGAAAAGCAGAAAAAAAGAGGTTTATGCACTGTGGCCACATTAGGAAGAGGTCCAGAGAGGTCCAGTGACTCTGTCTAAGTCCATCTTCAGGGGTATTGACATGAGATTTGAGTTTCAGTAGAGGGTCAGAGGTGTGCATAGCTTAGCAGTCCAGGTCAAGACTTGGTAGCGCCCATCAATGACCCGGCATCTTCTCTGTGCCAGACTCTCCTATGATGTGGTCTGACAGATTGTAAGCACTGTGCTGTGTGAAATCTCTGGAAAACAAGATTCCTCTCTACCTGGCTCTGGCTTCAGTCTTCTCCCCCGGCATGACATTCCTAGGGGAAATTCCAATTTCTTGGAGACCATCGTTTCAATAGTCTGATAGCCAAGGGGAGAGACACAAGTGTCTCTCTAGAGAATCCTTATCTCTGCTAGGATGGTTGTCCTAGTTTGCTTTGTGTTGCTGTGATAAAAAGCACTGACAGTGATAGCTTCTGGTGTCAACTTGACATACCTGGGAAGAGGGAACCTCAACAGAGGAATTTCCTCCAACAGGGCCTGTGGCCATGTCTGTGGGGCATTTTCTTAATTACTAACTGATGTAGGAGGGCCCAGCCCACTGTGGATGGTGCCACCCTTGGACAGGTAGGTTTGAGTTGTATAAGAAAAGTAGATGAGCAAGCCAAGAAAAGCAAGCCAGTAAGCAACTTCAGCCATGGTCCAATTCAGCTCATCCTCCAGGTTCTTGACTCAATTTCTTGCCTGGACCTCCTTCAAGGACAGACTGTAACTTGGAAGTGAAAAATAAAATAAACCCCCAGTTGGTTTTGGTCAGTGTGTTATCACAGTAACAGAGAAGCAAACTAGAACACTGACCACCTTTGGGGGAGATGTAGCTTTCTTAGCCTCCCCCCCACCCCGGGACCACAGCTTCTGTGTGCTGACCTTGAGGAAATACTTCCCAGAATATTTTGCCTCAATGATACTGGTCTCTTACTAATCACAGCTGATTTTTCAGCCCTAGCTAACTACCATCAGTTTTCCTATAAAGAAAAAGTTTCACTTCAGTAGTGCTGGTCTCTTGTTTATTCTTCACCCCCATAAACACAGACTCTTAATTCAAAATTTCATCTGAATGGCCCTGATAGAGTCTTTGAGGGATTCTCGAACTTCACCAGCCAGGCCGCATCTGAATTTCTATAAACTTTCTTATCATCCAAGTTCCCAGTACAGCTCATTAAACTCTGAGCACTTGGTGGTTTTTCTAGACCTTCAAAATGGCTTTTTCAAAGCTCCAAAATCCTGTACAATCCTCCCCATAAAACGACATGGTCAGGTCCATAACAGAAATGCTCCAGTCTTAGTACCCATTTCTGTCCTAGTTGGGTTTGTGTTGCTATGACCAAACACTGACTAAAACAACTTGGGGAAGGAAAAAGTTTATTTGCCTTAAACTTCCATATCACAGTCCATTACTGAGGGAAGGCAGGGAAGGAATTCAAGGCAGCAACTCGAGGCAGGAAGTGAGGTAGAGATCACGGAAGTATGCGGCTTCTTAATAGTGTGCTCCCCTGGCTCAAGCTCGGCTACCTTTCTTTTTTTTTTTTTTTTTTTTTTTTTACTTATTTCTGTATGTGTATGAATGTACTGTGTGCATGCAAGTTTGTGCACCCGTGTCGTGCAATGCCGCGGAGGTCAGAAGAGGGTCTCGGATTCCCCTGGAACTGGAGTTCTCCTGGAATCGGAGTTTCAGACGGTTCTCGGCCGCCATGTGGGTGCTGGGGATCGAACCCGGGTCCTCTGTAAGAGCGGTCGGCGCTCTTAACCGCTAGGCCATCTCTCCAGCCCCTCGGCTACCTTTCTTATGAAGCCCAGGTTCACCTGCCCACAGTTGGGCCCTCCTACATCAATTAGAAATTAAGAAAATGGCTCACAGACACGCCACAGGACCTCAGCCAATCTGCTGGAGGCCATTCTTCTGTTGTGGTGCTTCGTTCCAGCTGTATCAAGTTGACAACTGAAGCTTGTTCAAACAACGGTTAAAAGAATCAAAGTCGGGGAGAAGGCAGGTTTTCTGTGATAGTTCACTAAATTGTATTAAACTAAAGGTATAATTTCTCATTCACAGCCTCGACCACTGAGGTCAAAGTTCTATGTGTGTGTGCTGAGGTGGGGTGTCTCTGACCACCTGGTAAATCATAGGTTTCTCCTGGTTTTCAAACAAATATAATCTCAGGGCTGGCAGTAGACGGTGAGTAAATCACTAATCCTTCATAGCTAAATATGTCTAGGCAATGGGCCTGCTGCACCAATAACCAACTTCATGGGCACTGGTTTATCTTGGGCTAAAACCATCCCAAAACCTCTTTAGATAGGAGAGACCTGATGCTGGCATTTCAGCTTTTCTGCCTCCACGCCAACTCTGCTAGAAACAGGAATCCTATTACCACAAGCCATATTCACTCTAATGAAAAGAAATCTCACCTGGACTTTAAAAACATGCTATATATCAGCTTGAATCACCTAAACTTTCATCGGTATTTCAAAGAATGAATTCTGTGACTCTTTTTCAATGCAGTGGTTTTAGTCCCTCCATTAGACTGTGTTAATGTCCTTGCTGAGAAAACCTTTTCTGCTCTAATGAACTGACATTAGTGCACCTAATTAATAAAAATCACTCTCTGTCTCTTAAACATATGAAGAATATAATTAAAGGCTGAGTTTGGTAGCACAGGCCTGTAATCCTGGGCGCTCAGGAGCCCGAGGCAGGCGGATCACAAATTCAAAACTTGCAGGGCGATAGAGCAAGTTCCAGGCCATCCTGGCAACTTAATGAGACACTTAATTTTTAAAAAGGCTGTGGATGCGGCTCAGTGGTAGAGTGCTTGCCCAGCTTGTGTGAGGCCATGGCTTCAACACCTGATGCTAAAAATAAAAGATAACTGATTTCCTGTTGATAGAATCATTGAATATTGGATTTAACTGGAGCACTCCCAAAACTGTGCCTTAAAACTCTGGGCCCTAAGGGGGGCCTCTATGTTTAGATATGTTTATGAAATGTTATATACTCAAAACTTCTCTTGGGAAAAGAGAAGCTGACAAAGTACATTATATATTAAAGCCTCAGAGAAATCCTGTAATAGAAAAATTCTATTCAACTTCATCTAACATGGTGTCTCCAAATCATCTGTGACCACATAAATATGACAACCTAGAACAGCGATCATTCACCGCTATCACAGATACATTTTTGTCATCAATGTACATTGAAAAGTAGATTATAGAGAACATAGCAAATAATATTTGTCTATTCAAGAAATCCATATAAAACCCAGTATGTGTCCATACCTGTGCATCCCCACTGGTGAGTAAGATATACATGGTTTCTGTCCCATGGATATTATAGGGGTCCTAGGCTTTCATGAGGTACTAAGAAAAAGTCACATGGTTAGAACCCAGCTGCTCCTCAAATTTTGGGATCATTGCCAAAAACAGGATCATGAGATACTCTATTTCAGGGGCTGCAAAACATCGATGTAAGTGTACCATTCCCAAGAACTGTAAGGATGACTAAGCAGAAAAATACTTAGTTATGGAAGAGAAAGTTTCTCTAGGAAGGAAGTCTGAGAAAGGCAGTGAGATAAGCAAATAGGTGGTTTTTATGGCTTACAGAATCTCTGTGGACCTGAGGAGTCTTCCTCAAAAAGTCTCTGTAATAGTGTCTGATTCATGGTCCAAGTACAATAAATATTATTTAGAATGATTGTGAAGATGATACTGTGAGGATGATGATGGTGATGGTGGTCGTTCTGATCATGATGAAGATGATGTTGGTGGTGGTGATGGTAGTTGTGGTGATCACAGTGATGATGGTGATCATGGCAGTGGTTGTTATGATGTTGAAGATGATGGCAGTGACGACACTGATGCTGATGATACCGATGAGACTGATGGTGATGGTGAGGATGATGATAGAATAATTCTTAGCTCCTTCCTTTTCCTTAACTCTGTGGTCAGTTGGTCATCAAAACTTGAGATCATTTCCTACATAGCTCTAAACCTCATTTCTTTGCTTCCTAGTAACAAGCATTTATCATTTCTCAATAGTCCCTTACCTTATTTCCCTTCCTCCAATTTCCAGTCTTCCAATCTTTCTCTATACTGTACCAATATGACCTTGAGTCTGACCACAATGCTTCCTTAAGCAGCATCTGGAGTCTCCTCCTGGCCTGCTGAGTACCTGTGTGAATTAGAGGGATTGAAAACTCCACACCACCCCCCCCACCTTATCTCTTCGCTCTCGCTGTAAACCCTTTGCTCAGCCATGCTCCGCATCCTGGAACCCAGTCACATCATACGCATTTGTGATTTCTTTTTCCCACTCATTCCTGTTTGCCTTTTTTCCTTGTCTTTTAACAAAACATACACGTACTTACCCTTTAAGGCTCAATTGTCTGGTCTCTCTTGGGCTCTGGCTAGTTAGTGCCCACCTACAAAGGATTGTAGTGTTCCTCTGTCTGGGCTCCTGCAAATGCTTTCTGCATTTATTTGGATGACCCTCACCACATCCAAGGTCATGTCATCATCTGCGTCCGCACTGGGAGGTGTTGCTAGAGAGCACATACCTACCATGTGGTTTGCTCCTAGCCCCGTGCTAGAGTAGAAATCCACAGACAGTTGGGTAGCCATTGCAAACACATGGAGTTAATACTCTGCCCTCTCCCTCTAAAATGGCAGTTGTGTGACTCTGATCGCAATCTGTGTGCCCCGTGGTCTCTCGACAGTCCTGAATCAGGACTTATTTCTCCAGCTTTGGAATCCAGGAGAGCCTGAGATCAGCTTCCAGTTTCTTTATTTATACACTCTTATTTGTGCATGGAAGGGGGTTATAGGTGTGTGTGTGTGTGTGTGTGTGTGTGTGTGTGTGCTTGTAACAGCTATGGTGGGCTGGAGGGTGGCCCAGGTCTCTCTGCTGTATTGAGCAAGGACACTGCCTTTAGGAAGTCAGTAAAATTAGAACCATTTGTCAAGAGAGGTCTCAGTACAGTGTCAGGGCCCTGAGAGGAGGGACCAGGCAGCAGCTCTTGGCATCTGACAGAAATGAATCCATTAATTCACACATTGATTCCTAAAATATTTATTGAGAATTTGTCGGGTGCCAGGCAGTGTGTTGGCAGCTGGGATATAGATCTAAACATAACGGAGAAGAATCAAGCACCGTTTCCATGGAATTAATAGTCTACCGCTCTAATAGTGGAGGGAGGGCAGGCAATCGTCAAGTAAACAAATCAGAGAGATCATTCCAGGCAATGAGAGGGGTTGCAAAGGAAGTAAACCCAGAACTCATAGGGAGGGAATGTGGGTAGAGTGAGGAGAGGCCTTGAATGTGGAAATCCTGGAGAACTCTCAGAGGAGGTGCCGTTTGCACTCAGGTCCAGTCTAGGGGAGGATGCAGGCCCGGCAGAGAGAAGAGAAGGGGCATCAGCAGAGTTTGGACCTCAGTAACGGAGGGTGGGGAGTACGAGGCAAGCAATGACCAAGTCCTAAAGGCCCTCTGGGGAGAAGGGGTTGGGTGGACCCCAAGTGTAACTGGAAGCTGGTAGAAGCCTCTGAGCAAGGAAGACAAGCTATCTGATTGATGATTTTCACAGCTCAGCTGTGCGGGAAGGGATGCCTGGGGCTGAAATGGACCAGTGAGAGAATGAGGGGGCTGTGCAGGTCAGGGCAACACTGGTCAGAGGAAGGACCAGCACTCAGATGTGGTGACATTCAGGACACCCTGTCCAGATTGTCTTGGAGGGCTCCCAGAGATGTCATCTTCAACTCTGGGCTGCTTGGTATGCAGGGAGTTCCTTCCAAGGGTGTGCAGAGGGCCAAATGCTCCAGAATCAAACTATCAACCTAATACCTGGTGGGGGGCCTCTGATCATTAGCCCACCCCACCATGGCCTAGACACGGGGTGCCTCACAACTGCCCCAGGAGGGATACCTCAGATGGCTCACAAAGTCCTCACTAGAGGAAGGTGCCTGGAAATCACATGACCTGCACCAGCCCAGGGCTGGACACCTCTGGTCTCCTTTAGGCCTTAGTAGAATCCTCCCCTAGAACACAGACTCAGCTCTCACCACTACAGATTGTAACGCTCTTCATGCGGTGGGAACAATCACTGAGGCCCAGAGTGGCTGAGGTCTTGTCCAAGGTCACACTGAATAGGGATTTAAACTGAGACAGCCTGGCCTGGAACCTTTCTACTCCAAAACACCTCCCTCTACTGTGTCTGAGCCAGCAAGGCAGACGCTCTAAGCCTCTATCATGAGCATGGTGGTACAGATGAATTTACTCTTCAATGGCATGGTTTTCATCTTGGGTATGTGAGAGTACAACACACCTCATAAGAGGGGCTCACCAGCCACTCCCAGTTACAAATTAGGAAACGTGGAGGGAAGGAATGGAGCCAGGAGGTCTGTCACGGTCAGTCCTCCAGACTTGAACAGGAAGTCCTCCCAAGGCTAATGAAATGAATAGCTGATCCCCTGGGTGAAGGAATGCAAGGTGACTTTCCCATAAGAGAGTCTGGGCAGAGAGTTTTTATACCTGACCAAACACCTAGCTCAGTGTAGGAGGACAGCATGGGAGTAGGGGGACCATGGAGGACAGCATGGGAGTAGGGGGACCATGGAGGACAGCATGGGAGTAGGGGGACCATGGAGGACAGCATGGGAGTAGGGGGATCATGGAGGACAGCATGGGAGTAGGGGGATCATGGAGGACAGCGTGGGAGTAGGGGGATCATGGAGGACAGCATGGGAGTAGGGGGATCATGGAGGACAGCATGGGAGTAGGGGGATCATGGAGGACAGCATGGGAGTAGGGGGATCATGGAGGACAGCGTGGGAGTAGGGGGATCATGGAGGACAGCGTGGGAGTAGGGAGATCATGGAGGACAGCGTGGGAGTAGGGAGATCATGGAGGACAGCGTGGGAGTAGGGAGATCATGGAGGACAGCGTGGGAGTAGGGAGATCATGGAGGACAGCGTGGGAGTAGGGAGATCATGGAGGACAGCGTGGGAGTAGGGAGATCATGGAGGACAGCGTGGGAGTAGGGAGATCATGGAGGACAGCGTGGGAGTAGGGAGATCATGGAGGACAGCGTGGGAGTAGGGAGATCATGGAGGACAGCGTGGGAGTAGGGAGATCATGGAGGACAGCGTGGGAGTAGGGAGATCATGGAGGACAGCGTGGGAGTAGGGAGATCATGGAGGACAGCGTGGGAGTAGGGAGATCATGGAGGACAGCGTGGGAGTAGGGAGATCATGGAGGACAGCGTGGGAGTAGGGAGATCATGGAGGACAGCGTGGGAGTAGGGAGATCATGGAGGACAGCGTGGGAGTAGGGAGATCATGGAGGACAGCGTGGGAGTAGGGAGATCATGGAGGACAGCGTGGGAGTAGGGAGATCATGGAGGACAGCGTGGGAGTAGGGAGATCATGGAGGACAGCGTGGGAGTAGGGAGATCATGGAGGACAGCGTGGGAGTAGGGAGATCATGGAGGACAGCGTGGGAGTAGGGAGATCATGGAGGACAGCGTGGGAGTAGGGAGATCATGGAGGACAGCGTGGGAGTAGGGAGATCATGGAGGACAGCGTGGGAGTAGGGAGATCATGGAGGACAGCGTGGGAGTAGGGAGATCATGGAGGACAGCGTGGGAGTAGGGAGATCATGGAGGACAGCGTGGGAGTAGGGAGATCATGGAGGACAGCGTGGGAGTAGGGAGATCATGGAGGACAGCGTGGGAGTAGGGAGATCATGGAGGACAGCGTGGGAGTAGGGAGATCATGGAGGACAGCGTGGGAGTAGGGAGATCATGGAGGACAGCGTGGGAGTAGGGAGATCATGGAGGACAGCGTGGGAGTAGGGAGATCATGGAGGACAGCGTGGGAGTAGGGAGATCATGGAGGACAGCGTGGGAGTAGGGAGATCATGGAGGACAGCGTGGGAGTAGGGAGATCATGGAGGACAGCGTGGGAGTAGGGAGATCATGGAGGACAGCGTGGGAGTAGGGAGATCATGGAGGACAGCGTGGGAGTAGGGAGATCATGGAGGACAGCGTGGGAGTAGGGAGATCATGGAGGACAGCGTGGGAGTAGGGAGATCATGGAGGACAGCGTGGGAGTAGGGAGATCATGGAGGACAGCGTGGGAGTAGGGAGATCATGGAGGACAGCGTGGGAGTAGGGAGATCATGGAGGACAGCGTGGGAGTAGGGAGATCATGGAGGACAGCGTGGGAGTAGGGAGATCATGGAGGACAGCGTGGGAGTAGGGAGATCATGGAGGACAGCGTGGGAGTAGGGAGATCATGGAGGACAGCGTGGGAGTAGGGAGATCATGGAGGACAGCGTGGGAGTAGGGAGATCATGGAGGACAGCGTGGGAGTAGGGAGATCATGGAGGACAGCGTGGGAGTAGGGAGATCATGGAGGACAGCGTGGGGGTAGGGGGATCATGGAGGACAGCATGGGAGTAGGGGGATCATGGAGGACGGCATGGGAGTAGGAGGATCATGGAGGACAGCATGGGAGTAGGGGGATCATGGAGGACAGCGTGGGAGCAGGGGGACCATGGAGGACGGCATGGGAGTAGGGGGATCATGGAGGACAGCGTGGGAGTAGGGGGATCATGGAGGACAGCATGGGAGTAGGGGGATCATGGAGGACAGCATTGGAGTAGGGGGACCATGGAAGACGGCGTGGGAGTAGGGGGATCATGGAGGACAGCGTGGGAGTAGGGAGATCAAGGAGGTCAGCGTAGGAGTAGGGAGATCATGGAGGACAGCGTAGGAGTAGGGAGATCATGGAGGACAGCGTGGGAGTAGGGGGATCATGGAGGACAGCGTGGGAGTAGGGAGATCATGGAGGACAGCGTGGGAGTAGGGAGATCATGGAGGACAGCATGGGAGTAGGGAGATCATGGAGGACAGCGTAGGAGTAGGGAGATCATGGAGGACAGCGTGGGAGTAGGGAGATCATGGAGGACAGTGTGGGAGTAGGGGGATCATGGAGGACAGCATGGGAGTAGGGGGATCATGGAGGACAGCGTGCGAGTAGGGAGATCATGGAGGACAGCGTAGGAGTAGGGAGATCATGGAGGACAGCGTGGGAGTAGGGAGATCATGGAGGACAGCGTGGGAGTAGGGAGATCATGGAGGACAGCGTGGGAGTAGGGAGATCATGGAGGACAGCGTGGGAGTAGGGAGATCATGGAGGACAGCGTGGGAGTAGGGAGATCATGGAGGACAGCGTGGGAGTAGGGAGATCATGGAGGACAGCGTGGGAGTAGGGAGATCATGGAGGACAGCGTGGGAGTAGGGAGATCATGGAGGACAGCGTGGGAGTAGGGAGATCATGGAGGACAGCGTGGGAGTAGGGGGATCATGGAGGACGGCGTGGGAGTAGGGCGATCATGGGGGACAGCACTGAGAGACAGTGTCCCAGGCCTTGCTCTCACACTTTAATATCCACACCTATGGAACAATGTCAGATGCTAACAAGGGCAGGTATTGACTAAGGCCAGCAGCAGTACCAGTCACACCTGTGCTCATACCACCTTGTGAGACCAGGTTCTCTGATTGTTTATGAGACTCAGGTATGCAGATGCCAAGCAAAGTTATTTTAGTAATTTTACAACGCTGTGTTTCCCAAACAAATTTTATCTAGGGCATAGATCAAGCCAGTAGTTGGAGCTCCTCTCTCTTGAATGGGTCAGGGAGTGCTCCAGAACTGGCTCTGGGCTGGTGAACTAGGAACCTGGAAGGATGGGATTGTCCCCAGAGGTTTCAAAAGGAAGTCGCATTTGTGTGCCAGCTTATCCGGATTCAAGACACCTTCAGTGTTTATTTTGTGGTTGTCACCCCAGGATTTTTGTTAAGTCTTGTCTAATGTTACAGTCAAGCTTCCTATCCTGTAGGGGAATTAAAGGACGTGTCTTGCATATCAAGCTGGACTGGGGCAATGAGGCGATCACTCAGGTCCAGAGGGCAGGAGAGGATGGAAGTTGGCTGGAGGACAGAAGGGCACATCTGCACCTGGTTAGTGTCAGCCCCAGGGCTGCATGGCCACCACCTCCCCATGTGGAGATTCACCACCCGTGGCCAATTGCAAAGATGTGAGTTTGCTTTTTCTTAATCAAGACAGAAAATTTCTTTGCAGGCTCGCTTCCCAATTGGGAAATTCTTTTTATGTCCCCTTTAATTCCTTCTGCTGCAGACAGAACCTCATTTGACTCTGTTTCTTTCCAGTGTTTATCATTTTTCTCCCTCCCTCTTTCCTCTTCCTCTCTGCCCCTCACCCCAGAGAGCCTGTCAGGAGGGGCGGGGCCATGTGCTCATCTTGGCTGTCTGGGGTGGACTTCTAATCCACACCCAGCACTGAGCCAGCACTTGCACCAGGTATTTAATTAAACCAGGGATTCCCAGGGGATCTGAGATGCAGGCTGGCGAGGAGCAGGCTCCGTCTCCACATCTTATTTTGACAAGCACTGTAATTATCCCCCGGCACTGGCAGGCGGAGGCAGAATCACTTTCCTTCCCAGCCCCAGCTTCTGAGAACAAGAATCTGTGGGTCCCTTGTATCTACCAGTGGGACCTATGTCTTAGGATCACTGACCAGGCAGGACTCAGGTCAGTCCATACATGCCTGACTTGATGACCCACCAGCACCCTGGCCCTCATTTCAGCATATGACCAAGCACCTTCCAAGCAGGTCGTCGGGGCAAGAGGGAGGCAAGAAATCACCTCCATACCCAGGCGAAAAAAGACAATTTTTTGCTCCTCCAGGATCCAAGATATATGTAGTACGCACTGCATAACTGTTGAGTATTGATTAACCTTAATATCTGCCAAGTTGAGATTAGCATCCTATATTACAAATAGGGAAACTGAGGCTCTGGGAGCAGAAACCAATTAGTCATTTGAAGTGGCCTTGGGATTCCAACCAAGGACCAGCTGGCTCTGTACTATTTCTACTTCGTAACGTCACTTCCTAGGAAGACCACGTGCTCAGGCTGTGTCCCAATAATTCCTGGGTGGATTCTAGAAAGTTCTGGCCGTGACAGAGCAAGAACTTCCTGCCCTTCTGTGCTGCCAATGTGAAGCTGTCCTCATCTATTACAGACACTCTGTCTCTCTGACAGCACCTTCATGAAGGGGAGCATCTCTCCAAGCCCTGAACAACTGAGGTAGCCTAGCTAGAGAATTATAAGCTATTAGGTCAGAGACTATCCCATTATTTTTCAGGGAAACAGAGCAGAGCAAGTCTCTAACTCAGCCTGGCTCCCAGGTTCCCTCTGAACCATACTCTTGCCCCACCATGGGGTGGGCAAAGCTGATGTAGACACAACCCACCCCAATGAAAACAAACAACTTGACTGTTTATTGACTGTATCCCGGGCACAACGTTAGGCATACAAAATTTATGAGCACATGTAACTCTCAAGAGCCTGTGAGGCAGACAGTGTGGTCCCCATCTGATGAGGAAGCAAAGTGGAACCCAGCACGTCACATTTCCCAAGCCAGGAAGCAATAGCAGGTAAGCCCCCAAACAGAGAAGCACAACACTGTTTAGACCATCATGCCAAAAATTCCCTCTACACAGCTGTGATTCAGAGCCCCAAGTACATTTTTCAAGGGTTGAGGGTAAGTTCAGGAGCTACCTGGAGTCTGGCTGACTTCTACCCCTGCCTCCCCTGCTGCTCAGGCCCTACAGCCTCTGTATTCAGCTTCCTCTGTAGGGGCCTGGGCTGGTGTATCTACATAGGGACAAGGCAGAAGGACAGGACCTGAATAGTGGAGATGCATGCAGAAGGGTCCTGAAGGTGGTCCCAGAGAGATACCTGGCTCGGCACCCCAAATCATCTCTTCATTTGTCTTTATTTGTTCCCATCTGTGGAAGGCTCAGCTTGTAAACAAACACTTGGTTGTTTTTCTGGAACCTGAGTTACAGAGCAAGGAGAGACAAGAGCACACACATTGGCTTCTCCCACGGTTTTTAGAATAGTCCTAGGATCGTAGTGAGCTACAGTTGCCACATCAGAGAATGCTTGGCCTGTAGCCTGGATTCCAGCTGCTGATGCTGCCTGTTGTAATGCTTCCACAGAGTTCCTCGCCTGTAGTTTTCATATGCTGTCTGTGTGACATGGAACAGGTCCCTTCACCTAAGAGAAGCAGGGAGTCACACAAATTAAGGGCAAAGAAAAAAACCATCCCCAAGCTAGCTCAATACCTGCTAGCTGTGTGACCTTGGCCAAGTAACTCTGCACCCCTGCACCCTGGGGCTACTCTCCTCACCTGTAAAGTCAGACTAGCACAGCAATCCGTCTTGTAAGGCTGTCAGAAGGATGAAGTAAGTTCATGCATTGAATGACTAGGCATGCAGAAAATGCTCGGACATGTTACCACTGTTAGGACATGTGGCTGGTTTCAAGCAGGTAGACTCAAATAAACCAGCTCCCTCTGCCAAGATAGGTCCATCGTGTTGAGGCTGGAGAGATGATTCAGTGGTTAAGACCATTGGCTGCTCTTGCAAAGGACCTAGGTTCAATTTTCAGCACCCACTGGGCAGCTAACAACTGTCTGTAACTCGAGTTCCAGGAGATCTGATGCTTTCTTCTGACCTCTGTGGACATTGGATGCATGACACAGGCACACTTACACATATCCAGGCAATACACTCATACACATAAAAAATAAAAATAGAATAAAATATATTTCAAAAATATGTGTCCATTGTGATGTCATCTCAGAGAGAAAATGACCTTTCTGCTTTTCTTGATTCCCCTGTCTCATACTTCATATGTCTCATGCTGTAAATGTTTACTAAACTCCCTATTGAAAGGTTTTAGGTTTGGTGCTCAAGGGGAACACTGAAGCATATGGACCTTTGGGATACGAGCTTTATTAGAAGTGTTATCGATGCTAAAGACAGACAGACAAATGGCATGCCAGGGGCCTGAGAAGAGTATAAGGCCAATTAGCAGAGCAGAGGTTCCTTCTTATGGGGCTTCACAGGGCAGGGGGACTGGATTTCTGTGCCACTTGGTTTATAAACAGTCCATATTAGGAGCTTGTAGTCAGGCTTTTTCTGATTCCTGGGCCATATAGGAGAGAGTCTGTGAGCATGGGGCCTGCATGCTGAATCAGCTAAGATTGTCAGAGAAGACGGGGCTGCAGATGGGCATGGCCTGAGCAGTGGCTGGTCTACAACCTGACACTCGTCCTGTGCCAGGCCTTGAACTGGATGGAGGTCAGGCACACAGCAGTGAGTGAGAAGGATGCAGCCCCCTTCTGAGGCTGCCTAGGAACTCTAGGAAAGTTACAGGCCCTCTATCTTAGGAGGTAGGACTACTTAAAGTTAAAAGGACTTGGATACCAAGCCTCAGGTCTGCTGTTCCATGGCTGTGTGACTTCGCCGAGTCTCCTGCCTTCTCTGAGTGTCCATGAAACAGCTACAGTGGCTCCCACCCCAAGAAGCTGTGATGATGAGGCTGAAGATGAAATTTAGACAGGAGGCTCTCACTGAAATGGCTTTAAACAGCCAAAGCAAGGGAGATGAGCCTTCGTGCTGCCCCACGGGACAGGTGACTCATCCAAGTCCCTGTGGGGAAAACTTGGAGTGGGGTGCAGGTGGGAAAAGCAATTCTGACTTGATCCAAGATCAGGAGGGTTCACAGTAACCCTGTGTGGCTGTTAAGGAAGCTGTATCCCAGCATCTCCAGCCCCCGGGGCCAGACCTGCGCATCTCCTAGAAGAGGCAGGCATCTGAATGCTGACTCAGGGAGCTGAAACCCAAATGGCCCCCCAGCCTATGGTTATGTTTTAATGAGCTGGAAAAGTACAAACAGAGATCCTTGAGGACACCAGCCATGACATGCAAATCTAATAAAATAAAACGAAGGGTTTATAAACCTAATAGTTGTTTAAAACTCAGAAAATGTAGATTGACACAAAAGATTGTATCTCGCTGGCCCCAAATAGGCTGAATGGTCATGAGTGAGTGAGTTCTCATCTCCCAGGCCTGTCTCTCCACCTAGAAAATACTAGGATTAAAAGAGATGCTGTTGGGATGGGGAAATGGATCTCTGGGTGTATTAGTCAGGGCTCTCTAAAGAAACAGAATCAATAGAAAGAATATACAGCTATATACAGATTTATTGATTTGCTCACGGGATAGAGTCCAAGGAGTCCAACAACAGCCACGCTGCACTGGAGAGGCCGAGAATCCTTGCTCAGTTTGCAAGGCTGGATGTCTCAGTAGTCCCAGTCTGGTACTGAAGTCCCAATGGATTCCAGGAGATCTGCCCGTCTCAGTACATGCTGGGATCCAAAGAGTTGATCGCAGCAGCAAGACAAACTCACCAGTGAGAGAGAAGGCAAGCCGCAGGAAAAGGGGACCAGCTCCCTCTGCCATGGCCTTTTATACTGGCTGCCGGCAGAAGGCAATGCCTACATTTAAGGTGGGCCATCCAGCTTGAGGTGGTCCACTCTGAAGATCCCTTTCTCATATTTGTTCATCCCAAACCCAGTCAAGTTGACATCCAGGATTAACCATCACACTGGGTGAGAACATTTGCTTTGCTACCATGAGGACCTGAGTTCAATACCCAGCACCTATGTACAAAGCCAACATGGCTGCATGTGCTATACATTCAGTATTTGGTAGGGGGGGAGGAATACAGATGGATCTCGAGAGCTTATTGGTCAGTCAGTCAGCCTAGCCCAAGTGGCAAGTTTCTGTTACAGTGAGAGACTCTAGCTCTAAGCAATAAGATGGACAATGATAGAGGGAGATATCGGATATACTGTTCTGGCCTCTGCATGAACGTGCCTCTGCACACACCCACACAATCACATGCGTGCACCACTCACAGAAAAGAAAGAAGGGAAGGAGGAAGGAAAGGAGGAAGGAAAGAAGGGAGATAGATAGATAGATAGATAGATAGATAGATAGATAGATAGATAGATAGCTCTTTATTTTCATCCATCTGCTGGGCTTTGATTCTAAGTATTTCCTAGTTGAATCTGCCCTAGGCCACACTATCTTTACTTGGCTGTCTACAGGACTGTCTTTTGGGAACCTTTGTCTTGGGCCCAGTTTAAGCAGCATCCCCTCAAAGGCAGCATCCGCCTTCCCTCTTGATTGAATTCATTGCTCACCGTCCACCTGAACTCCTTCTGCAGCTTTGGCTGCTGTACAGATAAAAGCATTTCATTCCAAGTCTCCACTTCTCTGAACCCAAAGTATCACTTCTAACATTCTTATTCAAATAGAATTCATTTCTGGTTCCTTCTCAAATCCTAACATAGAGATATTTTGGAAATGTACACGAATTCCTCACACTTTACAGCTTGGCTTCTTCACCATTTGGGATGGTCACACCTACTACTCTTGGCCTCTAGATTGACTCCTTCTTGAAAGCCCAATGCAACAAATCCCTTCCATTAAACTCTTCCTTCCCCAGGCTAAGGAGTTGTACTTTCAGGGCTGAGTCCATCATCCCCACCCATCACCTGTCTCCCAAGTCCTCTTCTCCATGCCCTCACTTAATTTTTTCCAGTATTTCTGTATGTTTGAAATTTTTATAGTAAAGCCTGACATGGTGGTACACACCTTTAATCCCAGCACTCAGGAGGCAGAGGCAGGCTGATCTCTGTGAGATGGAGGTCAGTGTGGTATACACAGCGGGTCCAGGCCAGCTGGGACTACAGGGAGATCCTGTCTCAAAAAGACCAAAAAAAATTTTTTCTATAATAAAGCTCCCAAGCTTTCAGCAAACAGCACCGTGAGATAATTCTGTTCCTTTTCCATGGGTTGGTCCAGCAAAGGTGCATGCTGCAGAGCTTGCTACATCGAGCCTGGGGTATAAGCACACTGGACCAGGTCGTGGGCCAATATAGGGAGTCGAGTAGAGGGAAGGGGATGGAAAAGATGGTGATTGAGAAGCACTAGTGTGTAGAAGATGTTCACATGTGTCTGTCATCGTCTATCTTCTCCTGCCTTCTCTGTCTATCGCATATTCTGAACTGTCTCTTCTTTGCATTCTGGTCCCAGGCTCTCTCTCTCTCTCTCTCTCTCTCTCTCTCTCTCTCTCTCTCTCTCTCTCGTTGTTACATGTGAGTTTCTCCCTTCCACCTCCATCCACCTCTCCCCTTTCTCTTCCTCTCTCTCCCTTCTTCTGCTTCTTCCTCTTTTTCTCCCTGCCCCAAGCCATTCCTTCTAATTATCCATCCTTCTCATGAGAAATATGTCCTCCCTGGAGCCCACTTGCCAGGCCAAGCCCCCTATACAAGCTGGACATGCATCCACCCTGTAGGCAAGAGCCCAGCCTCCTGACAGGAGCATGGCCCTGCAGTGGGTTTGTTTCCACTTACCAAAGGGCATCTGTAATGAATGTGGGCAGTGATTAAGGAGTGGGAGATGTGTTTATGCTCCTTGAGGGCTGAGATGAAACACCCATAACATTTAATGTGGCGCGTTGACATTTAAATGTCAATTAAAAAGTCCCCGTTCTGCTCGGCTGGCCCTTAGATTCTCAGATGAACACTTTCTGCTGCTTGCCTCGTCAGCCCTACTGGGGACTATTGGCAAGCAGATGACACGGTAGCCACAGTGACCATGACAACAGTGGTGGGTAAAGTCTGAGCTGGCTGAGGCGCTGTGAGAGCAGGCCAGGCAGAGAAGATGGCCTGACCAGGCGTGGGACCAGCCAGGGCCAGGGAAGGATGGGGAGCTACCTGGAGCCTGTGGGACAAAGTTTAGAGGCCGTAGTGGCCTTCTTCTCTTCCTGCAGCCCTCCCTTCAGGGCGTCGGCTAAAGCTCATTTGTGCGCTTATCCCCTGTGATGGCTACTCTTGGTTACCAACTTGCCTCAATTTAAAATTACCTTAGAAATAGACCTCTGGGTATGACTGGGTTTCCTGGATGGGGTCCTATCCTGGACTGAATACAAAGAATATAGGCAGAATACTCCACTTCCTGGCTTCATAAATACGTGACCAGGCTCCTCCTGACACCCCACCCCTCCCCTTTCATAATGCACTGTACCCTCAAACCCTGAGCTAAATAACACTTCATTCTACACATTGCTTTTGTCAGGTAGTTCATCATAACAAGGAGAATAGTAACTAATATGGCCCCTATTTTCAGCATTCAGGACCAGGGAAGCATGGGGGGTTGCACTGGAGTCTGTGGGAGATGAGTTAGAGGTGGCTTGTGACCTTCAACCTCCCATCCCTTAGCTTGGGCTGTCTCAGTCTGTTCTCTGTGGCAAGTGATACAATATAACAGAATGAGCTATAGAGAAAAGGGGCTTACTTTAGCCCATGGTTCTAGTCTAAGGTTGAAAGACTATGTTTGGTAATAGCCTTCTTCCTGACAGAGCCCCATAGTAACCCAGGGTTTTGTGTGGAGAGGGATGGAGATCAGGAGAGGGACATAGCCTAATTGGCATTTATACTGACACCTTCTTGAGATGACTCCATTAGTTAATATGTACTAATCACCTGAAATTATGGATCCATTCATAAATGACAAACCACACTTACACCCTAGCAGATGGTGCATCTATAACTGATCGTTCCCCATTAGACTGGAGGTTTCTTGAGACTCCATTGACCTCCCTCTACCACCCATGACATCTAGTGCACACAGTATCTGGCACACATCAGATACACAAAAGTACTACATTATTTACTTCTATACAATATTTAAATATTTATCAACTCTCCATGATGTACCAGGAATATTTTAGAAGCAGGCTGAAAAAAATGATTAGGATACAGACCTGCCCCACCAAGGAATGTGTTATGTCTTCAAAGATAAGCACAAATGTACATCAGTGACAGATGCTGAGGCAGATATACAGAAGGAAGAGAAGCAGTGGACCCAGTCAGCTGACAGGGCAGCATCCTCTGGGATGTCAAATAAAGCTGACCCCTCAAAATGGGTAAATATTTTCAAAGTAGAGAAGAGGCTGAAACAATTCTGGTTGAGGGAATCATTAGTGTGGAGGAAGGAGTGAGTCTTGTTTGGCTCAGGGACAAGTGGACCAAGTCATGAGCACAGCTGCTTTATTGGGAGAGCTTTGCTCCAACACAACATGAGCATGTAGGGCCTGCAGCCAGTGCATGAGCTCTGGATAGGTAAAGCTTTCTCTGTTCTAATTTGTGGCGTTCTAGAGCTGCAACCTACTTGAGGTATGGGAGGCACTTGGGGAACATTTGTTGAGTGAGGACACGAATTCTCTCTTTTCTGGCTCGCTTCCTTTGCCCAGGCTCCAAAGCTCAGGAACCTCTACAAGAGGTCCTTCTTTTAAGGTCTGGCATCCTGTGGGGACCCCAAACCTCAGCTGCCTGCACATCGTCTCCCAGCCCCTGCTCAACCCTCATGTCTGAACAGGACATGCTCCATTTTCTCATAAAAGCCCTTCCAGCCAGAGGCACATTTGCATTTCAACTTTCCTGGAATCATGGCACAGAAAAATCTGTCTTCCAGAGCCCAGAGCTCTAAGCTCCAACTGGAGAGCTAAAACCCAGCAAGTGGGTTGTCTGCCAAGAATGGAGTTCAGGCCTTGGGATAGCACATGGAGGCAGGCCACTGAGGCACCCTGCCATCCCAGGCCCCACAGATGCAACAGAGGTATTCATCCTCCCACCAGTGTCTGGGCAGCAGGTCCAGTATACAGAGGTTAGACTCCCTACCTTCACACACACTCAGATTTAGTTCACCTTACCCTCTGCTTTTTCCATCTTGGACACTTCAGGGAACCTGCTAGAATGGCCTAGAAAAACTGGAGCTTCCCCATCCTCCACCCACCAATAGATCATGTCCTTATCCCCATTCCTGGCAAGTGCAGGCGACTGTCTCACCTATTGATTCGGCAGGCACCATCACTGTCCACCTCAACCGTGGCACAGTTTATAACACCCAGTTCCCCGTGCTCAGCAGGAAGGGGAGGAGGCTTATGGTTGTTCTGACTTTAGATCAATTGATCTAAAGCTCAGTTGATCAGAATTATATCCCAGAAACTGCTCTTGATGGAATTACATGGCATGGTACCCAGAGCCTGCTGAAAAGTTGTATTGTGTCTCCTTACTTATTTATCTTGGTGCTGCGAATAAACCCAGGACCTCACGCTTTCTAGGCAAGTCCTCTCCCCCAGACTTTCACTGCTCCATGGATCTTTTTGAAGTAGAATCAAAAGCAGGTGCACACATATTAGGTGCTAGGAAGGGATGCATGTGCTGTTTGACATTTCAGTTTGGACTTGCTCAGTCTGAAATGCTTCTGCCCCACATACATGTGCACACAGAGCCCCGACCCGCTTGCTTCTCTCCCTACCCGCCATCAAAGTACACTGTGGACACATCAACACATCAGAGACGGGTTGTGCAAGAAGAAGCTGCTGGACTTCAGAGGTTCAGGAAGACACCATCCACTCTCCTAATGACAGATTTTCATTAAAATTGCCACAGTTGTGTGGGTTATACCTACATTGGGAGCGGTCAAAAGTTATAGCCCCACACATCTCCTATTATATTACACAAACCCATAAAATGTTTCTAGGGCTCCAAGAAGGTAAATGAAGCCAAAAACACACTTAGAACTAGGGGACCAGGCTCTTGGTGGTGCTGACCAAGGTCCTGAATCGGCTTTGCCTGCAGACTGGAAGTAAACTTTAGATGCTTGGACCTCCCCCAACCAACCCCCTGCCTCCAGATTATTAAACCATATTCTCTTCAGAGATGTGGACTGTGAATCTGAATTTTTAGGACTATCTCAATTTTCCATCCAGGCCTGGACAGCAGTGCATGCCACTGCCTCTTCTGGGAGGCAGATGATTAGTCCATCCTCATCCAGAAAACTGCATGTAGTTTCTCATTATTTTTGAATTTCATAAGATGTTTATCTGTTCATGTTCTTGCAGAACAGGCAATTTTCTGAACCGGTGAAAAATCTATCCTTTTGAAAATCTATCAGGTTTCATTCATTTATTCAACAAATATTTGTACCAGTTACACTTACTGTGATTTTATTTTCACTTAACAGACACAAAACTGGGGCCAAGGAGGTTAAGAGATTTGTTTCTGACTGAGCTGATAAGAAAGAGATTCGAAACTCAAGCCAGTATCCAAATCCAAATCCTGTGTCATTTTAATTTGATTTCAGAGCATTTTGATGAAATGACCAGGAAACCAGAGCTCTGTGCAGAGTCTACTGCCCCTCAGCCTTTCTTCCTCTCCCTCTCCCTCTCCCTCCCCTGCCCCCAAATGCAGGCTGATGAAGAAATTAACATTCAAGGCACGTTCAGCTCTTCTGATTCCCATAGAGAGAACACAACCTCTGCCTGCCAATTAGTGACGTTCAGATCTCTATTAGCAATGGGGACAACTAGTTCCAGCTACATAAATGTCCTTGTCTAAGAGCAGCCATGGGCCAGAACACCACTCTTTTCTCTCCCCAGAGTCACCACAGAGGTTGCTTGGTCCCTCCACTGCAGCTTTAACAAATGGTTGAATCAGTAACTATTTGTTAAACCCTCTCTCAAGTCCATCATAAAGCTCGGGAACAGATACTCCTTCAACCCAAAGGAAACTAGACCCTAGTGGAGAATGTGGCTAAGGAGATGAAAAACTTGCAAAGACACTGCTCTTTTCTGAGCACTTACAATGTGTGTTTATTAACCCTCAAACAGGAAAAGACCTGATATTTTATAAGTACCTACTATGTGCCTGGCGCTATGAAGCCATACATTATCTCATTATATACATCATGTTTCATGTATTATCTCATTCAAGTCAATTAATTTCGTATGAGAAGTAATATTTTCTTCAAAGCATGAATTTTTCAGTGGGGGAAATTAGAATCTTAATCCTAACATTGCATATTCTCCTGGTGAGACCTCACGACCTCAAGATCATCTGAAAAATGGAAGTAAATCATATGTGTTTCCTAGGGTTGTGTCAGAACTCATGAGGTGACATATTTAAACCCACCGCCCCATCTGCACAGGACAGGGAAGTACAATGGAGTCCAATATGCAAGGAAATGTGAAACAATGAAGAATTAATGCTTACAACAATGTTGTAATATATGTGCATGGTGGAGAGTGGAAAGTACAATTCTGGAGGGCATAGTCACCCTCTAAGTCTTGAACTCTCTGTGGTAATAAGTATTTTCACTTAAGCTTTTAAGGGTGAAGGAAGACATTACATTCTATAGAATCCTACAGACATCCAGTGACGCAACGGCCGCTTAATAAGGGGGGGGACACAGACGGGACTCAGACCATATGTTTGCAATGGCCTGGGAGATCTCCAGTGATATAGGCCACTGTGCTGGCATCTCTTGGAAACTGGGCTATGGAGAAGGCTTAAACTGAAGCAGAAAACAAAGCAGAGGAGGGAAAGATAGAGGTTAACAGGTCCGTTATTGTCAGGGGCAAAACTGTTAATGAGAGTGGAACACTATGAAATTAATGACCCTCCCAGAGCACCTGAGAACTGAACTGGTTATTAAGATGCAAAATCATAAACTCTAAGAATGTTGAAAACAAGCCAAAAGAATCAGGATGAAGGAAGACGTGGCATGGAATGCCAAGGACAGAAAGCCTGAGGGCTGAGAAGAGAATCTGACCTAGGACTTAAGGTCAGAGGTCTATAGCTTGGAGCCTGGAAATAGCTGGTACCTAGAGGAGTTGGAAGCAAATGAAATGCCTGTTTCTCCATTGCCTCTGAGGATGGGATTGAGTCAGTGTCTGAGGCCACACACACTGCTTCTGAGCATAGAATGGCTTTGCCCCAAGAACGTGTGGTGACGTCTACAGACACATTGCTTGTCCTGACTAGTGCACCTACTTACCACTGATATCCACTGACTAGATAGATACCTGAGATGCTATTAAATGCCCTGGTAGACACAAGAAAGCCCCACACCATAAGGACTTATCCAGTCCCAAACACCCAGGGTCACTATGGATCAACTTTGACCTAAGAATGTGTGAGAACAGGTATGGTAGTGACACACACCTCTAAGGTGGGAGGCTGAAGCAGGAGGGTCACAAGTTCAGGGCCAGCCTGGGCTGCATAGTTCCAGGCCTATGAGATCCAATAATAAGGCCCTGTGTCAGAAAAACAAAAACTAACGAAAAGAATGTTTGAAAGGAGGAATAACAGGAAGCGAGGCTGCCAGAGGTCAAAATGGCTGATGGGAAATCAGGTAGAAAAGCGGTCAGACAACGAGTACAGAGTCAAAATGACAGGAGGCAGCAAAGCAATTAGTCATGAAATTAGAAACAAAGACTAAGCTTGGATACGAGGTCGGAATTCAGTCTTTAAATAAATAAAGACCCCAAAGCAAAAGGGAAGGACAGTCGAAGCCGGAACCAGGAAGGAATCTCTCCAGTGAGGAGCCTTGATGAGGGATACCCGTGGCAGGTGTGGTTCAAGGGATGATGTCTGTCCAGAAGTTTGAACATGTTCACGGGGTTCCAGTGTTTTACTGCCAGGGACAAACAATAAACTTCAGGTTCTGAAACTTCCACCCCAAGTCCCAAGGGGCAGGGCATGCGATGGGTGGAATGTGCCCTGCAGTGACCTAGAGCTCTAGTGGGTGGAAGAGTGCAGAAGGTAGAAGCCAGAAAGAGTGAAGGGCTATTCTCAGGACAGCAGCAACCTGACCAATCATTACCAAGCGGGACAAAGCAGGCCCTCCCAGTAAACTGAGCAAGGAGGGCCCTGCTTGTGGCGCAGCTCTTGGGTGCCCCTTGGAGAACTCCTACTATGGACTCAGAGGCCCATGAAAGAGCTTTACTGTCAGCAAAGTCAGGGGGTGGCAGCTGTGACCAGGATAGCCTTGGTGTGTGGAGCATGGGCCACAGAGTCAGAGCTCTAAGTCCCCAGTCCACCACGGTACCACCTCTGATAGATGTCTATTTCTCTCTGAAACCCCATTTCCTCATCTATAAAATGTGAGTGATTGAGATTACGTGGGTCGATCACCTAAACCACAGAGGACTTTGAAAATTGCTTATTCATGTTGGAACCTAATTCCCCCAAGAAGATGTCTGAACACTCTAGTGTCTGCTGCAAAATACCCTCCACTCATCCATCAGCAGCATTTTGGGGGCATCTAGGATGTCCCAAACATCATACTGAATAGTGATTGATTTCTGGTATTTGTTTACTGAGCTCCTGGTAATTGAAAGACATATTTAAGTTCATGAATGCCCTCCTGGTGCCTAAATACATCCTGATTTGGGGCTAAGGCTCATACACATCCAGTGCTCCTGAGTTCACCCTCTCTGCAGACAGGCGGCTCCTTTTGCAGACCACTTAGACTAAGAAAGAGTTGACAGATACCTGTGTTAAGATGACATCTTGTGAGACTGGAGAGATAGCCTAGCGGTTAAGAGCACCAACTGCTCTTGCAGAGGACCCGGGTTTAATCCCCAGTACCCACATGGTGGCTGAGAACCATCCGTAACTCCAGTTCCAGGAGAACTCCAGTTCCAGGGGAATCCGACACCCTCTTCTGACATCTGCAGCATTGCACAACACAGGTGCACAAACCTACATGCAGACAGTACACTCATACACATACAAAAATAAATAAAATTTTAAAAAAATTTAAAAAAAAGATGACATCTTGTTCCTGGCTCTTTCTCTGAAACCCTCTAGACGTGTTGATTTTCTCTCCTATCTCAATAGAGATTTCCAATCCCACATTCTCCACTCCACCTGCTCTACTAGATCAGGATGGATTTTAGGCAACCCTCCCCACAACAAACTGTGGTGCATTCCTTCCCTTAAAAGCGAGAAACAGAAAACTACTGCCACACTGCTACCCTCCCCCATCCCACATCCATGTGCTCCACGGGACCTGCAGTAACCCCATGATGATGCGGACAGTTCTTCAGGAGTGACGTCTCACATAGCACCAGCTTCCCATGACCAAGCAAACAAGGTGACTTCTCAAACTGTTTCTAAGGAGCTGCTCCAACTCAAGCGGATTGAGCTGCCTCTGCACTTGGGGTAGAGCAGGAGAGGGACTGTCCCCAACTCACTCTCCCAGACACTCCAAGATACTGTGATACATTCTGAGACTCTCAGATCCCTGTTCTAGGAAGCTTCAGGATTTCTTCTCTACCACAGAGCACTCCAAATTTCTATCAGGATATTCAAATAAACATCCCAAGACTTCGAAGCCTCCATTTCTGCAGGTACTATTAATGTCCATACTCGACTTGGCTGGTTGCTGGACAAAGCCAAGAGGGTACTGGGAGTACTGGGTGGGATAGAGGTCAAGCAGCAATCTGACACCTAGTCGGCAGAACAGCTTTGCTAAGGTTGTTATTCTAATTCACAGACGGAAGCTGTCTGTAGTGAATATATTTTCCTGCAGGTGCCAGAATCACGTTGAAAGAAGGAAATTAGCAAGTAGAGAGCCAGAATACACTGAAGTACAGGGAAGAGAAAAGCATCTAAGCACTTGGCATCTGGCTCCTGAGATAACTGCTGTGGATGGGAAGGGGAGGGAACTCTTGAACCGCCTGCTTATCTGCAGTCTCTGCCTGTGTATAACTTGATGTTCTATAATGTTGTATGACAAGCGATGGGGTTAAGAGTCCAGCCGTCCCAATGTGGACTTCAGTTCTCCCAGAAACTGGCTGAGTGATACTAGAAAAGTCATTTCATCTCTCCGAGTCTCTCTAGAGTCTAAGAAAAACACTTTCTCTTGTATGATTATTGGGAAAAATTAAAGATGATGTATTCCTAACAATCATGCCTGGCAATTATTGGGTACCCGAACAGTGACTGCTGTTATAGTATTATTCTTACTAGGTCCTTAATAACAGTCTTAATTATTGCTGGAATTTAAATGTGCAAACAACTTGAAGAACAGGGATCTCCTTTCTTTCTAGAATTTTTTTTCCTTTGGAGAAAAGGAAAAAAATGCATTATTACTTACTACTCCCTATCACAATCTCCACATCTCTCTCCCTCCCCTCACTTCCTTTCCCCCTCCCCGCTCCCCTCCCATCCTGTCTCCCCCTCCCCTCCCCCTCCCCTTCCCCTCCCCTTTCTGTTCCCCATCCCCCTCTCGTCTCTTTCCCACTCTCTCCCCCTCCTTGCCCCTCCCCTCCCCTTCTCCTCCCCCTCCCCCTTCTCCTCCCCCTCCCCCTTCTCCTCTCCCTCTCCCCCTCCCTCTCCCTCTCCCCCGCCTCTCTCTCTCCATCCTATCATCCTATTTTGAGTGCTCCCATAGGTTATAGACAGAACTGCAGCTGGAACCAGAACCCTCCAGACCTCCCGCCTGGTCCTCATCCCTCACTCCCTCCAAAATCTTATCAAATATTAAAAGCTGTGAAAGAGGAGTCCAGTTTTAAATCATTTTAATCACAGCATTCCTCAGCCTTCTCAAAGGGCTTGAAGGAATCGATTCAGAAGTGGTAATTATGACTGAGGCCCTGTGCCAGGCAGTAGGTCGGCACGGGAACACCAGCAGCAGATGGCAGGCAGCTACTGGCCAGGGCTCCTCCCAGTGGGGCATCCAATGGGAGATGCCTCATGGGAGAAAATGAAGCTAAGTTGTCCCAGGCTAGGTGTCAAGTTTGGAAATACACATGCCAATTCAGTGAAAATTGGCTTGCCTTCGTTACATTTCCCTGGGCGCCAGGGGCTTATGCTGCAGTTAACCCTCACAGCTACTCTGAGAGACATTTGTCATTATCCTGATTACAAATGAGGAAAGTGGACTTAGAAAACAGCCAGCAGTGTCCTAGGCAGAACTCAGCCCTGTCGGCTTGGAAGCCTTCACTGTAGTCCCTGTGCCTTTGATAGCTCATGTTTGAGGGCTGCCGCCAGGTGTTACAAAAGCTGCTGCCTCCCTCATCAGCCCAACTCTGTCAAGTCTCTTCTCTCCCTCTCCTTTGTGTGTGTGTGTGTGTGTGTGTGTGTGTGTGTGTGTACATCCATCAGGTGTGGAAGCTAGAGGTCAAGATCAGGTGTCTTCTCTCTCTCCTAACCTTCTTTTTTAATATTTTTATTTATTCATTCATTCGTTTATTCTTTTTATGTACATGATACTCTTTTTATGTGCGTGAGTATCCTGCCTGCATGTGTGTAAATGCACCTGTGTTAAGCAATGCCCATGGAGGTCAGAAGAGAGCAGTTAAATCCCCCGAAACTAGAGTTATGGATGGTTAGCCACCATGTGAGTGCTGAGAACCGAACCTGGGTCCTCTGCAAGACAGCTAATGCTCTTAACCACTGAGCCATCTCTCCAGCCCCTATTATGTGTGTGTGTGTGTGTGTGTGTGTGTGTGTGTGTGTGTGTGTAAGTGCACCTGTGTCATGCAATACCCACAGTAGTCAGAAAGGACATTGGATCCCTGGAACTGGAGTTTACGGATGGTTGTTAGCCACCATGTGAGTGCTGAGAACTGAACCTAGGTCCTCTGCAAGAGCAGTCAGTGTTCTTAACCACTGAGCCATCTTCCCTTTCCCCTAACCTTATTTTTGAGACGAAGTGTCTCACTGAACCTGGATCTCACTATTTTGGTTAGACTGACTGTCCAGAGAGCCCCTAGGATCCACCAGTCTCCATCCCAGCTCAGCCCCAGTACTAGGGGTCCAGACACACACCGATGTGCCACACTCAGTGTGGGGAGGATCCAGACCCAGTCCTCATACTTGAGCAGTGAGCACTTTACACTCTGAGCTGTCTCCCCAGCCCTTGTCCAGTCTTTATTCCCCCCCCCCACCTCGTCTTCTCCAGAAGGTTGTCTTCTGGGTTCTGGTTGACTCTAGCTCTTCTCTGGTGACTAGCACTTGTCCATTCATTCCAGAATTCATTTCTGATGGGATGGGTCACCACCCATTTCCAATGGCCACCAAGCTAGTTGCCCCTCACCTCTCCCCAGGCTCAGCTGTTGAGTCCTTAGGTTCCACTGCTTCAAGCTTAACTCTCCAACCAGCCGCAGCTTCCTCCAGATCCTCAGCCTTTCTTGCCTCTTTCCTCACCTAGAACAGCCACTGTCTCAGTGGGGACAGCACTTCTTCCTGTAAAGATTGCTAGCCCCTGATGTTCATCACATTTCGCACTGCTATAGCTGTGATTTTCCATCAATAGCACAACCGACCCTTTGTAAGGGTGGCTGGTTTAAACTGTTGGGATTCTTTGCACTGGCCAGACTAGAAACAGAGAAGGTGCTGCTGAACTCACTAGAGTTCCAGAGTCAGGCTGAGCCAGGGTTTGATGCATAGCAGGCCCTCAGCAGAGAGGCTGAGTGAGTTCCATCAATAATGCACTGTGCCTCCACGCAGAGGTACCTGGAGGCTTAGGAAACAGGGTAGAGTCTGCAGCTTGAGACCAGATGAAGGGAGTGAACCAAGTTGGCCATTTGCATACAAAATACCCCAAAATATTCTTCAATATCATAAGGAAATATGTTTTCTATCATTTTTCCTTGAAAAATGCATCCCTCTTGATCTATCTTTCATTTTCCCACATTTAATAGAGATGTGAATACAGAGAGTGTGTCTCTACTCCAAGACAAATAGCACCCTGTGCACAGTAATAAATGGCAAGTAGACAGAGAGTGTACCTGTCAGGAGGAGGCAAGGAGTGGAGGATGGGGTGGCTGGAAGCACACAGACACACACCACCCTCCCCTTCCCCCCCACCCCCCACAGCACCTGCTGCTGTGCTGCAGCCTGTGTGCCCTGGAGAGAGTGAAGTCACATGACCAAATTTCCTGATTTCAAGAGAGGCTAGAAACAGACCATATGCATAATGTCCCAATTTTTTGAGTTGCCTCCATTAAACACACACACACACACATACACACACACACACACACACACACGTACAAACAAAAATCAAATAAGCCAAATCAAACATCTGCTCAGGAGTTTTGGTTCTTAGATTGCAACTTCTGCATAAATTTTCCCACTGAGAAGAGAAAAGCTTCTTGCAGATGGCTTCAAGCAGGACCCTGGCAGATTCTGGGGTCCACAAGTCCTGAGCCAGGGTTTGGTGCATAGCAGGCCCTCAGCAGACAGGACGAGTTCCATCAATAATACACTGTGCCTCCACAAAGTGGTACCTAGAGGCTTAGGAAACAGGGTAGAGTCTGCAGCTGAGGACTTGTGTACACCCAAATCCCTCCTTTCTTGGGCTCCCAGGCCCTTCCTGAAACCTCAGCAAACCCCAAACCAAAGGAAAAACATTCTAAACCCAACAGACAGTGCTTAAAAGATCACAGAGAACTGAAATCACTCATACATTGTCCCCGTTCCTCTCTGCTGTAGGATCAAATGCTTCCCTTTTTGATGATTAATTGCTTCTCTGTTTTCACAAGTTGTACAATGTTATTGACTGAACAGAAATATTCATTGTAGGACTTTTCCTCCATTAGTACAGATATAAGCTCTGGGGTGGGTTGAAGCTTGTCCGTGGCTCTCATGTTGTGCAGTGTTTCTGTCCTGCCCGATTCAACCCACCTGAGACTCCTCCCACCTCTGATGGGTCTTATAGAACTTATAGATTATATTATTATACAATAATAATCTTTAATATGGTTTTATTAATGGCTATATTGTTGAAAGCTCACTGTATTATTACTATTGTTCCAAGCATTCCATGTACACAGTCTTCCCTTGGTATACAAAGAGAATTAGTTCCAGGACTCTCAAGAGCAACAGATTCTGCAGATGCTCAAGTCTCAGTCAAAAAGTGGCACAATATCTACACATCCTCCTGGGTACTTTACATAATCTCTATATGACTTATAATACCTGCTCTTAATGTAAATACTGCATAAATAAAAGTTATACCATATTGTTTAGGGACCAAAGACAAGAAAAGTCTGTCCATGTTCAACTTCTGGTATTTTCAGTCAGCAGTGGTTGAATCTGAGGACTTGAAACCAGCAAATATGAAGGCAACTGTGCTTTGCTAGTTAGGTCTCCTGACACCCACTGCATCCTTGGGAAGGGAGGGGAGGAGCTTGGCAGGAGCATCCACACGTGAAGAAACAGAGACAGAGATTGAGCTCAAGATGACAGGGCTGACAAGCCACAAACACGCAGGCCAGCTCCGAGTCCAGGCTCCAGCCTCAGCCTGGGAATAGTTTACATAAAGCTGACAGAAATCTACCAGATCTTTCCCTGCTTGGTCCAAGTAATACATTTTTGTTTGTTTGCAGAAACTCATTACTACAGTCTTCCCAGGACAGTCTAGGGGCTTTTTGCTCTCTCTCTCCCTCTCTCTCTCTCTCTTTCTCTCTCTCTCCCTCTCTTTCTCTGTCTCTCTCCCTCTCTCTCTGTGCATGTGTGTATTCACATTTGTGTGCACAGAAACCCATGCCCATTTGTGCCCATATGGAAGCCATAGATTGACTTGGAGTATCTTTCCCATCTCTCTCTGCGTTATTCTTTGTGACAGTGTATCTCACTGAACCTAGATGTCTCCATTACAGCTAGGCTGGCTGAACAGGGAGCCCCCAGATATTGCCCTGTCTCCGTCTCCTCCTGCCCAGCACTAGGGTTAAGGGTTAAGGGTTCATGTCACATGCCTGACTTTTTCATGGGCTCTAGGGATCTGAACTTGGGGCTTCCTGCTTGTGCTCTGTTAGTATTTTTCTTATGCACCTACTGTGTGGCTTGTGCTGGGGTTGGGCAGGAAATACACACACACACACACACACACACACACACACACAATTACCTAATTGTATGGTAAACTGAGCAATGTTAATGTGATCTGAAAACAACTGTGCTCTTATATTGTAGAATCCCTTGAAAAAATGAACAAATTAAAAAAAGAAATACACACACACACACACACACACACACACACACACACACAAATATCTAAAGACATGCCCCTCCTTCTGAAATCTTCAAATATTCCTCTGGAGGCCCTGCTGAACACTGTTGCTCTCTGGGATGTCCCAGGCAGTGCTGTTCACTCTCAGATCCTTAGATTCCCATAGATCCAGAGAGGGTCTATGTGTCTTCTAAAGTGACTGCTGCTTTAACCTAAAACACACCCACTTCTGCACCATCTGTTTTAATACTGTTCACTTTCTAACTATCCATGTCAGCAGTCTATGAACCACAGACTGAGGACTGTGCAACCATTCCCTAGCTTGTTTTTGTATGTTCTATATGCTAACAGTTTTTACAGTTTAAATAATTGAGAAAAAAAATCAAAAGAAGACTATTACTTTATGACACTTAAAAGGTCGATGAAAGGCAAGTTCAGGGTCTGATAACACAGCAACAATGGCCCTTGTTCACCTGTACAGAGATCCTCTGCACTCTTGGGCTGCAGTACATGGACTCGGCCAGCCTTTTACTGAACACTGACAGACCTTTTGTTCCTTGAGCCATGGCTTATTAAACTTTTTTACTTATCATCCCTTTACACCCAAGATATTTTTATAGGACCCTGGGTACATAGGTATTTAAAATAGGTATATGAATTGAAAATTTTTGATAATAAACCATAAAAATTATTTTGAAGCAATTTTGATATATGTTATCATTTATTTAATATGAAAACAAATCTGCATACTAATGGGATGAGTGTACTTGATTTTTTTAACATAGTGGATTACATCTTGGCTAAATAGTTGATGCTGTGAGATGCGGAGAATCTTCATGTTTTATAGGATTGATTGCCTTTTCAGTGTTGTTATCACCAGTACTGCAGATGCCACTTTGAATAAGTACTTGAAATAAATGCATAGTACGAAATGGCAAATCTATGTTTAAGGCCACTCCAGAAACTGCTGGGAATTCTGTCCTAATATCAAGCCAAATTTCATTGACTAATAAATCTCAAACAACAATTTAAATATTTTTATTATTTTTATTTTATGTGTATGAGTGTATTGTTAGAATGTAGGTAGGTACATGCAATGTCATGCACTGCCCTCCGTCAGAAGAGGGCATCGGATCCCCTGGAACTGGAGTTAGGGACAGTTGTTAGCCACCATGTGAGTGCTAGGAATCGACCCCA
This sequence comes from Rhizomys pruinosus, assembly GCA_009823505.1. Taxonomy (NCBI): domain Eukaryota; kingdom Metazoa; phylum Chordata; class Mammalia; order Rodentia; family Spalacidae; genus Rhizomys; species Rhizomys pruinosus. The sequence goes on from VZQC01013731.1 coordinate 2,391,343, forward strand.
GATCCTCAGCAAGAGTGCTGAGGTGCTCTTAAACCCTGAGCCATTTCTCCAGCCCCTCAAACAGCAATTTTTGAACTCAAACATTCTAACACAATTCAATCTACAGATATACTAAGGAAACTTACGTGCTGAAGGAATGGGAGGAGAAAAGTATTAAAAGTGCTTTTCTGTGATTAAACCATTATGTTTCTTTAAGAGCAGGAAACTTCATACGTAGAGACACTGTGTTCATGACAGACAGTAGCTTCCAGTCCAGCAGGTTTTATAGTGGTCCATGATGTGACAGCATGCACAGTGAAAGGTGTGCATGTTGCGTGCTCAGAATCCAAGCTGTAGTGAAGTCGCACACCTCATTGTAGGAGAGTAATGTCAGAAACACCTCAGATTCCTCAGGGGTTTGATTTTTGAATGGATTTTTGTTCCCCACTCAAAAATTTTTCACTGTTGTCAGATTTTCCCTGACCCTGTACCTTTAGTTGTCGCATCCCAGTTTAAGAAGCTGTGCTCTAAAACAACATAGAATCACAACTGTCTACATAGCACTTACATGGTATTAGGTCTTCTAAGTCATCTAGAGATGACTAACTTACACACAAGGATGTATTTACTTGTGACATTTTATTTTATTTTATTATTATTTATCTTTGTATGTGTATGAATGTACTGTCCGCATGCAGGTCTGTGCACCCATGTCGTGCAATGCCGCGGAGGTCAGAAGAGGGTCTCGGATTCCCTTGGAACTGGAGTTCTCCTGGAATTGGAGTTACAGACGGTTCTTAGCCGCCATGTGGGTGCTGGGGATCGAACCCGGGTCCTCTGCAAGAGCGTCGGTGCTGTTGACCGCTAGGCTATCTCTCCAGTCCCTACTTGTGACATTTTATATAAAGGACTTGATCATCCACAGATGTTGGTACTTGCCAAGTGTTCTGGAACCGATCCCCAAGAATATGGAGGAGCCACTGTCAAGTCTGTGGCAGAGCTGTGTAGTTGAAGCAGAGATGATATGGTCCACCAGCTGAAAATATATTTGTTTGGCACTCCGCAAAGATTCTGGACCCCTGTCTGTGTGCTGTGGCTTTAAGCACCCCGTATTTGTGTGTCCCGCTGAATGGGACATGTATGCTTTATTTTTACTTTTATTGCCATGAGGCCAAGGAGATAAGCAAGAGAGGAAAGCGAGAGAAATGGGGAGGGAGGGGAGAAAGGGAGGGAGGAAGGAACAGTGCCAGAACCTCTGCAAGGTCACAGCCATCCCAGCACAAGGTCACAGCCGTCCCAGCGCAAGGTCACAGCCGTCCCAGCGCAAGGTCACAACCGTCCCAGCACAAGGTCACAGCCGTCCCAGCACAAGGTCACAACCGTCCCAGTGCAAGGTCACAGCCGTCCCAGCACAAGGTCACAGCCGTCCCAGCACAAGGTCACAGCAGGCTGAAAGAGAACGTGTGGAACGAGGACCCCACACCGCAGCCACATGGCAAGCTGCAATCCATACCAACCAAATAACCTCATATTAAGCTAATGCTGTTAATTTGAAGTTTACTGGTTTTGCAGCCTTATTGGTATTTAATTTAGAAATTTGTTTCAGTTTTATAGCTGAATAGCTCTAAAAGCATAAGGACTTTATACCTAAATTTTATGTTTGTACATATTAACTAACATTATGATAAAAATAAGTTAAATCAATACTCAGGGAAGATTTCTCCTCTCCAAAGGCATATGTTACTTACATTTAAGCAGGAAAAAAAGTGAGTATAAGAAAGATCAGTTATGGCTGGGCATGGTGGTGCATGCCTTTAATCCCAGCACTCTGGAGGCAGAGACAGGGGGAATCTCTGTGAGTTCAAAGCCAGCCTGATCTACATAGTGAATTTCAGGACACCTGGGGCTCCAGGGAGACCTTGTCTCAAAAAAAAAAAAAAAGAAAAAAAAAAAAAGATCAATTATATCTTCAAATCAGTGTGCCTAAGTCACTACCTGTCCTCTGACAGAAAGTTTATTTAGTTGGGGATCCCCACTCTGGTCTGGAATGGGAGCTTGTTCAATAAAAAATCCAAGCCTAATTGGGCCTGGATTCTCAGATAAGATAGTGGCCACTTGCAAATAACAGTTTGCTGTGGTTTGGATAACTACTTCGCAAGGGCCCGTGTTGTGGTCACCACCCCATAATGCTACTTGGAAATGGTGGGATTAAGAAGTGGGCCTTGGGGGGAGGAACTCATATCTCTAGGGGAGTACTCTTGATGGAGATAGTGGGACCCTGGTCTCTTCCTCTCTTTCTGCTTCCTGGCTGGCCCAGGTGAACAGACTTCCATAGCCACCATGATATGCACCACACCACAGGTCCCAAAACAATCAAACAACCAGCCAATGCCTCTAAAATTGATGCTGAAATAAACCTTTCTTCCTCATTTGTCTTGAGTGTCTTATCATAGTAACAGAAAGTTGACCAACACACAATTCTGATATGTGACGATCCATTCATTCCTTAGGCTTCGTTTCCTAAAAATGCTCAGAATTGCTCCTCACTTTGTCTTCCCACGTGTTTCCCTTCCCACTTCTGACCTTCCTCTCTCCTTCTAGGGAAAGTGGGCATGATTTGTGTTCAGTAGCAAAACCTTGGCTTGACGTTCCAGTCACAGAGTAGACAAGGCTTCTAACCATGAGTTCTTCTTTTAGCAATTTACCTTTTTGTAACTTTTATATAGTTTTCTACTTTTTTGCTGAAAAGTTTTACCTGGGCATAAAAGAGTTGGTGTGAATAAAACTTCCAAGATTTCCAATCTATTGGTTAGCCACTACTGTGTAACAAATAACCCCAAATGTAATGTCTTAAAACAGTAAGAATTGTTTATTTTGTCATTAGTGGCAGTAGTGACTTTTTGCTGCTTTATGAAAAACAACCTGAGATAATGCAAATAGGACTTAAAAGATCTTCTTTCAAGATGGCGGTGGTATAGTTCAACACTAGGGCATGTGCCTACTACATACAAGGCCTTCAACCCCTTCTCCAACACTAAAAAACTGAGACATACATAGGTATTTCAGTAGAAGCTTGGCTCCTGACTATATAAGTTTATCCACAGTTTCTTTATTCGAGTCTTATGGTTTATAGTGCTCTCAGGTCACTTGGATGGCTTACATAGTAGCAAAAGTCTTCCACAAGTGCTCCAGAAGGTAACGTGGGATCTGTATTACCTTTTATGACTTGGCCTCAGGAGAGCATCATTGTTGTCCATTTTCTGTTGCTATAACAAAGTACTAAAGGCTGGCTACTTCATAAAGTCCTGGAAGTCCATCAGCATCCATTGGCTCTGGCAAGGCCCTCCTCATAGAAAACAGTACATGGTAGGCACATGTGTGAAACATGAGTGAGCACATTTGAAAGTGGCCAGTACATCTGGGATATACTTACTTTATAACAATCTGCTCCTGTAATTAATCGAGTTGCAAGATCTCTACTCCAGTCTTGAGAGAACTAACCCAGTCTCCCTGAAAAGACATGAATCCATTCATAAGGATGGAGCTCCCAAGACTTAATTATATCTTAAACCTCCCAGCACCTCTCAACAGTAGAACACTGGAAATCAAATTACAGCATGAGAATTGGTAGAGATAAGCCATATCTAAACTACAACACATCAACTACACCCTATTGGTTGGCAAGGTAACAAACATCCTTGTGCAGATAAAGGCATAAATTTCAGAGTGTGTGTATGTGTGTGTGTGTGTATGTGTGTGTATGCACATGTGCAGATATGCCTATATACATGTGTTCATGCGTGCATGTGGAGACTAGAGGTTAACTTTGGGTATCATTTATCAGGTACTGTTCACTTTTTTTCTTTGAGACAGTGTCTCTCACTAGCCTGAAACTAGCCAAGTAGGTAAGGCTGCCCAGCCCCTGAGCCCAGGATCTGTATATGTGTCTCAGTGTTCTCAGTGTCCAGATTACAAGCAACTGGCACCATACCACACTTGGCTATTTTACTTAGGTTCATCAAACCCAGATCATTGCACTTACAAGGCAAGCATTTTACTGAATGAGTTATCTCCCCAGTCCTACAGTCTATTACTGAACAACATATTAAGATTTTTAAAAAGCATGTGGAAGATATTGCTGCAAGCATCAGTGGAAAATGCAGTCAGCTATAGGCAATGTTAACACAGATTTGAACCCTCTACCCTGCTCCTCTAACTCATAACTTACTAGATGTTTGGGCAAATGGCTACACTTCTTCAATCCTTTATCTTCTCTTCCATAGGACAATTAACTCAGATTAATGCTATAATCACCAAATTAGACAATATGTAACAAATTAGTCTGCTACTCAGCACATAGTAGGGTTGACCCTGAGTATCCACAAAGGAAAGGGATCCAGGATCCCTTACAGTGGCCAACCTGCCTATGCTCAGGACCCTTATATAAAATAATACAATACCTGTAGAACTTGTGTACATCCCCCTGTATACTATCAATCATCTCCAGATGACTTGAGATACCTAAGGCAATGTAAATGTAATGTAAACAGTTTTAGTACTGGATGGTTTGTAGGGTAATGAACAGAAAAAAGAACCTGACTCTGTTAAGGATTGATGCAATATTTTTCAATTAGTTTTGACTCTCTATTGGTTGGATCTGTGAGTGCACAGCTTACAGATATTGAGGGCTGATTGTACATCCTGAACCATTGGTGCCTGCTCATCTTCTTCTTCAACTCCATCTTAGTCTCCTTAGATTAACTAGGAATGGCATTCCTCTGGGCTGCTGATGTTGTAGTATTTTCTCCTTAAAAATTACATCATTGTATTCATAAATGTGCAGGTGCCACATAGTCAAAATCCAAGCACTGCTGCCCAACTGCTCCTTCCAGGGAGACTCTTGTTTCAAAGCCTATGTCCCTGGAGGAGCCCAGCTGGGGTCTCTGGCAAGCACTGGGCCCCAGGACAGTGGGTGGGAGGGGAGCGGACCTCCCTCTGGTGGGGTTGATTGAAGTAGAAGGGCTACCATATGTCTTTCCCAGAAGGGTGGCTAGTTTCCTGTTTCTATCCCAGGTCCCCTGAGATTTTCCTGAAAGCCCTTCCGGTTAGCCCAGTTGGGAGTGTTAGCACATCGGATCTCATGCTTTAGTGAAAAATGTAAACACAGACCTGATTTTTCATTTTAAATGAAGCCAAGCATATTGCTCCCAGCAGATGCCTAGTGACTCAATCTGTCCTCTCGGTTTTGAAGGGAACTGAAGAACAACATGGTAAAATAAAGCAAACAGCACATTTATTGGTTGATAAAATGCTGTTTTAGTCTACCCTGGCATTATATGGTGATTGCTATGCAGCGAACATCTGTTATTAAATCCAGACTTCTGTTGCCTGGATACATTGAGTCAAAAGCTGGAACCTATGAGAAATCCATTTATGCGTCTGTTGCATGTGAGTGTCAGAGCTCTTATGATGCCTTTGTCTTCATTCTAACCGAATCTTTTAATATGGAATGTCTCACTTGTTAATTCTAACTCCAGGGCAATAGTATTTTTGTTTGATTAAAATGGGTTAAAGAAACAAACAAACAAGAACCAAAACAGTGTTATCTCTGGGACTCTAAGCGATCCGCTGGTGACTTTTGGGAGATAGCCTTGTGAGTGTGGAAAGAGCAGGGTGTTTTTTTTTTAAATGACACAGTAATTCAAACCCTAGGGTCTTATATAGATGGACATGTCCAAGATGAGGAAGAATGTTCAATCCAGTGTTATTTATAAACAGCAGAAAAAAGTTGAAAGATGCCTAATTGCATCTAAGAGCTTCAAATGCTGTTTCACAGAACAGCTTAGTCCATCTCTCCTTTTGAACTGACACATAATGATTGTACACATTTATGGGATTCAGTAAGATAATTAATATATATGCAATACATAATGATTGATTAAATCAGGGTAATTAACATCTCCAACTCCTTATACATTTATCATTTCTTGGTGTCTGGAGCCTTCAAAAATCCTCTCTTTTTGTTGTTTATAAAATATGTAATAACTTGTGGGAAATGGTAGTTACCCCGGCTGTGGAGTAGAACAGAGGAACTTACTCTTCCTATCTAACCAGCTATCTGCCCTCCCTCTATCTCCCCTCTTCCCCCCCCAGCTTGTAATGACCACTATTCTGTTTTCTATTCCTATGACATCAACTTCTTTAGATTCTATATATGAGAAAGAACATCTAGTGCATTCTTATGCCTGGCTTATATCATTTAACATAATGTCCTCTAGTTATGAGTATACCACCACAAATAACAGATTTTATTATCTTTATCTAACCAGCTATCTGCCCTCCCTCTATCTCCCCTCTTTCCTCCCCCCCAGCTTGTAATGACCACTATTATGTTTTCTATTCCTATGACATTAACTTCTTTAGATTCTTTTTTTTTAATTTTTTTATTAATTTTATTTATTTCTGTATGTGTATGAATGTACTGTCTGCATGCAGGTCTGTGCACCCGTGTCGTGCAATGCCGCGGAGGTCAGAAGAGGGTGTCGGATTCCCCTGGAACTGGAGTTCTCCTGGAATTGGAGTTTCAGACGGTTCTCGGCCGCCATGTGGGTGCTGGGGATCGAACCCGGGTCCTCTGTAAGAGCGGTCGGCGCTCTTAACCCCTAGGCCATCTCTCCAACCCCAACTTCTTTAGATTCTATATATGAGAAAGAACATCTAGTGCATTCTTATGCCTGGCTTATATCATTTAACATAAGGTCCTCTAGTTATGAGTATACCACCACAAATAACAGATTTTATTATCTTTATAGCTAAAAATACCCTACTGTGTATGTACACTACATTTTCTTTATCTAAGCTCTTATTTATTGGATTTAAATTGTTTACAGTATTACCCTGTCCTAAAAATGCTTCAGTGAACAACTTTGCCCAAGTTTGAATTCTTCCCAACAGATTTCTAGATGTGACATTATTGGGACACACCATGTGTTACACGTATTCATTCCATCATGAACGTGGCCTGGAGGCTCACCCCATGCTAGGAGGGAGCCTCTCTAAATACTGGGCACCCCATGGCTGATGAAATGTTCTCTTTCGTGTAGAGTAATCCAAGAGCAGACAGGAGGCGGGACCCAGAGCTGGGAAGACTGTACAGGGTCTCTGAGCACTGTAGTTCAGAGGACTCTGAATGAGGCAGGGCTCAAAAGCTTCAGAATCAACCTGACAGAGAGGATAGCTGGCTCTACAGAGACAGAAGTGAAGGGCTGGGCTTGAGGGAACTGGCTGGCTGAATGCCTTGGAGCAAGCTAGTGAACCAAGCTAGAAGAGTCTCTCTGGGAAGCCTAACTGGGGCCACACATTGTAGCCTCTGTCCTTCCCACTGGCATTAGGAGATACAGGGCAAAGACCCTTCTGAGTACAGCCCACAAAAAAGAGAAGGTATCATCAGGGATAGAGAAGGAATATCCCTAGAGTTAACAGTGGTTACCTAGCATGCAGCATTGGGGAAAGTCACATTTGTCAATCAAACATGGAATTCCTATATGTACCAACTCTGCCCAAGCATTGAGGACTTTGCACTGAATGCATTTAATTAAGGGTCTTAATGTATAGCTGGATGGGCTATGAATGGACAAATCACTAGAGAAAAATACACATGGGACTGTCTACTGAGATAGTCCCCTGAAAATAATCAAGAGTCTTAGAGGTGAGGAGGCTTGAACTGAGATGTAAATACTGAAGAAGATGCGATCAAGAATGGACTAGGAAAAGAGGAGGAAACAGGTGACAGGACAGCAGGAGCAAAGCCCTGAGGGGGGAGCACAGCAGGGATATGAGAACGACAGTGTGCCAGGTGCATAGTGAGTTCCTTTGAAAATGGCCAGAGTCGGCGTCAGCACCTGTCACCATCGCGCTGTGTGGCAAGCCGAGCCGTCACCGGACTCAGCAGCACACAGAAGCAGCTGAGTCAGGACTAGATCCTGGTAGGATTCCCCCCAAATTCTGTCCTTCCACTCGCAGTCACCGCCTCTTCATGTGCCACTTCTCTTAGTTTTAATATAATACTTTATTGATGTTTTGTGTATTTCATAAATCATTTTTCAGTTCAGTTTAGACATATTCCCCTTCCCCCTCCACCCTACCCCAGTTCACACATTCTGCCATATATATCCTGTATCTTTTTCTCAGTCTTTTTAAAATTTTTCTTTGTAGAGGTTTATTGCTTTGGGCAGAATTTAACTGTATCAATCCATTCTTTGGCTCATGTTGTTGTTATTCCCTTATGTTGTTGTTGTTCCCTCCCATTTGTATTGATCCAAAATATGCCTATATAAACATCATATATGTATCAGAATTATGGCCACTTCTCTTTTTTATTAATTTTATTTATTTCTGTATGTGTATGAATGTACTGTCTGCATGCAAGTCTGTGCACCCATGTCATGCAATGCCGCGGAGGTCAGAAGAGGGTGTAGGATTCCCCTGGAACTGGATTCTCCTGGAATTGGAGTTTCAGACAGTTCTTGGCCGCCATGTGGGTGCTGGGGATTGAACCCGGGTCCTCTGTAAGAGCGGTCGGTGCTCTTAACCGCTAGGCCATCTCTCCAGCCCGGCCACTTCTCTTAAAGCCACAGCTGCCTCAGATCACACTGAGCAAGAATTAGACCTGAGGCTGGATGTCAAGAACCCACAGCCCCAGTGCACTTGAGAATCACCTGATGCCGAGTCCTACATCTCGACCCCAGAGAGTGATTTGGCAGACCTGGGGGAGGGGCTGCATTAAAAAAAAATCACCACAAATAGCCATGGCGAAGCACTTAGAGAATGAGTGACAGAACCAAAGACAGCCCCAAGCAGACTAGGCACATGGCCCTGTGACTTTCCATTCAGTTTTTAAAAGGTTGGCCTAGCACCCTTCCCACCAGCTGCCAGTGTTACCAAGACTTTTCAGTATTGTGCTCATCCCTTCAAGATGACACAGCTGAGAAAGCCATATGTTGACCTCATCCCCTGGATGTGACACACTTCCCCTGAGAATCTGCTCCCCACTGAGAGCCACCAGATCCTGTGGTATCACAGAGTGAAGTCAGATTCTTCAAACGTCTCTCAGAGACCTCTTGGGACCCAAAGGCTCCTTATCCTCAGCTCAGAGACAGATTTGGCTCTGCTTGGAGGCAGGAAGGCCTGCCGGGCCGGGGCTTAGAATGGCTCAGGAGGAATCAAAGCAAGCTTTCTCCACCTTTCTCCCACAGCCCTGCATGTATCTTCTCTGATCCCTGCCTGAGGGGGAGGAGGTATTCCAAAAGCTCATTACTGGCTTATATACTGTGCCCTGAATCAGCTCTTAAATGCCCTGGGACCAGCAGCCCTAAATGGGAAAGAATAAAAATAAAAATAAAATAATGAGTTTCTTGCAAGCTTACAGATGTGCCCGGTGCTTTGCACCAGGCAAGCTAAGGTTTAGCCTTCTCTGCCCTAAATTTGGTTTTCTCAGTCTTTAAGGAAGAAATGACTCATCTCCTGTCCATTAATCGGTTGGGTGTCCTAATGTCCACCCTCTGCCACTGTCCATTGGCCCATGTCCCACTGTTGGAACCACAAAACTGTTCCAGGATGCATGCTTCCGTAGAAACTGCTAGAAAGTTCTTTCTTTAGACATGTTAACAGAAATACCATGTTCTAGTTACCTTCAATTGCTGTGATCAAAACACTGACGAAGAACAATGTGGGGAGGAAAGAGTTTATTTTCTCTGACACCTCCCAGGTCACAGTTCAGTGCTGAAGCAAGCCAAGGCAGCAGCTTGGGGAGGGAACCTGGAGGCAGAAGCTGGAGCACAGACCACAGAGAAGCACTGCTTGCCTGCTTGTCCCCCTGGCCCATGTTCAGCCTGCTTTCTTATATGACACAGGACCATCTCCATGGGTGGCACCACCCACAGTGGGCTGGGCCCTCCCAGATCACTCAACAATCAAGAAAATGCCTCCCACAGACATGGCCACAGGCTGATCCAATAGAGGAAATTCCTCAATTGAGGTCCCCTCTACCCAGCTGGGTCAAGCTGACAATTGACACTAATCAGCATACACCATCTCTAGAAAGTCTGAGTGATAAGAACCTATATTAATTGGGTATTCCCTGCTGCACTTTAAATCAGCCATCTTAATCCTAAAATTAATTACCCTAAGAGACAGGTGCTATCATAGCTCTGACTAGAAGACCTGGACATGTTTACAGAGAGTTCAGGTCTAAATACAAGTCATCTGTGTCCAGGACCTAATCCCATAACCAGCTCACTGCTCCCACAATAGGTTCCATTGATTGGATCAGACTTGAACAACTCCTCTGAGATTAGATATTGACAGAGACACTCCTGGAAATACCCAGGGTGTGGATACCCAGAACCACATCACATATGGCATAGTTGAAAGACTTCAGGCTGGTTCAACATGAAGAAAGGATAGACTTGTAGCATGAGCTGGATGAAAAGGTCTAAGACAGATGGCCTTCTTGAGTGCAAGAATTGTAAGGTTCAGTGTGGTAAAATAATGTCAACATATGAGGACAAGTTTTCATATACTCAGAGGTGTGCAATGCCCTGCTATTGGGGACATCCAAGCAGAAGATTGGCAACTTCATGGGAAGATGGCAAGGTGAGGTTCCAAGTGTCAGATACAGGTGACTTAAATACTCAGTGATGTGGAATGCCCTGCTATCGGGGACATCCAAACAGAAGATTGGCAACTTCATGGGAAGATGGCAAGGCGAGGGTCCCAAGTGTCAGATACAGGTGACTTAAATAACCTCTGAGACCCTTTTGATCCTGAGACTAGGTAAATCTCTCATGATTCATCTGAGCTGCATCTATACTAGTTCTTTACATGCTCATGAAAATGTCCAGCATCCCTTTGATAACTCTCAAGTTTGGTCTTATCACTCAAAGATGTGTTTCTTTGCTATTAAGATACAAAACTCTTAGCAAGAACCCAGCCTGAGCCCCCTGCACACAGACTCACAATGGCACTGGGTACAACTATTTATAATGAGTCCTAATGAAACTTACCTTCTAGGTGCCGCAAAGTTTTAATATGAGAGATTTTCTTACCTCTCCTTCATAGAACAAGGAGGAATATGAAGATGATGAGGTCGTTCTCTAACTGTAAATTGGAGCCAACTGTTATAGAGGTAATCTCTTATAAAACCAGTAAAACTGCCTGCTTTAATTGACTTATAGACACAGGAATTGTGAAAAGGATTATTCTCTATTCAGAACTAAATACAATACTAAAGTCTCCTTAAGCTGTTCATTTAAGCAAAATATATTAATACAGGAGAGCTCTGATATCAGCAATGGATTATTCTACCAAGGAGATGGTGGCCAGGGGATCCAAGCCCCCCCCCCAAAAGGTAAAGGCTTCTTGCCTGTAAACTGGGATACCTGCAGGAAGAGAGGTGATAAGGCCCTGCTGTCGAAGACCAGATGTAAGCATGGGAAAGATGTATTGAGACCACACTTGCAAGTGTACAGTTGGTCTCTGGAATACCAGAGAGTGTTACCAAAGGCCACTAAACCAATAAAGCAAATATAGGTCTCCTTGAGTGAAGCAAGACTCCTCTGTCAGCACCAGCTACACCTCACCTGCCTGGAAATATTGTGCAGCAGTGGCAGCCATATGCCCTATATCCCAAATCTAATTGGCTATTAGCTCTCTCCTTGGAGGAATAACTCAACGCTGATGCCACAAACTTACATCCTCTAGTAGTTAGGAGATGTTATAAGCCACAGTAAGACCCTGTCATATTTTACAGAAAAAAATGTAATTCATGGATTAACATACCACCCAAATATCTGTGTCTATACCAAAGTAACCTACCATAACAATTAGTACTGTTTAAATACCTATATATCTAATTGTCTGTGCTTCATTAGTAGGATTGAAAGGTTATTCCTGGACAAACTGTCAGCCCATGAAAGGAAACAGCCAGAATTGACTACAGTCCAAAACGACGGCTCCAGAGAAAGTAGACTGTTTTGCTTCTCGTCCACCTGTGCCCCTTTTCTAAGCCTAGGGAACAATCTGTGGAAGAGGGGGCGTGGTAGAATGTAAGGGCTGTGATTCGGGTGAATGGTGAATCTACAGCAATATAGACTGGACACTTATTTGATCAACTTGATTGAACATACAAGCCCCCCAGCTGGATGGTGGGACCCTTGAGCTGTGTGGGTTTGGGCACAACTGCTTGCAAATTGGTTTTACATGAAGGATGCTTGTACTCATAAATTATTACTTATTGTTAAAAAATGAAAAAAAAAGTAATAGAAAAAAAAAAGATACAAAACTCACACCAGGCGTGATGGTGCACACTTTAATCCCAGCCCCTGAGGGGCAGAGGCAGGAGGATTTCTGTGAGATGGAGGCTAGCTTGGTATACATAGTGACTTCTAGGCAGATTGGGATTAGGGAGACCCTTGTCAAAAAAGAAAAGATATGAAACTCATGGGAGCTACTATTAGTCACATTTCTGTCACTATAACAAATGCCTGAGATAATCAACTTACAAAGCGATAGGGTTTTTTGCATATAATTTTAGCATAGAACTCCATTGTGTAGATGTACCACTTGGGTTGGTGCCCCCTTTTTGCTATTGTGAAGAGAGCTGCAATAAACATGGCTGTGCATGTATCTCTGTGGTAAGATGAGTCTTGTGAGTACATACCCAGGAGTGGTATGGCTGGGTCAGGTGGAAAGTTCATTCCAAGTCTTCCAAGGGTTCTCCACACTGCTTTCTATAGTGGCTGTATGAGTTTGCATTCCCACCAGCAGTAGATGAGTGTTCCTCTTTCCCCACAACCTCTCCAGCACTTGGTATCATTTGTTTCCTTGATCCTAGCAGTCTCATTAGAGTGACACGATATCTTAAAGTGGTTTTAATTTGCATTTCCTTAATTATTAACAATGTTGAACACTTTTTTAATATGTTTCTCAGCCATCTCTAATTCCTCAGTTGTGAAGTCTCTGTTAAGCTCTTTGCTCCATCTTTTGAGTGAGTCATTTGTTTTCTTTCTTCTTTGTTTTCTGAGTAGTTTATATATTCTGAAAATTAATGCTTTGTCAGATGTATCTGCTGTGAAGGTTTCCACCCATTCTGTGGGTTTTCTCTTCACTTCCTTGATTGTTTCTTTTGATGTACAGAAGCTTTTGAGTTTAATGAGGTCCCATTTGTCAATTGTTGACCTTAATTCTTGTGCAGCTGCTATTCGATTTAAGAAGTCTTTTCCTATGCCTATGTCTTGTAGTCTGCTGCCAACTTTTATTCTATCACCTTCAGAGTCTGGGGTTTCACATTGAGGTCTTTGACCCATCTGGAGTTGACTTTTGTACAGGGTGAGAGGTAGGGGTTTAATTTCATTCTTCTACAAGTGGTGATCCAGTTTTGCCAACATCACTTGCTGAAGATGCTGTCTTTCCTCCATTGTGTCTTCTTGGCCCCCTTGTCAAATATGAGGTCTCAAATTGTATGTGCTCAAGTTTGGATCTTCAGTTTTGTTCCATTGTGTCAACAGGTCTGTTTGTTCTAGTAGCAAGCTGTTTTTATGACTATAACCCTGTAGTATAGTTTGAAGTCTGGTATAGAGATCCCCCTGTACTGCTCTTTTCACTCAGTGTTACTTTGGCTAGTCTTTTGTTTTTCCAAGGAAATTAAGGATTTTTTTCCAAGACTGTGAAGAAACTCTTGGGGATTTTAATTGGGATTGCATCAAATCTGTACAAGAGTTTGGGTCGAATGGACATTTTTACTCTATTAATTTTCCCAATCCATGAGCATGGGAGGTTTTTCCATCTTCTGATGTCTTGTTCAATTTCCTTCTTCAGAGGTTTAAATATTTTTTGTAGAGATCTTTGGTGTCTTTGGTTCAGTTTGTTCCTAGGTATTTTATTGTTTTTGAGGCTATTGTGAGTGGGAAGGTTTTCTTGTATTCCTTCTTCAGTCGCTTGTTGTTGGTGTAAAGAAGGGCTACTGATTTTTCTAGGTTAATTTTGTATCATGCCACTTTACTGAAGCTCTTAATGGTTTCTAGGAGTTTTCTGGTGGAGTTTTTAGCATCCCTTACGTAAACAATCATATCATCAGCAAATAAGGATAGCTTGACTTCCCCTTTTCCAATTAGTACTCCTTTAATTTTCTTTTCTTGCCTTATTGCCCTAGCAAATGCTTCAAGCACTATATTGAAGAGGAGTGGTGATACGGGGCAGCCTTGCCAAGTTCCTACCTTTAAGGGGAATGCTTCTGTCATTTCCCCATTTAGGATGATGTTGGCTGTGGGTTTCCCCGTATATGGCTTTGGTTACATGGAGGAATGATCCCTCCAATCCAATTCCCTCTAGGACTTTAAGCATGAAGGGATGCTGAATTTTGTCAAAGGCTTTTTCTGCATCAATTGAGATGATTGTGTGGTTTTTGTCTTTCAGTCCATTTATGTGTTTTATGATATTTATTGATTTTCATATGCTGAACCATCCCTGCATCTCTGCTATGAATCCAACTTGGTCATGTTGGATGATCTGCTTGATGTGGGTCTGTATGCAGTTTGCAAGTATTTTGTTGAGAATTTTTGTATCTGTGTTCATTAATGAGATAAGTATATAGTTCTCCTTTTTGGTTGTATCTTTGCCTGGTTTGGGTATTAGAGTGATATTGGCTTCATAGAATGAATTTGGGAGAATTCCCTCTGTTTGTATCCTTCTAAACAATTTGAGTAATAATGGTTGTAAGTCTTTTTGAAATGTTTTATAGAATTCTGCCATGAAACCATCTGGGCCTGGGACTTTTTTACTTGGGAGGTTTCTTATTACATCTTCAATTTCTTCATATATTATGGGTCTGTTTAAGCTGTCGATCTCTTCTTGGTTGAGCTTTGGTGATTCCCAGGATTTCAGATATTCATCCATTTCTCCTAGGTTTTCAAACTTAGTAGAGTATAGGTTTTTGAAGTATTCCTGTATGATTTCTGGATCTTTTCCTTGTCTGTTATGATATTTCCCCCTTCATGACAGATTCTATTGATTTGGAGTTGTTCCTTCTTTCTTTTGGTTAACTGGGCTAGAGGTCTGTCTATCTTGTTTATTCTTTCAAAGAACCAACTTTTGGATTCATTGATTTTTTTGTGTTGTTTTCTTTGTTTCTATTTCATTGATTTCTGCTCTGATTTTTGTTATTTTTTCCTGTCTATTGCGTTTAGAGCTGCAGTGTTAGATCGTTCACTTGTGCTCTTTCTGTTTTTCTAATGTAGGCACCCAGGGCTATAAACTTCCCTCTTAGGACTGCTTTTTAAGAATCCCGTAGGTTTTGCTGTGTTGTATTGTCATTGTCATTCAGTTCCAGGAATGCTTTTATTTCCTTCTTTATCTCTTCCTTGACCTATTCATTATTCAGGAGTGTGTTGTTTACATTTTATTTTGAGATGAACTCTCACTAAGTCATCCAAGCTGGCTTTAAACTCCCTCTGTAGCCTCAAAAATACCAAAAAAAAGGGAAAAAACTAAAAATAATTGTAATTCTCCTCCTGCCTTAGCCTCTCCAGTACCTGGGATTGTAGGGTTGTGTCCCCAGGCCCAGCTCATTGGTTATGGTTTTTCTTGTTTGTTTCAGGAGACAGGCTCTCAACACTATGTAATGCTAGCAGGCCTAAAATTCTCTATGTAAACCAGGCTTCCCTAGAACTCATGGTTGATCCTCCCACCTCTGTCTCCAGAGTCTGGAGATGGGATTATGGGTATGCTCCACCGTGTCCTACCTGGTTGTGATTTTCTAAAGAGCTGTTCTTAAAAGGATTCTGAACCATATCTGGGCCCCATGGAAATAAGTTCCATGACTCACTAGCGACAGCTGCCACAGACACAGGTGTGCACAAAGACTTGTCACCCCTGAGTTTGTCCATTTCAGTGACTTTCTGGATGAGCATCTTGAGCTGTGTAGACACGCTGATATTTCTGAAAAGACTGTAGGTTCCCATCTAAGCCACTGAGTTTATAAAAACAATTCGAGTTCCTATTCGTGATAACCAGGCTCATGGAATGGTGCTCATTTTAAGCCAACGGTGGGTGGTATGTGGATAGATGAAATAAAAAGTGTGGAGGTGGAAGGTGGGTCTCATTTGCTGAGTGGTCGTGGCAGCAGCTGAGGTCCTTTCTTGTCTCCAAAATGAGAGAGATGCCTTCCCTCCCAAGCCCGCCATGAGACATGGAGAAAGCAGAAGCCAGTACTCAGTACCGACTGATGTTTAGCATCGATCAGTGAATACTATCTGCCCCTTTCTCTCTGTATTAGCACCATTTTCAAGCTGTGCAAAGGTTAGAAGCAATGGCCACCCAGAAGCAGACTGCTAAAGAATATCAGTCACCAAGCCTAGACTGTGGGTGTGTGGCCAACTTCTGAAGTCTTGCTCTCAAAAAGACAAGCTTTGCAGCTGACCGAGGAGGGGCAGGCCAGGAGGAAGGCCCGAAGACCTCAGAGCAGCTCCTTCCCCTGGGCGGCCCTGTCCCCTTTCGGTGGGGACTCCACACCCACACCAAGGCTCCCAAACTCCACACCGAGGCTCCTAAAAACAAGGAAGAGCCAAAGGCACTGATGTGTGGGAGCGGCTTGCAGGGTACTGGAAGCTGAAGGATTGAAAGTTTTCTTGAGTTACAAGGGCACAAACTGCCTCCCAGGTCTGTTGTGCCCCAGTTTATCAAAGTTCAAAATAGTTTTAGAGACCACTTAATAAACAGCAAATGCATTTGACAACAGAGTTAGATAGCCACTGACTCATACGTCTTCGTAAGGCCGGAGATGTTGTATACCTAATGAACACGAACACTCTCTGAATATGTTGTCAGGGGATCCCACTCCCCGGAGCCCATCCCTCCCATTTCCCTGCGCTTCCCAGGGCACACTATGTGCAGAGAACCCCTAGAATCCAGGCTGCTTTCCTTGCACATTCATATTAGAAGTGATTTAGCATCCCCCAACACCCTGAGTGGCCACAAGCATCCAATTTGTCCCCTGTCCCTGCCCCCCTGGTTTGAGTAGGGTTTATTCACCCTGAGAGGTATCCTGTCTCTTCCTCTATGCTTTGAAATCTATTGTTCTGGACACAGAATGATCTCCAGAGCTTGGACTCTTGTGGCACAGTAACCTGAAAGTCTTTTCCCAGCTCTCCAGTTAACCTCACACCATCCCTGAGGCAGCTGAATGTTGCTGAGCTGATGGAGGAAGGGCAAGAGAAAAATGCAAATACTGTCCCACAGTGCTCCTTAGCTCCAACCCTCTCAGCCCTGCCAAGTCAAGGAAAGTGTCTTTATTTTAACCTGGGGACCTGGATGCTCAGCAGAAATGATTACCACCTCTGAAGTCATGAGCGGCATGTGATGGTGCTGGAAACCTGCCCCCAATTTGTCTAACTCCACTTTACCCAGAGCTGCAATAAGGGTTGGGCCCACCCAGTGGAGAGGGAGAGGCTGCTTGAGGAACGGCTTTGAGAACAGTTCAGAGGAGGATCTGGAGTTGGGGAGAGAAGCACTATGATCTATTAGTGATGTCTGCCATGGGCACTGTATCAGAGAGAGCTATGTGTGGGCCATCAGTGCTGTGTCACACTCCCAAGACACTGCGTCTTAGAAATTGGGTTGCCATTTGTTAAATAGATTAATGAATGAGTGAACTTCCTTTTTATTGCTGCTGTTGTGGTTGTTTTATTTTTAAGACAAGGTCTTACTCTGTAGATTAGGCTAGCCTGGAACTCACTACATTCACAGGACTCCTCCTGTCTCAGTGTCACAAACTGAGATTGCAGCTGTGAGCCATCACTCCCGGCTGTGGACTAGTTCTTTAATGCTGAGTTTAAAGAAGGAGTGAATAAGAAAGGGTGTGTGGTTGGTCCTTTCACAAAGATGTGGCAGCCAGCTCGGACACTGAGAAGGAAGTGCTGATGGGGACCTTGGGACCAGGACTGGACAAAGCTTGGGATGGCATATTCAGAAGCCCACAAGTCGAGAAAGGTTAAGGACTCTGGGAGGTATGTTAAGAACCAGCGAATGGATAGAGAAAATGTGGTACCTCTACACAATGGAATTCTATGCAGTGGAAAAGAAAGACGACATCATGAACTTTGCAGGTAAGAGGATGGAACTAGAAGATATTATGCTGAGTGAAGTAACACAGTCCCAGAAAAACAAATGATGAATGGTATCCCTCATCTGTGGATGCTAGCACCAATTACCTAGTTGTAAGGCAAACTGAGCAATGTTAATGTTATATTTCTCTTTATCCGAAAGCTCTTTATCTGTGCTCTTATAATGTGAATCCTTTAACAAGCTCTATAATTAACCTACCACTTATTTTAGACTTTGTAATCTTGGTTATGGGTGGAGGGTATATATGCATATTTTAGAGTAAAATTAAAAGGGAAAAATGTGAAAGAAAGAAAGAAAAAAAGAAAGAAAGAAAGAAAGAAAGAAAGAAAGAAAGAAAGAAAGAAAGAAAGAAAGGAAGGAAGGAAGGGAGGAAGGAAGGAAGGAAGGAAGGAAACCAGGCTGAGCATGGGCCAGGGGAGCAAGCCAGAAAGCAGCATTCCTCTATGGCCTGTGCTTCAGCTCCTGCCTCTAGGTTACTGCCCTGAGTTCCTACCTTGGGTTCCCTCAGTGATGAACTGTGACCTGGGAGATGTAAGACAAATAAACTCTCCCCCCCCCAAAAAAAGTGAAAGCTACATTAATCAAGGAGCTAGAGAGACTGTATAAAGTATGACAATCCATGTGAGGGGTAGAGGCCGTGCCCAGGCCACAGTGACAAGGATAGAGAAGGGCAGAAATACAGCTCTCAGGGTGCGGTGTCTGGCAGAGGGGTCTCTTCCTTCACTGGCTCCCAGGTTCCCTCATCCCAGCTTAATTTCAGGTTTATTTTCCTCTCCAATCAGTGAGAATAGAGAAATCTAGTGCTGCTTTCCCTTGCTCCCCCATCCTCTCACAGTGCCCAGAGTCAGACACTCAACCCAAATGGGAGGAGCTGACACCCACCAGAGAAGGTCTCAAGCTGTTGTGACCACTGTCCCCATCACTGTGATGTTCTCAAGGTTCAGTACTAGCCTCCCCCTTGACTGGCATGAACCTCTCTCTTCATAGTGCTACAAGGTACGTGTCAATAGTATCCACATTGTGCAGGTAAGAAGGCAGGTTCAAACAGGCAAAGTACCTGGCCTACGGTCAGAGCTAATGAGTTGCAAATCCAGAGTTTACAATCATTCAAAACCCTGAGTGCAGCGCTTGCTGTCCCAGGGCCACTCTAGAGAAGCCATCTACTCTCCTAGATACTCAGGAGCCTCTGACCTTGTGGCTTTTCTTTCTTTTTTTCTTGTGCATTGTGTGTGGTGTGTGCATGTGTGGGTGGGCATGCACACAAATGCATGAAAGTGCATGAACACACATGTGGACAAGTGGAGGCCAGAGGTCAGTGTCAATATCTTCTCTCACTCTCTACCTTACTATTTTTTTTTTTTGGTCTTTTTGAGACAGGGTCTCCCTGTAGCCCCAGCTAGCCTGGAGCTTGCTCTGTAGACCAGGCTGGCCTTGAACTCACAGAGATCCACCTCCCTCTGCCTCCTGAGTGCTAGGATCAAAGGCGTGTGCCACCATGCCTGACTCCACCTTATTTTTTGAGACAGGCTCTTTCACTGAAGCTGACGCTCATGGATTGGCTAGGCCGAATGTCCAGCAAGCCTCTGGGACC
This sequence comes from Rhizomys pruinosus, assembly GCA_009823505.1. Lineage (NCBI taxonomy): Eukaryota > Metazoa > Chordata > Mammalia > Rodentia > Spalacidae > Rhizomys > Rhizomys pruinosus. The sequence goes on from VZQC01013731.1 coordinate 2,411,090, forward strand.
CCCCCCCATCTCTGCTTCCCCAGTATTGTACCCATCCTCGTATGCAGGGGGGATCTGGACTCAGGTCCTCACGTTTGCACAGCAAGCAACTTACCAACTGAGTCACTTCTCCAGCCCTCAGAGATGTGAGGCACTGAGGAGCCCTGGTCCACCTAAGGACAGCAGTGAGTTAAAGAATGAACTGGCCTTGAGCCTGACGGAGGAATCGGCGCAAGCCTCTCAGTCCATCCCCCTTGGTCAGAGCTGCTGAGCTCCACTTGAGAACTTCCAGTCACCTCATTTTTCCCATTACTTGGCCCACAGTACATGTGAGCCTCCCAGCCTGCACCTGAGCTCTGTTGTAGAAATGGTTCTTTATCGTGGATGGAATCAGTGCAGCCAGAGGCTTCTAGAACCCAGTTAATCTCAGCATAATGAACAGAGGGAGCGGACACTGAATGCATTCACCTCGCACATCCTTCCAGCCAGACAGGAACATTCTCCTAGGGATACATAGTCTATTTCACACAGGCCACTCCATTCTGCTCTGGAGCAGACTCTCTCCCTATTTGCTCATGCATCCAAGAGCTCTACACCCCCCACCCTCCCAAATTCTGAAGGAGCCAGTCCTTCCACATATCTTCCATAGTTCCTCTCAAGTACCTGGTCTTGACTCTGCTCTTCAGCGGGAGGGGAGGCATAATAATGATCGATTATGCTGTGTCTGATGTCAGCAGCATCTACCTGTAGGACTAATCTCTCCCCCTCACTGTTGGGCAAGCTGGGCAATGTGCCTGGCTGGCTACTCTCATCCCTTCTGCTCTGTAACTTCCTAGGAGCATGGCCTAACTCCTACACCTCATCTGCCAAGACGTCAAGAAAGGGTGCTCCCCTGTAGCCTGCACGGGACCTTGCAGGTTTTAGATGTTGCAGGAGGGTGCTGAGACTAAGGTGCTGATAATGACGGAGATGCCGTCAGAGAGAAGGGACAGGAGAATGGGAGACATGCAAGATCCCTATGGGCATCAGCACAGAGAAGCAGTCTGTTGCAGGGGAAACTGAATTAAATTTAGAGTACTAAACTTACTACCCTCTACATGACATCCCTCAGAAGCTGGGCCATAGCCCTTCATCCTCTCAAGGACGGCTGCAGGGACTAAACAAAACTATGCTCATAAAGTGCATGGGACAGTGCTGGCCAGCAGAGAAGGTGAGAGCGTGTCTTCTTACCTCCACCGCCTCTTAAAGGACACCCATCTTGTCTCAGGGCCCCTTTTCCATTGTTAGAACACCATACTGCATCCTTGCTATGTCACCAAGCTGCATCTTCTGGCTCTCTCCTTCTCATGAAGGCCTGGGTATCCTGGTCCAGCTACATAGTCCAGGGCAGAACCTCCTCTCAGAGCCCTTAATTTAATCACATCTACAAGGTCCTTTTACTGCTTATGGTGACTTGTTCACAGGTTCCAGGGATTAGTATGAGAATATCCATAGGGGACCACAGATTACCATCATCAATGTTAGTGCCCAGAAGATCAGAATCAGAAGTGGGGGAAGGAGGGCAGTACCAGGCTGGCCAATGCAGTTGAGACTTGACGTGGGCTCCAATAGTCCCCAGGGGCCCATTGCTCTGCTCATCAAGTGACCTCAAGCAGCAGGATCAGACCTGACAGAAAGCTATGCATCTCAGGATAAGACAAAAGAATTGATGCTATGGAACCAAGAGCCAAGTAAGGACTTAAGAAAGTGGCCCACCAGGGCTGGAGAGATGGCTCAGTGGTTAAGAGCACTGACTGCTCTTACAGAGGACCCAGGTTTGATTCCTGGCACCCACATGGTAGTTGACCAGAACTGTCCAGTTCTAGGAGATCCGACGTCCTCTTCTGACCTCCTCAGCCATTGCACAACACAGGTCCACTTACACACATGCAGGCAATACACTCATACACATAAAATAGTAAGTAAAGTATTTTTTAAAAGTAAAGCAGCCCACTGAAGTTCCCACCTAAGATGTTTTATTTGCTCCATGACCTTCTCTTCCAATAGTCACTTCTCAGATGAGGATTCAGGCATAGTAGTCACCCAAGGCCACACAGCTAATGAGGGCAAATCTGCCCTCTACAGGACCAACATTCTTTATTTTTTTTTAATATTGCCTTCATTACAATTTTTTTTAATTTTTTTTAATTTTATTTATTTCCATATGTGTATGAATGTACTGTCTGCATGCAAGTCTGTGCACCCGTGACGTGCAATGCCGCGGAGGTCAGAAGAGGGTGTCGGATTCCCCTGGAACTGGAGTTCTCCTGGAATTGGAGTTTCAGATGGCTCGGCCGCCATGTGGGCGCTGGGGATCGAATCCGGGTCCTCTGCAAGAGCGGTAGGCGCTCTTAACCGCTAGGCCATCTCTCCAGCCCAGGACCAGCATTCTTATGCTTACCTGCTCACCACACACATTTAATAACCCCACTCCGGAGCACCCAGCTCTACCCTCAGGAGACCTTCCCACTCCCCTTATGGGTTGCATGCATAATCTGCAGTCTTGCAAGATTACATAAGAAGCAAGTATCAGCTTATGGTCAGAGCCTGTCCCTCACTGCCTGTGGGATGCCTAGTTAGTGTTTACTATGGTAGAGTCGGGGGGGCAAAGCAGCCTCGGAAGAGAAGAGTCTGCTGCTTCCCTGCCCAGGTCACTCAGATAGATCCTTGAAGTGTGGGCTATACAGCAGTAGCTCCTCTGGGGATCAAATGCAAGCTGAGCCATCCCCAAGGGAACCTGGGAACTGCAAAGCAAACCAGCCCTTTCTACATCCTCCCATGCCCGGAGTCCTGTGCCTCAGTTCCCTGGGGCTCTATCTGGCTGAGTTGAGCATCAAACAAGTTCTGCCAGGAGGGATAAGGGCTGTATGTATCAGGGGCTCAGCATCCAAGCCTCAGAGTTAGGCATACCAAAGCTCTATGTCTTCCGCTACCCCTTGCTGATGTCTTGAGTAAATCACACTTCTTCCCAGCGCTTGGTTTTCTCATCTGATAAGTGTGATAATAGTGACTGCCTCCTCCACAGCCATAAAACAAGATGACATAATCTTTTATATCAGCATCAGTACAGTTCCTGACACCAAACAGGTGCTAAGTGGTGTTTGTTATCATCTACTTTAATCAGACATTCAGACCCTCAAACTAATTTAAATTAAGTACATTCAGGGACACACATGCTTTGTGCCAGATCCTCTTGTGATGCCGGGAGTACATAGGAACAGAAGTATCATCTCTGTCTTCCTGGAGCTTTCAGTCTGGTGAGCCAGGGACACCAAAGCTCACATCAATTCAAAAGCTCAGAGCATTCCACCTATCATTTATACAAGCGGTAGAGGTGCCTGGAAACACTGTGGGAGACCAAACCCAAATGGAGAAATAATTGAAGGTGCTGAACTGTTCTTTCTCTGTGGGCTTGGGCTGGCCTAGAACCCTCTGGCCTTCAAGACCAGTGCAGAAGCCCCGCCCAGCTCAACAGGCTCTGCATCCAGACAGCGGAGGGTTTGAATGTCAGCTCTATAGCCCTGGAGAGGTGAGGCTGAGTGCTGGCTTTACCTCCGGACCATCCCTGTCCTCTGCAACATGGAAAGAGGGTACCTCAGAATTCCCAGGACAGAATCAGAGGAAACAGTGGTGGAAAGAACAGGCACAGGGCATTGCACAGACCGTGCCCCCCGCCAGTGTTGATGGTGTCTGGAATGTGGGGCTAGTAGAGACAGGCCCGAGTAGGAAGAAGAGGCTGCTGAAAACCTCCACTTCCCTTGGCCTAGCCTGGGAGAGACCAGGAAACTGTTATCCCAGCCCGCCCTGCTACCTGGTGCTGGCTAAGCCACCCCCAGCAGGAAAGCTCGCCTACCACCCTGCATGTGGCTGACACGGATGCTGAGAGCACCTGGGAGTCGGAGAAGTCAGGCCCTATTGAGAATACCTGAGCGCCGAAAAGCAGGCAGAGCCAATGTGGGACAGGAGTGGGCTCTGGTTTAGGGTTTGGCAGCAGCCAGTGTTGGACAGGACACTGGGAACGGTGATGGGGGGCTAGAACACTGGGAAAGGTGAGGGGGGGGCTAGGGGAGGTGCTTCTCTTTTTCTATTTACTTCCTACTTCCTGCCCTAGCATGACCTCAAGGACAACTCAAATCACACAGTGACAGTTGACTGACGGCCCATCCTCCTTCCCATTAAAGCTGTGTTCCCAGTAGCTGGACTGTGGTAGATGCTGCAGGAATGTGCTGAAGACGAAATGGAAAGGAAATAGGGGAGAGAATTAGCCACTGTTCAAGTCTCCCGATTCTTTTTAAAATTATGATAAAATATACATGATAAAAAATCTGTCACCTTACACATGTTACTTGTACAGCTCAGTGGTGCTGAGTGCATCTGCATTCTTACCTCCACCCCACCATCTGTCTCCACATTTTTCACCTTGCAAAATTGAAACTGAGCCCCATTCATTGGTAACTCCCCATTCCCCTCCCTTACTACCCCCTCGTCACCACAGTTTACCATGCTGTTGCTGTGAGCTTGACTGTTCAAGGAAACTCACATGGGAGTGCACTGCACTCCGGGAACCTCCTGGCCCTGGATCACAGTGTTTGTTCCCTTGTGGCTGGCTTATTTCATTTAGCATAATGTCCTCTGGGCTCTTTCATATCATAGTGGGTATTAGCCTTTCGAAGCTGAAGGATTGAAGGATGCCACATTGATGGCATATGTCCTTTGCTTATATATGCACCCATCTCTCCATGAACCACTGAGTACCTTCTAACATTTGGTCACTGTGAATAATACTTCTACTGTGGAGGGCGCAGCTCTATACGTTGGAGTCTCTGAGGTCAGTTCTCTTGGCTACATAGGGAGAAGCAAATTGATGGATTCTATGGCAATTCTAAGTTTCAGGGGGACTGCCTCACTGGTTTCTACGAGCCCACCAGCAGCGAGGTGCACCCCAGTCTCTTGCTATCTTTACCAACTTTTTCTTATTGTTTTTTTCTTTCCTTTGCTCTTTCTCTTTAAGCCATCTTAGTGGGTGAGAGGTGCAATCTCACTGTGGTTTTGAGTTGCAGTTCACGGATGGCTAGTGGTACCGAACAGCCATATGTTTATTGGCTCTTTGTGAATCTCTTGGAGAAATGGCTCTTCAGTACCTCACTTCTTCATAGATATTATTCCCAACCCTCAAACATCCCAATGGGGTGAAGCCCTTTCTCCACTTCATAGTTAAGCAATCTGAAGCCTAAAATGACCAAATTAATTATCCAAAGCCAAGCAACTAGAAAGTGGCAGAGCTTATTTCCAAACTTGAGTCTTCTTCCTTTTAAACACTGAGCACATCCACAAAGCCACCGTCGCTGCACCAAATCTGCCCTCTCCCTCTCGCCCTAGCCCACTCCATATGTAAATCATAAGTACTTTGAGATCAGAGACTGTATCCTAGCAAATGTCAGACATATAACTATGTCTGGTATTGAATGCATGGGGGCAAGCCCAAGGCTACTTCCAAAAACTAGGAATACTTGATCAGGGCTATCCTTCCCACCTCATATATGAAATAGGGGTAGACATTGAATCCCCATTGTGCTGTGCAGAAGATTTGAACCGAGATTCTACAGAGGGCTGAACCTGCCCGGCAGGAGCTGACTACACTGAAGAATTATTTACGCCAATGCTATGAGCTATGGGAGAACACAAGAGAAGCCTACAACATAATTTATGGCTTCTGCTTGCTTCCCTCGTAGTTGAGGAGATAAAATAAGCCAGTGACAGCTAAGGCAGAAAACTGAAGACAGAACAGACTACAAATGTGCTGTGTGCCTGTCAATCATCTCGGGGCCAATTCAGGAGAATCTAGACACACTGGTTTCCTTGGAGAAGGAGAGCCAGAGGTCAGGGCAGGCAAGGAAACTGGCTCATTCACAACAAGTGACTTAATTTGGACCACATACACTCTGTGCACTAGAATTTTATCATGCATTTCTACTACTTTAACAGAACATACAAGCCAGAAGAGTTTGACCAGCAGGCTTGCTCCACAGCTGAGCTGGGGACAAGGCACCTGCAGGAGACTAGACAGGGAGACCCCACCTGCTTCTGCCTGCGGACTCTTCATGTCCCAGAGAGTCCACGCTTCTGAACATGGAGTGGGAACTCTCACGAAGACTTACCTCATCCCCTCAGAATGTTTCACCTGCAGTAGGCTTCCTGTGTCACCAGTACCTAGTAGACTTATCATAGAGAAGGGACTCTGTAATTTACCCTGGAGATGTGGAGGCCGGGGAAACACCACCTTCCATCTCAGTGACAACAAACTCGTTCTTCACTATAATTAAAATGTCACTTTGATAAATAATTCCATCAGCCCCCCTTCCACCTATGAATAGCTTCCTGAGATAATTGTTCACATTCTGCTGAATTAGAAGTATTCAACAGAGAATTTAAAAGGTATTTAGGCAACAGAGATAAATCAGGTGTGTTTTCCACCCTCCCACAGTCTCTCATTAAGCGAGACATCATCCCTGGTTGGGGTGTCCCTCTTTTCTGAGCTCTCAATCACTCTCACAGAGGGAGATGGAGGGGGTTGCTGTGGCCGTGGTGGCCTGTGAGAAGCCTGAGATTTAGGGATGCATGATAAAGGGCTTCCCTTTCCATACATTTCTACAGAAGAGAGGAGACAGGAGCCTGCAGGGAGAAATGGGTTCTGAACCAGACCTGGTGGCACAGGCCTGTACTCTCAGCCACATGAGGCTGAAGCAGTAAGCCTGCAAAGTCAGGATCTGCCTGGGCTACAGGTGGGTTCAATGCCAGCCTGAGCACCTAATGAAGCACTCCCTCAAGATAAAAAAATGAAAAGAAGGTTGGGGATGTAGCTCAGTGGTAGATGCTTCTAGCCTCGGGAAGGCATCAGGAGACTGGGAGCTTGGAAGAGCCCTTTGGTCTTTTTAGACCTTTGATGCATACAAGAAAGCAGGGTGACCCCAAGGGGCTCGAGTCAAAGCAGAATTCTTGGCTGAAGAGACATCTGACACTGTTTGAGGAGCTCCCTATCTTATGGATCTGGAACTGAAGCCTCCTCAAAATGACCTCCCTTTGTTAGCACATCTAGGAGCCCTTGAGTACTCCCTGGTGCCCAGCATGATACGAGGTACACAGCAGGGGCCCCATGAATGACCCACTTTCCTTATTTTTGCTGACTTTTTCCTCCCTCCCAGAAACTGTGTGTGTTGGAGTTACAGGGGATGCACTGAGCTGGCCACAGTGTGCTGGGCGCCCCAGGAAGGGTCCTGGGCCATACAGGATACAATCACACAGTGAAAACAGCAACACTTGCCAGTCAGAAAGCCAGAGTTCAAAGACAGCCTGCTTCTCAACATGGTGTCTATCGCCATGACTTCATGTGCTAAACATTAGCTACCATTCCTGTTGAGTATGTCATGAAGCACATGGGTAGAGAATGAAGCCCAGTACCACACAACTATGTTTTGGTGTCTGGTATGCACATCTGGGTCAGTCCAGCTGAACTGTCCCTTCAAAATAAGTTCCCCAGATGACCATTTGTACCACATAGTAGTCAAAAGACTCTAGAGATTCCAAAATCCAACTGATCAGCCTGCTGACCCCACCTCTTCCGAAGGGAGCTGAGTGGCAGGTGCTCATGAGAATGACAGGCTTAACCGTGAGGAGGAGGGAAAGTTGTCATAGAGCCAGTCAGGTTTGCTTTGAAGCTCAGCCCATTGGATGGTCACCCCAGACAGATTGGTCTGTAGTGGGCTGAACTGTACAGGTTCTAGAAGCAGGAAGAAGGAGCTAGTGCCTGTCTCCAAGCTGACCTAGTAAATCCATCTTTTTTTAATAAAACATTTTATTGGTGTTTTGTGTGTTTCATATATCATTTCTCAGTCCGATTTAGACACATTCTCTTTTCCATGCCCCCCACCCGACCCCAGTTCATGCATTCTGCCATAAATATCTTGCATCTTTTCTCAGTCTTTTTAAAGTTTTTCTCTGCAGAGGTTTATTTGGGCAGAAGTTAACTGTTTCGGTCAGTTCTTTGTCCCAGTCCTTTTGTCATTGTTGTTCCCTCCCATTTGTATTGTTCCAAAGTATGCCTATATATACGTCACATATATACCAAAATTATGACCTCTGAAAATAATGTATGCTAATTCCAAAATATGTTTAGGAGTTCACATTCTGAGCCCTCCTGAGGAGAGGACCCAGGCTGCCTGCCCTGTGAATGTCATGACTCCAGGCTCCTTCCCAGCACTGGAATTTTTTGACCCCAAAAGGTGTTTCTGAGGCTCCAGGGCTTTGAGAACATGGCTCTGCGATCAGGAAAAAGAATCACCATATCACCATCCAAAGGTTTGATTCATTTTCTTGCACACAACAAAAAGTAATCTAAACAAGTTGTTCTAGAAGATTAGAATCCCTAGGCCCACTCCAACCCTAGCAGACTCGCCTGTCCGTCTGAACATCAGCACACTCTTCTCCAAATGCCAGTGTGCTGTGCTCCACCAGCTCACAATAGCTGCCACACGAAGGTCCCATCCCCGTTCATAGTGTCTCCTGGATTAAGGGCTAAAGGAGAGAGAAACTTCTGCCTTAGAGACTCAAGCCAAACTGAATGTCGTTTGCGAGAGGCTAGGCCTGAGGAAATGGTCTCCAAGCAGAGCTGTGGATAAGTAACCCAGGAAAGGGCTCTGGCCAACTCAAACTCAGTTGAACAAATGACCCCAACCTAGCGCTCCTCCCACCTCAACACTCTACAGCATGGGACCTGAGTAATCGGTGGAGTTCTTGGGAGCAAAGATGGAGTTGAGATCAGGGATGAAATGAATATAAGAGATGCTATACTGGAATCCAAAAGGAGGCTCCCCGAAGCCCACCCGTTCCCCAGCCAGGGGAACTAGAAGCCAACATCAAAGTCAAGGATGAGAGGTTCAGAGGAGCAGATGGTAAAGAAGGAAGAAGTGCACGGCAACCTACAGTGCTGAGCATGAGCTGTTCGCCAGTGTCTAATATGCACTCATTCCTTTCAGCTACACCAAGATGCTTGCTACCAGCAAGTTTCATGGGGAGACTGGGGCATGGAGAATAATGAGCATGTGCAAGCTCATGCAGCTGCTGAAAAGGGAAAGCCAAGGTTTGAACCTAACTCAGCCAGCATCAGCATCTAAGTTCATAACTACTGGTCCATCCTCCTTCTGTAGGGGATTGGCCAAGGTGATTATCCTAGAACAAGCATCTGGCACCCAACGGAGGTGGCTGGTTCAGTCTGGTCTAAAGGCCAGGACCAGGACAGTCCTTTGCAGTAGTAGCAATCCTATGACTCGAACAAAGGCAGAGTGGCAGATAAGGGCAGTGACTCTCTGTCCCTTGCAGGTGATAAACAACCTGTCCCTGCTGTGGTATAGCAGGTCCTGCAAACTGTCTAATTGAAATAGGGCTGGGAGGTTTTCCCAAGTGTGTTTCCTTCATCTTTGTCTACAAAGATCCTTCTCCCTCACACCAACCCACCCTCCATACCTCTGTGAGAAAGACAATCATGGATTTTCGAAATGAGATCAATCTAGAAGATAAATGCATTCATGAGCTCATAAAGGGGCCATGAGTCACTGGCCTCAATTACTGCCTTCACCCCTGACAGGAAAAAAATCCCCTGAGCAGATTCTCCTTGTCAGGCAGGAGGCAAGGCTTGGGCCACAGATAACATCATTATTCCACAACAGACTGGTTTCCATTTCCCAAGCTGCCTCTACTTCATTTACAGCTCACTTCTAATGCTAAAGACAGAAAAAAAAAAAATAGAAAGAGAAAAAGAAAGAATGAAAAGGAGTGAGAAAAAAAGGAAAAGCTTTCATGCCAAGTGGAAAAGAAACAAGATAAATAACTGAATATGATTTCCAAAACTATTTGAAAACTCTGTCCAGAATCGCCTGGAATGGCCTGACATCCACGGAAATGTATCATCACCACCAGCCCGCACCACTGCACCCTGTGCCTCTCCTGCCTCCCGGTGACTTGTTTAGAAGTACTTCAAATCAGAACAAATCGCAGCCAACTACAGTCTCCCTCTCCCCAGCCCTTCAATCACTCCTAATCAGACCGTGTATTTTAGCAACAAAATCTTCCCTAGCTGACGAGCTCATTCATCCTTCTGCCAGCTCGACGCCCTCTGCATGGAAGATGAGGAGAAACCACCTGCTTCTGTGACAGCCCAGGGAAGCTGGGAGGAGGGCAGAGTCCTAGCCCTCCCCTGCCCAGTGCAGTGCCCAGCAGGAGCCTGCCAGAAGACACACTGCTGTGGCCACCACAGGGCACATTTGGTGCACCTGTCCTGCACAGGAACTTACCCATCCTCTTTAGGTTCAAATTCTGTCCCTTTCGTTTTCTAGCTGTGTGACCACTGGACAATTGTCCCAGCCCTGTCCACCCCCAGAAAGAGCAGGTGAAAGATTCAAGGACTAGGAGTTGAGTAAACCTAGACCTTTCGGAGAAAGTCGTGGCTCTTCTAAGCCTCAGTTTTCTAATCTGGAAAATAGGATTGAGAATCACTCATGGTGCAGTCGGAGAACCAAAGGAGTAAGAGAGGTGGATGCACCCAGCCAGGTTTTACATTATTTTAGCAATGAGAATTATGTACACCTACCATACCCTCAGGTCAGTCAAATATATCTGGCACATTCTTGGAGGCCACTGTCCACTGCTGTCCCAGGTGCCACCCATGACCAATGACACCCCAGAAAACAGAGAGGCCAAAAGACTTGAGCAAAGACTCAAGAGGAGCTAGTCTTGCTCAGCTAGCAGAGCCTGGAGATGCCCCAAGCCCCTCATCCCTCAAGGTCTTTTCTAGAACTGGGAGCCACTCTGTTCTTCCTGGGCAGAGCCACTCTGCCAGGCTCTGTTGGGAAGGGACCTTTCTGCCATCATATACACAGAGGCTGAAACTGGATCTAGGGCACCAACAGCCCTGAGCCCATCTGAGTGCTCCTCTCGTTCACCCCACCCTGTGAGCATGGCAGGAGAGGGTGGGGGCAGGGGGGGAAGAGGGCAAGAGCAGGAGGCTCAGCCACACATAGGCTGTATGCAGATCCCTGAGACCTGAGTGAGCTCACAAGGCTGTCCAGGAGCTGAGGAGAGGTGGGGAGCCCCTGAGCAGGAGCCAGGCAGGACTGAGCCCCCTCCCTCCTTCTCCTGCTACATTTCCGCTCTGGAAATCTGCCAGCCATGTGCACATGGAGGCGGAAGGAGCAAGCAGAATGAACAAGAACCAGGCATAGAACAAGTACTCAGTTAATGCTAGCAATTACATCACACTGAAAGTTCTTTTAGCACACAGAACATCCACCTCTAGCCTAGCTTTTTCACCCAGACGCTAGGAAAGCCCTTGGGCCCAGTAATCCCTTGCAGTGTCACTGGGCATTGGTTTGGTTTTCTGCATCTCAGAGGACTTCGGAGCAACTAGTATTACCACCGCCAAAGTCTTCAGAGTTATTATAGGCCTTTGACTCACATAATTGGAAACAACCAAGTAAAACCTTTCTGACCATAGATGAACGAGAAGGCAGTAGCCAAGGGTTGCTCAGAGGTGGCCCCTGCAGAGTCCAGGCTGCCTTTGGGTCTATGGGGTGGGCACGGGGGTGTGATGGGTCTAGGAGATGAGGGTAGTGGGAAGTCATGTGACTAGGTAGAAGGGAAGCTGGAGGATTGAGGAGGATCCTCTCCCCTCTTCCTCCTCCTTTCAGCCTGACCTGAGCAAGGACATGCGTGACTCAGTTAGGCAATGACATGTTGTATGAACACACACCAGCCTGTCCCTGCCTTAGAAACATCCACTTCTCCCACTTCCCACTCTGTCCAGGCTCTTCAGTCAGTTCTCTGGGTCTCCAGGAGTTGTATGCTAAATCACTGAGACTGGATTATGTTCCGGGCATGTTATAGGCTCCAGCTTACACCATCCTTTAAGGCATCTCTGCCAGATTCTTTTATTGTCACTACTACAGATGAAGCCCAGAAAAGCCAATTAACTTGCTCAGGGTCACACAGCTAGTTGGTGTTAGAGCTGAAACTTGAACTCAGGATAATTAGCCATTTTACTTGTGTTCTTGACCCAGACTTGACTTAGGTTAGTCCTAGATGAGGTCTCTCCAGCTCTGCCTTAAGTTGTTCATCATCTAGATTTCTTTTTTTTTTTTTTTTTTTTTTTGGTTTTTTTGAGACAAGGTCTCCCTGTAGCCCCAGCTGGCCTGGAACTCGCTCTGTAGACCAGGCTGGCCTTGAACTCACAGAGATCCGCCTGCCTCTGCCTCTCGATTGCTAGGATTAAAGTCATGCAGCACCACGCCTGACATCATCCAGAATTTTTAGACAATGCTACAAAGAGTGACTTGTATTTCCTCAAATGTGTCTATCACATGCTGTGTTTTGTTCTGGGGCACATGCTGTTCCTTCTTCTGGAATTATTTTACACCTTTGTTTTTGGGTTAGTTAATTAGTTAGCTAGTTAGCTGTTTTCCTACCTAAATTGTTTAAGATTCAGATGCAGTTCCCCCTCCTCTTGTGAACCCCTTCTGGTGCTCCCAACCCCACAAACCTGGCAACCTACTCTGTGTCCCATGCCCCCCCTCCACCACTGGAACACACAGCTGGAGCCTTCTATGGCTCATCTGAACCCCACCACGGCGTCCTTGCCTCTGGTGCTGTCTTCGAGGACACAGTTTGGTCCCTTTCATGCAGTAGGGAGATCAGGAAATAGTTAAAGCCTAAGCTTTGAGTTTCAGAGGCCTGGATTCCTACCTACATCCAGCTGTGTGTGGACTACAAGACGCTGGAGGAGTTAGCCCTCTGCTCAACTTTCACTTCATATTAAATGGCATGCGAGGCCACTGAAAGGTAATGAGATGGTGCCTACAACCCACCCAGAGCCCCAGGATGAAGCCAGCAAGCAGCCAATCAGTGCTGGGAAAAGTTCCCTTCAGAATCAGGCTCTTGGTTAGAAAGACTTTATTTTTTTTGTTCAAAGCCAATTTTTTATTGAAGCTTTGTGCATTTCATACAAAATTACAAATCAAATCTAGACCCATGCCCCCCTTTCTAACCCCCAGCCCACAAGAGCTCATACATGCTGCCAAAAATGTTTTTCATCTTTTTCTCAGTCTCTCTCAAAATTCTTCATGCAGAAGTTTACTGTTTCGAGCAGAAGTTCACCATTTCAGTCAGTTCTTTGACCCAGTCTTGTTGTTGTTGCTGTTGTTATTCTTTTCAATATGCATCACTCCAAAATATGCATATATGCATGACACATATATCATAGGTTTTAGCATCTTCGGCTTATGATTTTTTTTCTTTATTAGGTTGAAAGATGTCATGTTTGAAGTCTCCTCCTTGGCAAGCCCAAACCACCATCAGTTCTGCCCTTGTGCTCCACACTGGGGTTTTCCCTTCCCGTAGTCACCAAATGAGGTCCAGTAAGCACTGTGTCCTGTCTTGATTCCTGTACTGGTCTCCATGATACAGCCTAGGTAGTCCAACAATGGCAGTCTATACTCTGAAGAGGCTGAAACCCTAGTAGTAGCTCAGTCCACACATTGGATGTCTCAGCAGTCCCCATCTGGCACTGAAGGTTTGGAGGATTCTTAGAGAGACATAAGTTTTCAATTCGTACTGGAAGTTTGAAAAGCTGTGTCTCTCATCTTTGAAGGATGGCAAAAGCAGTGTCAACCACAGGGTAGCTGCACTTGCCAGTAAGACAGGCAAAACAACTGTGCTCTTTTGTCTTTTTACTAAGATCTCAAGTTTTATACCTGATGTACAATTTCTCAGGCCTTATTATTTATTTATTTATTTATTTATTTATTTATTTATTTATTTCTGGTTATACTTTCCTTTTGGATGTTTAAGACCACACAGTCAGCCCAGATTAAACAAGATTTTTATTTTCTCAAGGTCAGTTGAGGATCTGGTCCTCAGGGGTCACTCAAGTTTTGGGAGGAGAGGGAGCCCCTGGCTCCTTTTGGCTTTTCAATCACCAGTTCCATCCACTTGAGGCCAAAGTCAGGTCTTGCTAGATCAGGCTTCCCTTTCTGAAGCATGAGCAGACTTTCCTCTTTATAGACTGGACACTGGCTGAAGTCTCATTAGTGGATCTCCAAGACCTCCCTGCACAAGAAGACTGGCAAGTCACATTTACAGGACATTTCAAGAGATGCCCCCATGCATAGTCCCCTGGAACTTAGTTGACCTCTGAGGGCAAGAAACAAAGTTTATCCCTTAAGACCTCCAACCAAATTGGTATGGGCACATTAAGTATGGTTGTTAAGCATCCAGAAAGGCTAAGTTACACCAACCTGATACTTTTAACTACTCTATAATATTTTGGAAAAGTCTTGGACAAAAGCTCAAGCAGCCTTGTATAAGAAATACCAAGAAGCACTCCCATAAAATAAATACCACGGTTAAGCATAATGTCATGACAAAATAGTTTTTTTCCCATTCCTTTGATCTTATATTACTCTGAAATATGCATACATATCCTCCATCCATATACCCAAAATTCCTAACTCTGAAAATAAATGGTAGGATAATTCTAGAACCTGTTAAGGGATTCACAATATAAGAGCACAGTTATGTTCAGATCACGAGGAATATAACATTAACGTTGCTCAGTTTGCCTTACAACTACGTAATTGGCACTAGCATCCACAGATGAGGGATACCATTTGTTGTTTGTTTTTCTGGGACTGTTACTCCACTTAACATGGTATCTTCTAGTTCCATCCATTTACCTGCATATTTCATGTTGTCATCTTTCTTTACTGCTGCAAATTCTAGCTCTCTGCTCACCAGCTATATGGACTTAGAATCATTTGGTCTTTTGGCTTGATTCTTCATCTAGAAAACAGGCTTTAGGGGATGGAGACATGGCTCAGTGGTTAAGAGCACTGACTGCTCTTGCAGAGGAACCGGGTTTGATTCCCAACACCCACATGGCAGCTAAGAACCATCTTTAACTCCAATTCCAGTGGAATCCGACGCCCTCGTCTGACCTCTGTGGCATTGCACAACACGGGTGCACCAACCTACGTGCAAACGGTACACTCATACACATAAAAAAAATAAATAAATAAATTTAAAAAAAAGAAAACAGGCTTTAGTTAGCACACAAAAGAGTGAGTTTCATTATGTTTCTTGGGGCATTTTCATACATACGCATTTCTCATATTTATTCTCCATTCCCCTTCTGTTCTCTCCTTTCCTGCTGGTCTTCTTCCTTAGATGATAGATAGATGATAGATAGATAGATAGATAGATAGATAGATAGATAGATAGATAGATACTTCATGTGAGAAAAAACACACAATATTTACCCCACACACACTGCCTTCTCTTGTTCTTTCCCTTCTTTCCCTCCCTGCATGCCTTCCCTTCCTCCTTTCTGCTTTCTTGTCTTATGTATAGATTTGGCTTACTATTTTAAAGATGACAAAGATTTATGAAAATTGTTAACAGAGGACTCTAAGTATCCTCACTACATACACAAAACTCTGTAACTGTAAACAAGCTTCCTGAGCTGTCATGCAATGTTCAGATACTTAAACATTGTGACAGTCACCACAGATATATACAACCTCTACCTACCAGCCAAGAAATAAATGTTTCTAAAAGGTTACAAAGAAGTTTTAAAGAGTGCCAAGCTCCAGACAGGCTATAAGTGATGCATAAAAGCCTTGCCTCTCTGCAAAGCAGTTTGTCTCCCAGTCCTCAGGCCCAGGCTGTACACAGGCCGCAGGGCCTTTTAAATGTACCAGCTTCCAGACCCGAGCTAATGGGGCACATGGCAGTGATGGCTGGGAGTCACAGCAGAGTGGAGGAGAATATGGCTTCATGAAAAATAACATTTGGAAGTAATTATGGGTGTGATGGATCAGAACCACGGTCAGCTGCCAGGCCTCTCCAGACACGGATGCAGAGGGAGGGACAGAGGGAGGGACAGAGGGAGGCAGACAGGCTCCTCATCTGGGAGCCAGACTGGAGCATCCACAAAATGCTGTCCTTGCAGCCGGGGTCACCACTCCAGGGTCCTCTCGTCAGACAGAGCAGTTTGTCTGCTCAGGAATTCTTTTAGTTTTAACTCCCAATAGGATGTGGGTTATACTAAAAAGGCACATGAGGTGGAAGAGGGCGATGGGATGAAATTTGAGGGCAGGTAGGAGCAGAAACAACAGATAGAAACAATAGAGCAGAGGAGAAAGCAAGGGGGGATGCGTTCACTCCACCTTTCCCTGTTCTCAACATCTAGTGTAGACCACAGCTGGGGGGAAGGCACGAAGCCACCTGACTTCGGGCGGGTGGGGGGGGGGCGTAGGGCCACTGGGATATGAACTTTGCCCTAGAATAAGGTTATCAGTGCAGTCTGTGGACACAGGCAAGGGTGTCTAAAGTCTGACCTGGGCCTTGTGCCTGACAGAGGACAATGGAGCCTGTACAGAGCACAGGAGCTGCCACCAAGCCTCAGATGGTGCCTGGCTGACCAAGCTGAGACCATATCAGGTGATCAACAGGCTATTCTGACCTCTTGTGTGAGGCGGGAGCCGGTGTGTGGTGGTGGTGGTGGTGTGTGTGTGTGTGTGGGTGTCCCAAAGCCTCTAGCAGCAGAGCACCCCCCCCATCATGTGCAGATGATCCAGTGGCACCTCTGGTGCATGTAACTTGTGACCTGAAGATGGATGCTGTGTGACGTTTGGATACTCTGCTTTCAGGATGCTCAGTCAGTCAGCAATACCTAGGTAGAGGATCAAATGCCTGGGCACTGATCTGGGCCCACAACAGTGGTCCTCTCCTCACTGCCTCTCAGCCACAGGGGACCAAAAAGACCCAGAATTCAGTCCCACAGCTTCTGAATCATGGAGAGAGAACAGGCAGGTCTCAGAGTGTTGGAGAGGATTGGGATGGGTGCCTGGCTCAGTTCCTAGACATAGCAGATGCCCGGTAAACAGCAGTTTGGAAACTCAGTGTTGGAAGAGATCTTTTTAAGTTGATGGTCCGCCATCTGTTACACAGGCTATAAAGTTTGGGATATCTGACAGGACATTCCCAAAGGCCACAACAGCCACATAGGTTTCTTTAATTTCAGTCTGGTGGTTTTCACTCATTACTGGGCATTGGTAAGCCTGATATCCCAAGGCCAAGTTGCCCCTGAGCCCAGGGTGCCATGAGACCTGGCATGCTCAGTGACACGGCCACACCTGCACTATTCCCAGGTGAGGATTGGCACCTCAGGCTTCCTTGCTGCCTTCACTCATCCCCCCTATAGCCAGCAGGTGCATCCCAGTATTTACTCCGCCCAGAGGATAAGCCCGCCCAGCAAGAAATAAAGCTCTCCTCAGGGCGTGGCACCAGGTGCAGGTTCTGGGCTTCCTTATCCCGAAGCCAGTATCCCCAAAGTTATGGGCCAGGAAGTTCTTCATCCAGCCAGTAAAGCGGGCGGCATATGGAGAGGACGTCTCCGGCACTCCTGATAGCCAGCTCCTTTCGGGGCTCGGGATCAGCCACAGACTGAGGCTATTATACCCGGAGGAGTGGCTCAGGAAGTGGGATTCTGCCTGTGCCTGATCTGTTCTAGGGCACCCTTCTAGTGCAATGTGTGTGATGAGGCCTTTTGATACGGACCAAATCCTCTCTCGTTGCTTGGCAACATGGCTTACAAGTCATAGCAGGGAAGTAATTTACAGGAATTCAAAGTGTCACTGGATGTTCTGTTGAGCAGAATTGGTGCAAAAAGGAGTCTCCATGAGGCAAATCACACCTTTGGGGGGTGAGCAAAGATTTGGGGGAGTGGAGGGGATGGGTGCTGAAGGAAGAGCCTCACTTGCCTTGTCTGGGGAGTCCAGGGCCTTGAGTTCAGGCTCAGTGATGGTTTCCTTTCATTTATTCACTGCTTCCATTTTGAACCCCCTACTATGGAGCAAACACTCTGCTGGGAGCCAGGAACACAGAGACAGATGAGACAGATGCCAAGTCCAGACGCAACAAACTCTCAGGGACAGACACATCATCAGGGTTTGAACACACGTAACACGACAGGATGTACACGGGGCTGAGTTAACCCTGGGGGAGGGATAAGCCTGGGTCAGGCGAGAGCAGAGGTCATTCAGGTGAGAGCCAGACAGACAGAGAGGAAGGAGGTCCAGCCTGGGACAACTGAGCAAAGACAGCTGGTTTGGGAGCCTGGAACACTGTCAATGGCACGTGGTCAAGGACAAAGGCCGTGACTGAGATCAACAGAGCCCGAGCCCAGCCCCACTCACCCTGGCCTTGAATGGTGAGCAAGCAGCTGGGCTCTAGCCTACAACCATGCATGTTACTGACCAGGCAGCGGATGAGAGTGTGGGAGACACTGCTGGTGGAGCTGGAAAGAAAAAGAAGTGGAGGAAACCAGGGTGGAAGTCAGAAAACCACACAAGAGAACTGTTAACGGTAAATGACGATGGGGCCCGAAGTGAGATGGCGAGGAAGGGACGAGGTCAACCAGACCTGGTGAGATTGGTTTGCAGAATGAGGCAAGAAAACGTCACAGCTGTGTAGTGGCCAGTGGGGCACCACCTGCTGAGACAGGAAGGCCGGCAGGGCGTATGTAAGTCTAGGGAAATTTTCCTCCCCATTTGTCAGATTCGTTCAGTTGCTGGTGACAAAAACCCACCTGGACCGAGTTTGGGGGAGGGGTTGATTCATGGCGTTTAGTGAACACGGAGTCAGGAGGCTTAGGGCCTCCGTAGTCTGAGCTAATACCAAACCTCTTGGGGCAATAGCACATGGACTGAGTAGAAATTTCATGGAGAGGATCTGAAGCAAGCAGAGAGAAATTGCACTGCTGCATGGAGGCTGAGCAGAATATTAAACATCCTTGGCCCAGAGCCTGCCTTGACCTTCACTGTGTCCAGAGGAGAGCTGTGTCAAGGCTTCACATGACTATAGGCCATTTTGTCCCCAGGAAGGCCAAGCTGTGAGGACCAGCTGACTGGACAGATGAAGGAACAGGAGACCCAGGAAGATCAGTGTCCATTCCCACAGACTCCTGGTCCCACAGGAGGGAGGGCTGAGGGAGACCTTTGTAGGAGAGCTAACCTGAGTAATTCCATGCCAGGCGCTGGGCATGTCCCAGATTGGTGCACTTCTTGAAACTGGCTCCACAGCCCCACCTAGCCAGAACATCTGGGAATTGCACCCAACATAGGTTCAGCCCCAGGAGAAGAACCTCTGGCACTTTCAGCCACCACACTGGAAAGAAGGTCTTTGGCAAACTCTGGACAGAGAAGAGGCTGTTTCCTCTCCTCCTCCTCTGCTCCTCAGAGCCACCAAGTCTTCCTCTACCCATATTCAGCTCGGGAAACCACTGGGGCAGAAAGTTTACCCAACCTGGGAGCACCATGGTCTTTGGAGTCTGATCACCTACACGCCGCATCCTCTGGCTGGCAGTTCTCCCCCAGGCTCTTTAGCCCCTTCTTCCTCACTGCATCTTCATATTTCCCAGCTGCAATTTGTGAGACAGAGAAAACCTGCCATTCCCATCCTATCTTTATTTTTATTATGATAAAATACACACAATAAGATATGCTCATTTCACACACAGGACCCCAGTTTACAGCAGTTCAGCTTCAGATTCTCTGTGATGTGCAACAGCATACCCACCTAATCACTCTGCCATTGACATTCAGAAAGGCGCTTCTGCATCTCAGGAAGTATTCAACACTGAGGAGGAAATGGGCTTTGTGCTGGGTGATTTGGCCCAGCTGCAAGCTCCTGTAAGAGTTCTGGGATGAGTGAGGTGTGCTGAGTGCATTTTCCACCTTTGATATTTTTCATTTATGATGATTTATTGACCTGTGAGTCCATTGTAAGTCAAAGTGCATATGTATTTTCAATTGTCTATTTCAGTGGCATTAATTATACCCAGTGTCATGTAAGCATTATCATGATCCACTCCCAGAATTTTATCATGGAAATCCCATTCCCATTAAACAATTATTCTTTTCCCTTCCTTCCCCAGCCTCTAACAGCACTCAGTCTGCTTTCTGTCTTTACGGACGTGTCTGTTCTTGATAGTTCATCTAAACGGAATCACATGCCATGTGATTTCTGTGTCAAGCTCTTGTCACTTGCCGTAACGTGTTCAAGGTTCACCCATTTTGTGGCATGTTAGCATTTCATCCATTTTTATGGCTGAATAATATTCCAATGTATGTGCATTTTTCTTATCTATTCATCCATCAGTTGATGGATATTTGGGTTGTTTCCATCTTTTGACTATTGTCAATAATGCTACTATAATCATCCATACCCACATTTGTTTGAGCAGTTGTCTTTAGTTCTTTAGGGATGGAATTTCTGGGCCTATGGTAATCCTATGTCTTAACTTAAAGAAGGACTGCTGGGCTGTTTCAACAATAGCTTACCATCTTAGATTTCTACCAGTAGAGTATAAATGTCATTCCATAACAGACGTGCTTGTTCTCATGGCCACTCTATTGGGTGTTAGTCTGTCTCTTTGTTTTCCTTTTACCTCACCCAGGTAGATCTCTTGATAGCCTATAAGATGACGAAATGACTGACAGCTTTAGTCAACCAATCGGCTTGGCTAGGGAACAGGACAGTGGGAAGAGCCTAGAGTTCCATGACCCAGAACTTGGCCATTTCTGGTTTTCCCTTGTTCTGGAGCTGCAGACTGGGCAGATGGAGGCCTGGGCTTGGCAAGCCATGGGCTTGGCAAGCCATGTGGTGTGTCTCATATACACACATGACCTCACTTGGTCCTCATTACAACACTTGGTGAAATTAATAGTTTCCCTCACCAGCCCTGGTGGCCAGGCCACACTCACGCAGCTCCAGCCTCCCTGGCTCATCCACCCGCTTGTTTGGAGCCATGAATGCCTCCTCAGCGGTTTCTCCTTCCTGCGGCTCCTGCATCCCTCCACTGAAGCTCAACTTTGTCCAGGAAAGCACTTTTTCCCTCCACACACAGTACCTGGGCTTGGCCAGTTACCCATGTCAGCCATGTGCTGCCTTAACCTGAACTCCAGTTCCTACCTGGGCAGCTGGTAGGGTGAGCTTCCTTCCCAGGACACAGCTCAGCTCCTCTTGCCAAGGGCTGCTGGGGGGACCACATGGGCTCCCTAGCATACCTAGTATCCTCGTTTAGTGTCTACACAGGGCACCTGGTGTTATACCAGCGTGGTTCCCCAATGCCAAGGGGGGGCTGGGCTTATGCTGCCCAGGTGCTGATTCAGTTATCAGCCATACCTGCTCAGCTTGATATTAGCATTTGTGCCCTTATTTTCTTGGGGAAGAATGGGAGGTTCCCATTCCATAGTGGAGCTATGAAGGGTAAATGAGTTCCTCCTTGCCAGGGTCCATAATGATGCTGAGCACAGCACAAGCTCATTCACTTCAGCATCGCATCTAATACGGCTACTTATGAGAGGAGGCAACATGACCAACTCGGGATCAATGCCCTTCCGGTTTTTATACTGACATAAGGAGGTTGGTATTCTACCTCCATCTTAGGGTACCATCTTCCAGCAGTGAGAGACAGGGCCTGGAGACAAGGCCAAATCTCTCTGGATTGCCATTTCATGTTTATTCTTCTCATGAGAAAGAAATTGTAACATTGCCATAACAGTCAAGCCCTGCCTCTGAGAAACTTGAACCCAGGAGAGGGCTTTTGTTTGATGAGTAGACTGTTTGTTCTGAGATGGCTGTGAATGAACTGGCCAGGGCTCTGAGGGTCAAGGAGAGGGCATGTGGAAGTGAATCGAGGGCCTTTGTGGAGGGGACCCAAGTCTGGGGGACAGAGGTTCCTGACTTGGAGGCTGCTGGCTGTAAATTACTGCATCCTCCCTCCCTGGGGAGCCTTCAGTACCACGGGCTCATTCAGTACCACGGGCTCATGATTTTTGAAGGGGGGTTTGCATAGGGCTGTATTCATTTCCTGTGATAACTGGAACCAGTTCCCACAAAGCAAATGAGTTTAAAACAACAGTCTATGCAGCTGTCTTGGCATCTGGAAGTCTTCATCAATGTGGTTGGATCTGCAGATCTGCACTTCATCTGGAGTCTGTCAGCTGCTGGGCAGTCAGGTCCTGGCTCCCTCCAGCATCCGGTAGCTGCCAGCATTCCTTGGCTTGTGGCCATGTCGCTGGAACGGTACCGGCTTCTGTGGTCACGTGTTCTTGCTACCCTGTCTCACTTTGCTTCTCTCTTATAAGGACCCTTGTGATTGCCTGTGGGGCCCATCTATGTAATCTGGAATGATCTCTCATCTGAATCCCACCTGCAAATTCCTAGCCATGTGAGGATCTATCCTGTGGGCCTGGAGATTAGTGGGGGGAGGGGGGGTGTATTTCAGTCTGTGTATCAGCCTGCTATAGGAAATGTGTAATGAAGGGTAGAGAGTGACCTAGGAGAATGTGTGGAAGTAGAGAGCAGGCTGTCTGGGAGATACATCCAGTTCAAGCCAGTATTAGCAGATAGCAGAGCTAGGATGATAACCCAGATCTCCCATCCCAAGTCAAGATCTCTCTCCTCTACAACACTCACTCTTAACCTGTCTTGCTGGCTTCTGTGGCAATGGCTCAGATTGGACAAGCTGGTTCACCCAGATTTTCTCTAGAGGTTTTTACCCCAAGACTCGTGTTGTGATGAGTGGAATGTGTCAGTCTATCATGTGTCACTATGGCAGAATACCTGATGAGAGGTAACTCGTAAAGAGAAGACATTTATAGCCGGCTGTGGTGGTGCACACCTTTAATCCTAGTGCTCGGGAGGCAGAGGCAGGTGGATCTTTGTGAGTTCAAGGCCAGCCTGGTCTACAGAGTGAGTTCCAGGACAGCTGGGTCCACAGGGAGACCCCGTCTCGAAAAGACCAAAAAAAAAAAAAAAAAAAAAAAAAAAAAAAAAAAGACATTTATTTGATTCATAATTCTGGTACCAGAAAGCCCACACAGGGTGACATTAATATGTGCCAGGGGCCCCTGTTGCCTGAAACATGGTAGATGACATCACAATATCACATGGTTACTTATATTACATAGTAGATGATATCACATGAGGGATGACATCCCATGGTACATGACATGACTTGGCAGGTGGCATCATATGGTAGATGTTACCACATGGTGGATGATGTCACAGGGTAGATGACATCACAAGGTGGATGGCATCATATGGTGGATGACATCACATAGTTGTACATATGTGAGAGAGGCCATATGGCAGGAGAAGAAACTAGAGAGACTGAAAAAGCCAAGCATCTTTTAGGAGTGGGTTAGATCTCCAGGATCTCATTGGCTGCCAATCCAGTCCACGGAGACCTAACTTACTCCTTGAGGTGAACTTTAATCCCTTCCAGGGCTGGTGCCCACCCTAGGCCCACCTACTCACACAGTCCCACTGAGCAGTAAGCCTCTGCATGAGTTTTGTTAGGGACAAGCCACATCGAGAAATGAGGACAGGGACAAGGGAGATGCCAACACTCAGCCTGGAGCCTGATAATCCATATTCTGCCCTTCCCATGTTGGCTTCCAGGGCCTAGACTTTTCTGGAAATGAGAATTCCATTGCAATCATCCCAGATGAGATGCCCCCCGCCCCCTTACCTATCTACCCCAGCAGAGCGTGAAAGAAAACCCAGAGGCTGTTGGGAGCTGGGGTAAGCAGAGAATTAAGAATTTCAGGGAAGTGGCATGGGCCCCGCTGAGGAGGCGTGACACCCCCAGGCTGCAGGTCTGCTGGAGGCCACACGGTACTGCTGCAAACATGGAGTACAACGCCACCAACGGCGTGACCTTGACAATTCACTCTGCTTCTCTGGGCCTCAGTTTACCCATCCATAAGAACTATGATCCCAGGACTAAAGAGATGGCTCACCAGTTAAGAGCACTGGCTGCTCTCGCAGAGGACCCGGGTTTGATTCCCAGCACACACACACGTGATGGCTAAAATCATCCATAGTACCCTCTTCTGACCTCCTCAGACATTCCACGACATGGGTATACTTAAATATATGCAGGCCAGACACTCCTACACATAAAATAAAAATAATAGTAAATAAAATATTTTTTAAAAGAACTAAGTCCCCTGAGTGACTCACAATGAGATGAGATTAGTAGATGGAACAACTTTGCAGGGATATGACGGCTGCAGCCCTTGGCCACTCCCTGCCTCTAAACCTGCTCAATTGGAGAAAAAATCCGTCACATCTTAAGACTGAAATCCCAGTGGAAGCCCGTCCTGCTGCAGGCAGGGAAGGCTGCTGTGCTCTGTCTACCTGATTTTGTGGTTAACATTTCAGTCAGCCATCTCTGGCCAACTGGAAGATGCCTGCCTCCTCCTGGGTGGTGACAATGTAAGGGGGCCTCCTGAGGTTCCACACAATGTCACACTCTGGGCAGGAGAAGGTTGTTCACTGTGGTGTGTGCTGTTCACTGTGTCTCCTGCTGAACAGATAGAGCAAAGCCTGGAAGAGAAAGCTGCCTTCCCACAGTGGCTTCCTATTTCACAGAGCAAGAAAGTCCTTCCTCTCATCCAATCACATGGGGAGTCAACAGGCAGCAGTAACAGCACTAGGCTGTTTGTTTACTCTCTGCCTGGTAAGAGCCCTAATGCTTGCCTGCATGAAGAGCACTGCCTATTACAGGTACAGAGCAGGTGTGTCATGGATGGGAATCTCAACGACCTTCAGAGGGCAGATGAGCAAGCGCTGTCACTGCACACTGGAGTTAGGCAGCACCATTGCAAAGAGCAAGCATTTAGTTACATTTATACCCTGAGTCACCGTCACTGACACAGGAAGCAAGAAACTAGCTACTTATTGGACCTCATCATCAATTCATCCCTATGCAATTTCAGATTTGGGATACTATATTCATTTTTTAATATTTTATTTGTTATTTTTATTCTATGTGTATGAGTGCATTGTCTGCATGTATCTAAGTGCACCTGTGTCATGCGGTGTCCCTGGAGGTCAGAAGAGGGTGTCAGATCCCCTGGAACCAGAGGTTTGGATGGTTGTTAGCTACTATGCGAGTGCTGGGAATCAAACCTGGGTCTTCTGCAAGAGCAGTCAGGGCTTTTAACCACTGAGCCATCTCTCCATCCCCTATACTATTTTTTTTAAACATTACCTTCCACTTCTTTAAATGGGGAAACTGACAAAGAGAGAAAAAACTAAAAGGAAGCTGAGTGTAAACTTAGAGTGGAAATTTCATGAATTCTTCTTGCAATGGTTTTTAATTTGCCTCTAAGCTTCCCAGGAATCCTGGCCAAAAAAAAAAAAAAAAAAGAAGGCAAATGAGATCTGCTAAGTGAACCTCTGCAGCTTGGCTCTCTGCACTCAGCCTTGTAGCACCAGCTCCTCACAAAAGTCTTGTGCCTCACCCTGGATCTGAGGGTGCTACCTAGGCATCTGTGTTTAACAGGTCCTGTGACGGATGGTGGCTCATTCCTAGTCTTCATTTGTCATCAAAACCCACCAGTTCCTGATATTCATGTCCAAAGAGGTCTGTTAGCAAAACCAGTCCTCATGTCAAGGTGGAGAGAGGGGATATCACATCCCAAGATGATATCACACCTGAAGGCAATCAATGGAGGCTGAGGGAGGGAGACTAAGTTTACTCTAAGGCCTGAGAGCTTATCTAATCCCAAACGGGCAGCTCTAAAGACTGGTACATGTGAGTACCACTAAATTAACTCAGTGTATCATTTATTTATAGATAGATAGATAGATAGATAGATAGATAGATAGATAGATAGATGAACATATGTATGTGTAAAAATAATCAGAGATGGGCTGGAGAGATGGCCTAGCGGTTAAGAGCGCCGACCACTCTTGCAGAGGACCCGGGTTCGATCCCCAGCACCCACATGGCGGCCGAGAGCCGTCTGAAACTCCAATTCCAGGAGAACTCCAGTTCCAGGGGAGTCCGACACCCTCTTCTGACCTCCGCGGTGTTGCACGTCACGGGTGCACAGACTTGCATGCAGACAATACATTCATGCACATACGGAAATAAATAAAAAATTAATAAAAAAAATAATCAGAGATGAAGGCAGAGGCAGGGCCCTGGGAGGAGTGGGAGGGAAACTGGGAGGAAGTCATGCAAATAAAAAACTCATATGAAATTCTCAAAAATTAAAATGTAAACAGGGATCTGCTAGTTGTATCAAGTTGTTATTTTGGCCACACCCCTGTCATGAACATCATCATGACCTTTGAAGCCTACTTCTGGAATTTGTCCTCAGCCCATACCTACAGAATCTTGTCAAGGCACAGTTTACTGAAAACTGGTCAAGAGGGGCAATGCAGCATCCTCCCGACAGGCCAGGCTGACCTGAGCAGCGGCAGGGCTGGAGAGGTCTCCCATGCACAGCCTCTGGGAGCCAAGCTCTGGAGTCGGGCTGACTCGGACTGAAATCCCAGCTGTGCTTTTCATTAGTTGAGTCACCTTGGCCAACTCCTTTCAATTCTCTCCCTCCATTTCAGTTTCATCATGCAAATGAAAATAACCATTCTAAGCTCAGAAAGGTAACACATGCCTAGCATATCAGCATTTGGGGGAGAGTCGAGGTAGGAAGAACTCAAGTCTAGTCTGGGCTACATAGTGATTCCCCCCCCAAAAAAGTGAAAATAATTCTTCTGCTATTCTATAGAGCTGTGAACCTTCAGCTGACACTGATAGTGTCCTGGGCAGTGCCCACTAGACACTCAGCAGTGGCCTGTGACCACAGGCTAGTCGATGATGGATTCCAAGCCCAAACTTGTCCACATCTTCCCCATCTGTCCTGGGGGATTACTTCTGGGGCAAATCCAAAGTTATGGGCAAACTTCTTTACAATACATTATTTTATCTTCTCTGCAGCTTTGCTCGTGCTGCCCATCGCCTGCATCAGGAAAGCCACATCCCCCAAATAAACTGACATCTATAAAGCCACACGAGTACTAAAGTAGCAAAGCTGTGTCTGATTCCAGGTCATCTGACTTGACAATTGAACTCAGTGTCACCAACCAGGCCTTGAAGGTCTTCGAGGTACTTTCTCTGATGGTGATGTCTGCTTTTGGGAGCAATAGCTCTTACCCCAGCTAGAAGAGGAGGGGTGGTGGGGAGAATGAGGGAGGGAGGGAGGGAAGGAAAGGCCAGCTTTTAGAACAGAGGGAGGGAAGCCTGGCCCCTGAGTTGCAGTTGTGCAAGTTCAAACTGCAGGAGGACTTGGTTTTGCCCTAGTACCATGGTGAGCACTGAGCAGAGCTCTCCAGGGTTCTTAACTCACCCTTGTCAGTGCTCATTCTCTCCCCAAGCCCCAGGACTTCAGTTAAAGGTGAGGCTAATTCCCAGAGAAATCACAGCGGGGTGGCAGGAGCCTGGAGGGACCAAAACCTCAGGGTCAGTTGCTCATAGCAGGAAGGATCAGAGGGTAGGAATCACATGTCTGGTCCTTGCAGGAATGCATCACAGTGACCCATTCAATGTCAAAGACTCCAGAAAGGCCTACCCTATACCCCCTTCTCTCCTTGGAGCTCACCACTGCTGGGTATGCAGCAGCTATGAGCAAGGGAGTCAGACAAAACTAGTCTGTCAGATGACTTCAGTCCAGAGAACCTGCAAACAGGACCCAGCCACAGACCCCAGCAGAATAGCCACCCTGGCCAGCTTGTCTGGCAGGGAGACAAAGATATCTACACAGGAATCTCTGCACCTGGCAAGCTCAGGGTAGTCAAGCAGATGCCAGATCACAGAACAGTTGTGGTGAGAGGCAGAAAGCACCTCATATGAATCAGGCCCCATGCTGAACCACTCTTCGAAGCCTCCTTCCTCTCTCTCAGTCTCCTACTCAGCCACACGCCTCGCTCTTGAGTGGCCTGGGCCAGCCAGCCTAGCAGAATGTCTCGCAAGCTCTCAGCAGACCCCTGCTGGGCACAGCACAGAGAAATTAAGTGCAATTAGGGGAATGCAGCCCTCTTGAGCTAGAAGCAGAGTTCTCCCAGCCATCTCCATTTCCGAGACTAACAGGAGCTGGAGGAAGGTGTGCATAACAAGCTCTGTCACCCGAGAACTGCAGAACTAGGGGTGGGACAGTAAACCATCTTCTGCACCAGCCTGGAAATGCACAGCTTCCCCGAAAGCCTGAGGTCAGGGATGGACCAGGCCTCCCCAGAGATTGCTCCCATTTTCCTCAGTCTGAGAAGATGAAGACAATTGGTTTAATGGAGTGGAGTCTCGTTGTCATGGTGGCGGAGAGGGCAGACAGAGAGCTGTCCCCAGCCTAACGATGTTAGCTGCGGCTTTTAGTGAATGTGACCTGTGCCACTGGGAAACTCGATTTGACCTTCATTGTCTCTTGTCTTTATTATTTATTTATTTATTTATTTATTTATCTATTTATTTATTTATTTATTTATTTATTTTTGTGTATGAGTGTACTGCCTAGGTGTATATAAGTGCACCTGTGTAGACAACCCCCCCAGGCCTGCTGGGGAATTTCAGGGTCTGACCATGAAGGAACAGGGGTGAGAGGCACAGAGTCAAGACACAGACCCTGGGAATCAGGTGAACACAGAGGGTGAGCTGTTGTGGACTCGTTTATTGGGGACAGGGTTAGGGTTTATGTGCTGTTCACATTCCCACTCTCCTCTTAGTGGAGTGTCGTGTCACCTTGTAATTGGCCCAGGTCTGCAACTTAGCTGCTTGTATCATCCCGCCTGCCTAGGGCAGGTTAGGTCGATGAGGGACAAGCTCTGCGCATGTGTAATTCTCAGCATACTGGCTACTACTTGTCCACCCTTCATATTTAATTTTGTGTGAGGAGCGGTACAATGGGAGCTCGGGTGCTATGCCTGAACCTTGTTGACCCCACCTCTGGCATTCTGACATTTGACTGCATCTGGCTTAGGTTGCCCTGGTTTTGCAGGGTCTTACCCATCTTTGGCCAGCCACAGAGGGAAGAGGCCAGGAGCGGTACTGAAGAGGGGAGAGACAAGCTCATTCCTGTGAATCGTGGATGGATGAGAGCCACATGCGAATCACCTCATCAGGAGAGGTGCATGCAGAGTCCCTGTTGACCATTGCCAAAAGGACCTGGACCGTTGTTTTGTTGGCTGCAGGCAAAGTGAAACAGACACCTGAAGAGAAAAGGCAGAGAAAGGCCAGGAGGTATAGGATGCCTCAGGTGACCAATGTAGCAGGATCAAAAATGGACTTTAGCTTAGACCACACCTGTGAAACAAAGCTAGTATCAAAGGCTATGACCTCAGGGCAGGTAGAGTTAAAGGAGATAATTTGAGAACCAAGGGTCAAGGTGTAGTTAATAAACTGTTGTGAGCAGGGGCCTTTAATAATGTCACCAAGTTCACAATGTAGATGTGTAATACTGAGGACTTGGTAGGGGGTCAGGCAGAATGAGGAAAACCATTGCAAAATGGGGTTGCAATTCATCTCTCCCTCTCATTATGTGGCCTTCAAATCCTTGAAGGGAGTTCACAAGAGTGAACCACAGTTGGTGTCTCCAAGGTGGAATGATCTCTGCTAGGGTGGTTGTATTGGGTCCTTAGCACCATGATTTTAATGGAATTCACCTACTGGTCAATAAATCTGACAAGTGAGTTAAGGATGTATGAGCCACAAGTCAGAGCAACCAGAAGTCCACTGGCAGATCCAGGAAGTCCTCAGCTCTCAGTTGAGAAAGAAACTGGTTCTTTGGGGGGTCTTAACCCTAAACTGCCTAGCCAATTTTTAGCTCCTACATTTATCACATTACCCTCTGAAGAGGTTACCCCAAATGCCAAGAGGGAATTGGGGCACCGACTGCTCTGACTTCTTCCATGCTGAAAAGAGGCATAGGAGGTGGTGACTGGGGTACCACTGCTCAGTGGATCTATCTAAAAGACCCCAAAAGTATAGGTACAGAGAGAACAAAATCTTTGACTAGCACCTGTGAAGGCAAGAGTAGCCAGGTACATTTTCTAGGCAGGGAACCAAGAGAGGAACAGGGTGAATTAAATGTCCAACTTAAAAGTCCATTAGAATTTCTCAATGAGGGGTTCTGAAGCATCCATTATTGGGCTTCTCCTTTGTTCATTTGTCCATAGTGTCTGGACTCAGCATCTGCTTTCCAGGAAATTTCTATAGTCACAGTGCGAGTTTTCCCTTAGGTAGTTGCTTAAATAGAGAGAAGAAACTTTGTTATTTGGTAACAACAAATCTCATATGACTTTAAATGACTTAAAATCTAGTGTTTGAAGGCACAATCTTTTACACTTTAAAGGAAATATGATTACTTATCGTTTGGTTATACTTTCCTCTTGGTCCATACAGTTAGCCCAGATAAACCAACTTTTGTTTTCTCAAGGTCAGTTGAGGATCTGGTCCTCAGGAGCCTTGGATTTTGGGGGGAGAGGCCTCTGGCTTCTCTCTCAGCTTTTCATTTACCAGTTCCATCCACACGAGAACAAAGTCAGCTTGCTAGACCAGGCTTCCCTTTTTGAAGCATGAACAGACTTTACTCTTTACAGACTGGACACTGGCTAGAGTCCCATTAGTGGGTCTCCAAGACCTCCCTGCCTAGGAGGACTGGTGACTCACAATTCCAGGACATTTCAGGAGATGCCCCCAGACATAGTCCCCTGGGACTTAGCTGACCTCTGAAGGCAAGAAACAAAATCGTTCCTTAAGTCCCTTGGCTGAATTGGTATGGGTATTTAAGTATGGTTGTTATCCATCCAGAAAGGCTAAGTTACACCAGCCTAGCACCTTTAATTACTGTATAATATTCTAGATAAAGCTTGGACACAAGTTCAAGCAACCTTGTATAATACTGACTGGAGGAGGGACTTAACACCATACATTAAGCAGGCATAACCCGCAAGATCAAATTAAACAAATTTAGGCTTATTTTAAATGTAAAACTGTTCACCATAATTACTACAAATGGGAACAATCTTTTTCTTCTTCAGACCCTTTAGCCTGATTTATAGTTTTCACAGAAAGACAGAAATTGTAACACATACCAGAAGACAGGAAATAAACTAATAAGGATTACCAAGTCCATCCAAACTGTCTCCTTCCGGACTGCATGCAGCTTGTTCAGGAAGATAGAATCTAGCTTTTTGAGCCAAATTATCTGGTTAGGTCAAGGGAAATATCAAAAGCAACTCTTGCAAGAAACATAAAGTACATTTTCAGTAGCCATAGGTAACCCACAATTTGCCTGTGCCCATTTAATCCAAACCTGCAACAGGGAGTCAGGTTCAAGCCAGGAGAGGACTGAAAATTAACAGCTCTGCATATTCACAATCCTATTCAGGCCACTAGTAAACTAGCTTGAATATTTATACCAATTTAACTTAATACAGGTACCTTATCATTTTACTAAGTCTTGAAGTGCCATGTGATATGCATATAAAGCTTGGACAAAAACTGAACACTCTTAAACAAACCTTGACTAGATACACAGTTTTATTTTCATTTACTTATTTTTGGTCTTTTTGAGACAGGGTCTCCCTGTAGCCCCAGCTGTCCTGGAACTCACTGTGTAGATCAGGCTGGCCTTGAACTCACAGAGATCTGCCTGCCTCTACCTCCCAAGTGCTAGGATTAAAGGGGTGCACCACCACACCCGGCACATTTTGATTTTTAAACTAGTTGACTGAACCTTACAAATTTAAGCTTATTTATATAGTGTCCCTTTTACCTGTCACAACAAACCTCTGAAGAGTCAGACTTTTATCACTTGCATAGACTTTTTTCATCATCTTCACATAAATCCTTACTAAAAATATCTTTTAAAATATTTTGACTTGGGTGCCAGATGTAGACAATCCCCCAGGCCTGCTGGGGAATTTCAGGGTCTGACCACGAAGGAACAGGAGTGAGAGGTGCAGAGTCAAGACACAGACTCTGGGAATCCGGTGAAAACAGAGGGTGAGCTGTCACAGACTCGTTTATTGGGGGCAGGGTTAGGGTTTATGTGCTGTTCGAATTCCCGCTCTCCTCTTAGTAGAGTGTCGTGTCGCCTTGTGATTGGCCCAGGTCTGCAACTTGGCTGCTTATATTGTCTTGCTTGCCTAGGGCAGGTTAGGTTGATGAGGGACAAGCTCTGCACATACGTAATTCTCAGCATACTGGCTACTACACACCTATGTTCTGCATTGCCTGTGGAGGATAGAAGAGTGTGTCAGACCCCCTACAACTGAACTTACAGATGGTTGTTAGCTGCCATGTAGGTACTGGGATTTGAACCTGGATCTTCTGCAAGTGCAACCAGGGCTCTTAACCACTGAGACATCTCTCCAGCGCCAGTCATCTCTTCTTTGGGTTGCATATAACCGTGTGTTCTGTCCCCACTTGGGCAGGCTTCAAACCCATGTTTGACTCTTCCCCTTCCTCAGAGTTCAAGCAGTATGCAGGACCTGCCAAGCTCCTCCACTCTGCCAGCTCCTCATTCTCCTGAGCTGAATTTGGTCCCATCTATTCTTCAAACTGCAAAGGGATTTTTCTAGAACACCCTCCCAATCATACTTCTCCTCAATGAAGACATCCCCAGAGCTGCACCAACTTCTCACATTGCCATGGCAAGGTGTCTGGCTGCTTCTACCCAGTCTGCATCTGGCAAATTGCTGCTTTATCCTTTGTCCTAACCTCCCTGGACCCAGCACCTATCAATGCCACCCTAGTATGTGTCCATCTCCCAACGCATCCACACTGGGTGTGTGAAGCCCATTCAGTTTATTTTGGCATCTCTCCTACAGAGTCATAATAAATCTACCTAATAATTAGACAAAACACTAATTACGCATTTATTTTATGTCAGGTGTGATTTGAGGACTTTCCGTGTGATAATTTGTTTAATTTCTCGACACCCCATTGAACAGATACTATTATTGCCCCCACTTCAGACAACCGAGGTGGGAAGAAACGTAAGTAACAAGCACAATGCCGGCCCACTGTGAGAGCCCAGGCTTGAGCCCTGCGGAGATGGGGGAGATAGAAACCAGAGGAGAAAGGAGTGGGGGTGGCCATTTACTACTCTAGGTCATTGAGGTTGGGGACTTTTGTTCCTGTAGCAAGTCCCTACTGATAAAAATGTCTCTACTGATAAATAACAAACTTTGTAAAGTAAGGCATGTAAAAAAGGTTCTGTTAGATTAAGACTGAGCTGGGGAGATGGCTCCTGGGGTAAAATGCGTGCAAGCCCTCACATAAAGGTCATGCATGGCAACATGTGTCCAAAACTCCAGTGCAGAGGAGGCAGAGACACACAGATCTGGGTCTAGCTGGCCATCCAGACTAGCCTAGTCACCGAGCTCTAGATTCAGTGAGATACCCCTGTCTCCAAAAAGACAAGGTGGAGAGCAATAGAGAAAGACACCTTACATGGACCTCTGTACTCCACACGTGCACACAAGCAAGCATAGTCATGCAGATACATACACCACACATGCATGCGTCAAGCAATGATAGATAGATAGATAGATAGATAGATAGATAGATAGATAGATAGATCGAAAGATAGATAGATAGATAGATAAGAAGGAGGTAAAGAAAGAACTTCTGTGAAAGATGGCTAAAGGCTGGGGAAGGAGAATTGTGCCAGGTCAGCCCTTGCAGAGGCTCCTTGCTATCCATATCTCTGGCTCTTGGTAGCTCTGGAAAGGAAATAAACATAAATGGGTGGGCAGCTCTAGGCCTAAACAGAACATACCAGGAAGTGATCACCCAGCTCTGCCTGCCCACTAGACAGGTGATGAGATCCAACAATCATCAAATATCCAGACAGAAGGTCTGAGTGTGTGTCCCTAGGAGAGGCGAGGTTCACCTGGCTGTGTCGCAGCAGGTGAGTAGCTGTCTGGGAAAAGCTTCCCATCCTGGGAATTTCCAAGGCCAAGAGGAATGCTAGGACCCTGCAGGTGGGGGTCATGGACCCCATAGCCATGCCAGGGAGAAGAAGGAAGTGACCCCAGGTGCTCATCAGTGGGACTGTGGAAGCCCCTGGCCTTCTCCCACTGAGGTCATAACTCAGGTTGTGCCCAGAGGCACCCTGTCGAGCTGGGCATCAGACTGCACACCAAACTCTCAGCCCTTCTGGACACCTTTTCTTTTCCCTGTGAAATTGTATGACCAAAAATATATTCTACACCTAATTATTCTTATACTGACTTACCTATAGTGGTTAACCAGAGATGAGAAAGCCTTGGGGCTGGAGAGATGGCTCAGCAGTTAAGAGTGTGTACTGCTTTTTACAAAACTGCTTTTGTAAAGGACCCTGATTTGATTCCCAGCATCCATGTTGGGCAGCCCCAAACATCCTGTATCCCCAACTCCAGGGGAATCCAGTGCCTCTGGCCTCCTGCACTCACATGAACATATATACATACATGTATATACACATACACATACATATATACATAATTAAAATAATAATAATGAGTCTTTGAAAAGAAAGGCGCTCTCTCTCTCTCTCTCTCTCTCTCTCTCTCTCTCTCTCTCCTGCAAGAACCAATACCTGTCCCATGGGGGAAGTTCTTGTGCCTGTTGAGTAACATATTGGACATTACACCTTTAGATATCTGATTTCTGCAGTCAGCTGCACCATCACATTTTAGGGGAGAAAAGCAACTCACCAGGAAACATATTCACTTGTGAATTCACTTATGACCCCTCCTCCAGGAAGGCTTCCCTTCATCTTCAGCCAGAGCTGAACTCTGAGGCTCCACCTCATGTACTTCTCTCCTGGTCACATCTTCGAAATGGCATTTGTAGTCTCCCTGGGACTCTCCAAGCCCCTCCGTCTTTTGGTTGGACCCCTTCCTGGTGCCTGATGCAATGGGCACTTCACAGAAAAAAGTTTAAGAGACCTGGTGGGTCGCCCTTACTGTCGGGGCACACAAGCCTTCGTCTGCCCTGAGAATGCTGAGCAGTTGCATTCAGGCATGACTCCGGCGTGGGTTCCTCTGCTGGAACACGTGGTGTTCCACTGACAAGCCTGTAATGACATTTTAATGGCCCTAGCTCAATTCCCAATAAATTGCTTAAGTTTCTGCAATCACAGTGCTGGCGTTTTCATTAATTCTCCTGATTAATTGTCTGTCCTCAGAAAGACCCATCGCCATCCCAGTCCCAATCCAGAGTTTTCCTGGGGTTAAAACTGTCCAGTTGCAAACGGAGAGTTGTCTGTCACTCAATGTCCTCTGCTTGCTGTGACAACAGAGGAGCTCAGGCTCTGAGCCCAAGTGTAATCCTTGAGCTCGGACTTCACCCTGCACATGCTGCAACCTTGAACCACTTGAGACAGCCTCAAGTCCTTCTGTCTCAGAGCTGAGGACCAAGTTGGCACAAGCCCTTCCACAGCAGCTGGCACACAGCGGTATCTGATACTCGGTAGCTGGTGCAAGGCTTCCTACATTATGAATTTTACTTCAGAAAGCTCTGAGAATTTCCTCAGCCATAAAAGGCATGGGACAGGGGCTGGAGAACTGGCTCAATTTCCAGCTCCCACATGGTGGCTAACAACCATCTGTTAACTGCAGTTCCAGGGGAACTTGATGCTGTCTTCTGACCTCCACACGAATTGCACAGCATGGGTGCACCTACATACATGTAGGCAAAACACTCATACACACAAAAATAAAA
The DNA here is from genome assembly GCA_009823505.1 of Rhizomys pruinosus. Classification (NCBI taxonomy): domain Eukaryota; kingdom Metazoa; phylum Chordata; class Mammalia; order Rodentia; family Spalacidae; genus Rhizomys; species Rhizomys pruinosus. Next base: position 2,446,773 of record VZQC01013731.1, read on the forward strand.
ATGATAAACGAAAAAAATTTAAGAACATTGGGACATGGCTGCTTTAAGAAGGGTGATTGAAGAAATGCAGTGTCTACTCACCAGGGCTTCTTTAAGGATGCTGCAGGGCACAGCTATGCATCTGCATTGCAATCTGGCTCTTCTATCTCCGGCTATGGCATTCCAAATGAACCCTTTAATTTTCTTGGCCTTTACCAAAGAGAGGCTGGCACATAGGATTTTATAGGGTAGAGTGGGAAGCATCCAGGACTCTCCACTCTTTTTTCATTTACTAGTCATCTTTGGGGGGAACTATATGGCTAGGCATGGCACTGGTACTGGGAGGCAGCAGGACTGAGGGAAAAGCCTGTGCCCTTGGAGCTGTGCACAGTGATGCTTCAGATAGGCAAGGACAGGATAGAAAAGAGAGTATAGACATTGAGCATAGAATGTTGGGCAGCAGAATCACAGGGCATGAGAACCACTGGGGGGGGGAGAGAGAGAGAGAGAGAGAGGCTTTACCTGGGTGTTATCTGCACTCCATAGAGGCTGACCGAAGTGAGGGAGCTGGCCAGGCAACAATAACAACAAAGCCCAGCCAGGACCGTAGAGACAAGCCTCAAGCCACAGCCTGCTCATACTGGACATTTTCTCGTTGGTTGTCATTGTTGTTTGGGTAATTTAAAATTTTAAAATAACTTCTTACTCATACTCAAGATAAGAGAGGACCTTACGGGGGCCAAGTATGGGGGGCAGTCTATCCTCCCTCTCTGTATCTTCTCTTCAGCACCATTCATTTGGACACCCAGGTTGGTGTTCATCAGGTTCTGCAGCCCATGCTTCCCTGAACCACGCTACATCTTCATCCAGTGTCTTGAGCCAGCATGTTCATCTGGCCTCTAAGTCTTCTCCCATACTGTTCCATCTGAATGGAACACACTTCCATACACCTGCTTTCACTTGGCTGAGATGCCAAGTAGCGAGCCTATCCTTCATATTTAGATGAGAAGTCCATAGAATCCATTTCCCAGGAGTCTTCTGGCTAGTCAGGGTCCCCTGTGCTTGGCATGTACCCTGACTACACTGAGCTGTAGATGTGATTCTTTTAATTATTTTTCTTTTTTATTTTTAGGACTAGATATCATGTAGTTCAGGCTGGCCTTGAACTCCTGACCCTCCTGCCTCTGTCTCTGAGTGCTGAGTTACAGTTGTAGGCCAAATACTTGGTGCTGTGGCTGATTCTTGGCTGTGGTCTCCACTGAGACCCTCCCTCCCCCTTTTCTGGGCTGGATTCATGTCTTATTTGTCTTGGTATCTCTAAGAAGGCCCATGCCTGTGGGGAATGGGGTGAGAGAAATAATAAGCTGGGTCAATGTGCCTTCGCTTCCGAGAGCCAACACTCTGCCTGGGTCTTTGTGGCCCCAAGGGTGGGGAGAGGATCCAGCCAGAGCCACATCCTTCAGAGGTCATAGGGAGTGCGAAACATGATCAAGGTCAGAGGGTGCCACCCAGGCCTCCTGTGCACCCCAATGTTCTGGCTTCCATACATCCCACAGGATGCCTACTGCCTGCTCGCCTGCTCGGAAGCCACACCTCCCCAGTCTGAGATGCTTAACCAGCCTCCAGAAGGTGCAGGCATGGGGGAGGGGGTGCCTAGCCTTGCTGGAAACAGTGCTCCCCTGACTTCTCCGCAGCTGGATCAGTTTCCATAGAAGGCCCTGTGAAGGGTGCTCTGAGGTCTTACATGCCACAACTGCTGTTGAAGAGCGTCCCAGCTCACTGGCATATCCAAGACTCTGAAAAGTCCTGCAGGAAAGGCTGCGTTGCCTTTTGTGGCCCCGGTCCTAAGCTTAGCTGAATGTGCCATCCTCATTTATGACTTCCATAGCGTCCTGTGAACATCCCCAGGGAATTAAGAATGAATCCATTTTCTAGGCAGAGGGAGAGGGTCCCCAGAATAGAAAGCCATTCCTCCTCCACATGGCCTCTAGGGAGATGGGAAGAGAAAGCAAAAACTCGCTTGGACCAGCCAGGGAGCCGCAAGCATTTCTGCGGGTTTCATTTACATAAGTGTCCTTGGCAATTTGTCCCAATTTGTCTCATTACAAATGATGTAAACATCCGGCATAATCAGAGACAAAACAGGACTGTTGAGTGCTGCCTGGTTACAAGCCCCTGGGCTGCAGTGAAATACACACATACAAGCCCTTTACCTGAGGACCCCGAGCCCTGGGAAGAAGAGGGTCCCAGATCTAGATAGTGTTCTTGTACTCTCCCTGTACAGCTTGTAAGAGTACATCATCTTCTGCATGCTAAAGAAAAGGTGGGGGGGGGCAGGGAGGCATGGCATTTCTCCATCCCATCTCCCATGGCTCCACGACAATGTGGTCCAAGCTTTGGGAATTAAAGTTATAATTCTAGTAATGCTACTTAATTTGCATGACCGTAGACTCATGCTGTCTTTTAGGGGAGACAGCTTCCCAGTCTGACGGAGATGACAATGTGACATCTCTGTCTTTCACTTTTGAGATGTCTCAAGGCTAGGGCTTCACTGGGACAGAGACCTTGTCTTGTCCCCTGCCACAGACTCAGTACCTGGTACCCAGTAGGAGCTCAGTAAAATAGCACATGAATGGATGACAAAATGAATAAGTAAGGACTCTTTGGGCAGTGACAGTCATCTGCATCTACAGTGCCCATAAGGAGACTATATGATAGCTCATCCTTCAGACACAGAGGGAGCCCTCTACCCCTGCAAACCCTCCCCCAATGCCCTGACCAGGTGGAGTCCATAGCCTGGCTCTGATTAAGGGCTGTGTGACCTGGGCAAGTGGCCAATGCTCAGAGCCTCCCCTCCCCTTCAGAGTTCCAGCCCTGCCCCAAGTCTGGCCACAGGCAGAGAGAGCTGAGATTTTTTTTCCTGAGAGTGCAGGTTCACATCCCACTAGGACATCTGCTGGACTACAGTGAGATTCCAGAGGGACCTACTGAGCTCACAGCCTGGAGTACAGGGGTACACTCAAAGCTGGTCCTACTTTGAGAAGAGCTGAGCATAGTGTAGCCAACACACCAAGAACAGCTTCTAGTCCCAGAGACGCTGTGAGACTATGTTGCTCCGGCCGGTCCTGTCTGCACTGTAAGGTCTTGACACAGCTCGTTCATCCATGCATCTGCTGAGCAGCTGCTGATGAGACTGGCAGGGTGCGGCGCTGGGAACAGAAGAGAACCCGGCAAGTTCCTAGCACCGTTAACACTGGATTCTGCCCTCTTTTTACCTGGGAATCTTCATCTCTTTACGTCAGTGTCTATCCCCTCATGGTCTTTCAAGTGAGAAGAAATGAGAGGTCTGAGAGGGATGGAAAAGAAGAAAGGCCAAAGAACCACAGTGGCCTCTGTGGGTGGCAAGGTGAGACAAGCAGTCAAAGTCTTCTGTCACAGCGGTAAGGTGCTCATCTTGAAAATGGGAGTGAAACGCCTATGTAAAGCAGGGTCTGGTTCTTAGCAGGCTTGGGGAAACCAGACGTTCCATTCTCCTCCTCAGAGGAGCTGTGGTGGGCACCCACATCGCCCCCTATGCACACCCTCCCCATCCTAAAGCAGCTGAGGTGGGCGGTCCCACCCCTGGCTCCAGGAGTGGGTTCTGGCATCCAGAGGGCTTGTGACAGCAGCTTAACCTCACTGAATCCCTTGACTTGATCATTAGTGCATAGAAGGCACAGACCTCAACTAAGTCAATGAGATTTAAGCTCAGAACTCTGGGTTGTTGTTTGCAGAAAAAGCTTTCTCTTCCCTTAGAAGAAGTTTATGGCAAAAATTAGAGGTAGACGTTCTATACCACACACTGCCATGAAGGAGAGGACCCAAGTGCCACAGGGTGATGCTAAAGTCCTGATCAAACTGTGCCTGAAGCCTGATCTACACCCAGACTGCTTAGTTGTATGAGCCAATGAAACTTCTTATGATAGCCATATCAAATAGAATGTTTTGAGAAATAAAACAATTCTCACTAATACCAAAATCTTTTTTTGAGAATTCACTTTCCTGGATCCACCCCATGTCCACTGGGAGTTTGCCACTATCTTCCAAGAGCCACTTGAGATATACAAATTCACTCACATTAACTGGCTCTCCAAAGAACATCTCCTTCTCTCCTGTTAAGTAATTCAAAGCTCAGAGATATAAGTACCTTGCTATGGGCCTAGGAGACTGGCACTGCACGACCTGCTTTCTGGAGCCTTCTGCTTACCCCCATCCTCAGTTTACCAAGGGGTGGGGAGGGGAGGCAGATGCTGTTACATGGCCGTCCAGCATAGTTTGGGACGTGGCCAACGAGAGGTTCAGCACTCTGGCTAGCGACACATCCTCGGCTCCTCCTCATGAAGCAGTTTCCAGAGCTCAGAGCACACACACTAGGCAAATGCGACGGACTAAGGCAGAGGGAGGGGAGACTGGAGCCCCTGTCCCCACGCTGCTCCTGAGACAGCTCAGGAACCTTGGGGTCTGCTGGTCCTGAACTCCCGTCGAGGGTCTCCCCAAGTAGCCACGTGACTCCCCTCCAGGCAGGAACTCCTGAGAGAAATTGGAACTGAGGTTGCTTTCCTCCTAGTCTGATGGAGCAGGAAGATTTCACCCCCATATCCTCTCCAAATGGACCCCTATTTGGAAGTAGGGCGTCGCAAATTTAATTAGTTGAAGATCTCAAGATGCAGCTATGTTAGATTAAGGTGGGCCCTAACCCAGTGAGCTGCGTCTGTAGAAGAGGAATGTGGAACATCCACGGGGCAGCAGAGAAGATGGTGCAGGGGCTGGGGTCATGTGTCCTGGAGCCCAGGCTCACCTGAGGCCACCAGCTGGACAAGCAGCCATGAACCCCTCAGAGCCATCACAGGGACACAGTTCTGCTGACCCTGATTTCACATTCCTGACCCCCAAATTGGGAATTAATACATTTGTTGTTTAAGGGGTTTCTTATAGTTGGTTTTCTTGGCAATGCTGGGAATTGAACCCAGGTCTCTGTGCATGTCGAGCTGGTGCTCTGCCACTGAGCTATTCCTCTCATGCCCATTGTTTGGCAGCACATTCATGTGGTATTTCATTTCAGCAGCCCAAGGAAACAAGCCCACTCTCCTTTCTCAGCCCTTTCCTCAGAGACAGATGAGGTGTGGAACCTGCCATGAAGAGGGCAGAGGGCCAAACTCAGGACCAGCTCAGCAAGCCTCTCCCAAATGGGGATGAGAGCGCCCCCGGATGGTGGCCTGCAGACTAACCTGCACCAGGCACCAAGCGCAGGTTCTCACTTGGCAGAAGAGAGTCCCTCCAGGGGCTCTGAGCCTCTATTCTCAACAGGAGCTCAGCTCGGCTCAGAACGGAGACCAAAGCAGCTTTAAGTATGCACTGACCCCCTGAGATCCTGGCCTACAGTACCAGTTTGGGCCACCTATCCCTGGATCCATCTCTAGCCCCCCACTCAGGTTTCTGGGCTGCCTTAACAAGTCTAACTCAATTCTTGGGTACCCCTCAGTGACAGCACATGAGCGACACCTGTTGTCCACTGAAGTCCCAACAATGTTATTGCTGGTTCTGGGTGAACAGGCCTACATGGGCAGCAAACTGACAAGCATGGGCTTACAGGAATCAACTCTGCTCTCTCAAAGCCCACCTATGTCATCACACATATTTGGGGAATGGGATTAGAAACAAGGGGGGCTTGAGGACTCCCCTGATTCCAGATCTCCAGGAACCCCAAGAAAACATCTCAGCAGCACAAAATTGCTGGTGCTTGTGTGTGTGTGTGTGTGTGTGTGTGTGTGTGTGTGTGGTGTGTGTGTGTACATGCTAATTTCTAAGTATTGGGACTGTGGCTTGAGCCAATTCCCTCCACTCCTCTCCACCTTGGGCGAGAAGCAAGCAGGGGATTTAGAGCTCTCTGTCACCCCAGGATAGTGGTGACATTAGGAGATAACAGTGCAGCCAAGGCAAGACTTCTGGGTGCAACTGCTTGAGCTCAGCACAGTCCAGGCTGCCCACTCATCACACCCACCAGGCCCACCCCAACCTTCTCCCAAGCACATGCAGGGCCCCCCTCAACCAAAGGGCAGACAGACAACCCCAGGAGTGACTGTATCCCAACTCACTTGAATGAAATCAAGATGGTCCAACCTCACACAGCCCAGGGGACATCCCCTACTAGGACAAGTGGGGAAACTGAGGCTCGAGCTAGAATCCACTTCAACTTCAGCACCTGTAGTTTGGACTTGGGGGGATGTCTTTCCTGACCCTGAAGTACCTCACAAGGCCCAATAGAGAGTTTACTTGGAACACTGACTTAGAAAAAGATATACAGCAAACATGCATTTTACTTATTTCTTCATTTCTGTCAAAAATGTGGGGTACTTTCCATGCCCATGAACCGAGATGCAAAGCTGTGTGTGATCAAATATCCTACTTGGACTATTTGAGCTGGCATGTCAGGCTGGGCTCCAGCCTAGCCCTAAGGGTCAGACCCCAAACTTTCCTCCTTCCAGGTTTGTAGCTCTGGACCAACCAAGGCAACCTCTCAACTCCAGCCCAGACCTTCTTCGGCTAATCCCCTGACCCCAGCTCCCACACACCCTTCTGTCTGCCACACCCCAGCCTACTGCGGACCTCAGGGTTGTCTGTCCCTCCTTCTCCTCTCTCAATATCTACATCTGCTGCTTTGCTGTTGGGAAGGCACGGGCCCTCTGCTATGGCACATCCATCATCCCTATGCTAGCCACACTCTCTGCCCTGGGAACACAGTCCAGAGACACAGGCTGAGCTCCCATGGGCATGGCACATGCAGACCTGGGATCTGACAGAAGAGCCATGCTGAGGGCACTTGTCTGGAGAGGGTTCCTAGGAGGCCAGGTCCCCACAGCATCTATTGACAATGGACACATCGTGAGGCTGAGTACTGCATGATTGGAAAGTCCTGCAGGGAACAACTAGACACCTTGTCACCCAACACCCACTCCAGCCAGACCAGATTCCTCCAGTGGCCGTTACGTCAGGATGGGCCCCACCTAGGGTCTTTGCTGTCCTCCTCAGGAAAGCTGGTCTAGATACTTCCTCTATAGCCATCTCCATCTGCCACATCCTCAGCACATCACATGCACACTCAAGCACCAATGAGAAATGTTAGTTCATTTCTCAGGTTTGGTTACCTGAACCTGAGAAAGGACCAGCAAACAGACAAATTCCTTTTGACAATAGCAAATATTCAGGAAAGCAGATGACCCTGCCCCACACAGCCCCAAGGCCTCAGATCTGCCCCTGCCCCACACGGCCCCCGAGGCCTCAGATCTGCCCCTCCTAACAGGGATGAAGCCTAGAATGGAAGCAGCAAAAGCTGAGATGTACCCTGTCTGGCCTCAGGAAGGGGCCATGAGTCAGATCCAGGGTAGCAGGCAGGAAAGCGTTGAGGAAAGCATTAGGGTGACAGGCTTTTAGTGATTGCCTTAAGGGCCACTTTCCAGCTATGAGAAACAGGGTTGATCTAGGCAATGTTGCTCCCCATGAGGAAGCTCACACTGTACCAGTAAAAAGGCTGAGACCTAGCCTGGAAGAAGTCCCACTCAGTACTGCCTGCATAGAAGGATCGAATGGATGGAGAGATGGATGGAGAGATGGATGGATGGAGGGAGGGATGGATGGATGGATGGAGGATGGATAGAGGGATGGAGGATGGATGGATGGATAGAGGGAGGGAGAGATGTATGGAGGGATGGAGGATGGATGGATGGATAGAGGGAGGGAGGGATGTATGGAGGGATGGAGGATGGATGGGTGGAGGATGGATGGAGGGATGGATGGAAGGATAGAGGGATGGATAGAGGGATGAGGGATGGAAGGATAGAGGGATGGATAAAGGGATAGAGGAATGGAGGGATGGAGGGATGATGGAGAATGGATGGATGGATGGATGGATGGATGGATGGAGGAAGAGTGGTTGGGGATGGCTGAATGGGTAGCCAGGTGAATGGATAGAGGATTGATGGATGGACGGTCAGATGATCAGGCTCCATCAACAGATGCTTCTTCTACTATAATGTGCCAGTAAGTAGGACTAATGGACGGACTAACCCTATGGTCCTTCACCCAGCCTAGGCCAGAACACTGGGGAAGACTTTCAATGGCAGAGATATTTGGGCTGGATCTTACAGTAAGAGTTGACTCAATACACAGAGGGGAAGGGCATCCAGCAGAGGTGCAAGGACAGAAGCAGAAAGAGACACATCGGAGCCTGGTGTGTAGGTCCCTGACTGGAACTGGGGGGGCTTCAGTATTGGGGGAGGCAGGTGCCTAATTTGGAGCCATTGTAAATTTTGAAATAAAAATGTTTCAAAAAGGAATGGATGGTTCGGGAAAAAGAAAAGAGGGCTGCAGGCAGAAGGGCAGGGCAGGGTGTGAATGGGCTCAGCATAAGAGAGGGATGGTGAATCCAGAGCAGGGGATCCTCCTGGGAAACCACTGTATCCCAGGCAGCAAGCATGGCCTCAGGAAGCAGGACATGTGTGGTGGGGAGGGGAGAGAGAAAAGAAACAGACGGCAAGACTCTCTTAAGATGGCACAACTGTGTCCTAAGATGCCATCCCTTTTCACAGACCCAGAAACTGAGGCCCAGAGGAAGCCATTCTTGTTGGTGCTGGGATCAGATAAAAGCATCCCCAAGGTGACCTCCCTCTCTGTTCATGCCCAGGCATGAGCACTGGGTCGCAGCCTTGAGTGTGGTTGAACGACACTGAGTCCAGATCAAACAGGGCTCAGGTAGATTGTCAGTGAGCGCAGTGGCCAGATGCCCTCCCTGTCTGAACTTGTGTTCTCCTCTCTATGAACAGGCAGGCATCAGCTTGGTTCAGATGGAATGCAGAAGTAGCATTCTTCTCTGTCACAGCCTTCTGCCCTAACTGGCCCGTACACTGCCCAGGCAGGTTCCTCATGTGCAATAGCTTGGGAGGGAAACGAAGCATGCTTGGGAGGGAAACAAAGCACATCTGGGAGGGCTCAAGACCCTGGCACACAGCAGGTGCTTAGGAGATGCTGAGGTGCTGCTGCTGTCCCCACATAGAACCCCAGGACCCAGAAATGAGCATCCAAAATCAGGGGCAATTATGAGACTTGGTGATTGACCTTTGATGTTCTCCATATCTAATAAACCTCTTTTTGACCAGCTTGTATTGATTCCCCATATCATTGAGGTTGGCATGGCGCTTGAGTACATGAATGGAGCATGTGTTGCTCCAGTCTTCCCTCACTTCATGCACCTCTGCTCCCCCCCTCTCAGCACCTAGTAATTGCTTATCTCTATTTGGGTGACCCGTACCCCATATTTTGGCCTCCTTGGATGAGCAAAGACAGGCAGCACTGTCTTAGTGTCTGGTTTATTTCACTTACACAGCACTGTCCAGTTCCATTGATTTTGCTCCAGTGACATAGTAATTTCACCCTTCTTTATGGTGAGTAGTAAGTCAAGTGTATGTTATCACATATTCTTTATCAAGTGCTCACAGGCACCTAGGCTGATTACATGTCTTAGCTTCTGTGAATAGTGTGTGCGTGGGGGGGTGCTTCACAGGTGTCTTGCACAGTGTCAGACTTGCCTTGGGATATACCCCATGGTAGTAGCTAGATCATGTGTCAGATGTGCTGTTTGTTTGGGGCAGAACCGCCATCCAGTTCTCTGTGACAGCCGTCCTCGCTTCCACTTCCTCAGGAGCATGTGAGGCTTCTTAGCAGCAGCTGCAGATCTGAAGGGAAGAGAGAGGAGCCCCGGGGCTTCCCAGATGGAAGAGGAAAACAAATAGAATCATCTCCAGCATTGCCGTCCACCTGCAGTGTGCTAGGCCAGGCTGTGTCACTGGGCTCTGGCTGCTGAGCTTAGTGAGAAGCAGGCTCTAGGAGGTGGTGGCACAGCCCTGCCAGGATTCCCCCAGTGCTTTACCCAGGGTGGTGCCACCAGGTGCTCCAGGGCTTTCCTGCAAGGCCTGCAGATGTCTCTTCCATCACCTGAGCAAGCCCAGGGAACCGTAAAGACTGGTACTGGTATCCATTCTTGCCAAGAAATTATGTCAGTAGCTGTGGTGACAGCCGCTGCCCTTATATATTATACCACATCCTCGGACATCCCAAAAGGCCACAGGGCACCTCCCCTTCCCAGCCCTCTCAGGACAGTCAGCAGTTTGGCACATAGAAGATATCTGGCCCCACCTTGCCTGAGGCTGGCCAGCCAGGAGCCTCCCTGCCTGCCTCACAGAAGCAGGTGAATTGAAAGCCTTGGAATACACATTGCATCAGGAATCCTGGGGCAGGTGTCTGCTTCTAGGAGGGGAGGGGAATACACTCCAGGGGTGAGGGCAGGGGAGACTGGAAACCCAGGTGATCTCAGGCCCAGACTTCCCTCAAAGCCATAGACTGCTGACCAGCACTCTTCTCTACCTGTGTCTCCCCTGAGGCTCCCCAACCCCTGGAGCTGCCTTGCAAGGTTTATGGAGGCTCCTTTGAAGAAGCAGCCCCAGGCCAGAGCCATGGGGAGTCCTGGGAGGCAAGAGGGAAAGGGGGAGGTCAGCTCTGCTCTACTGAAGCCCTGGGGGAGTGCTCACCGCTGGGCCCAGCACATCCCTGTGCACAGGTCCACTCCACTAGCACCAGCGCTGTGACCGTTCCAGAGCAAAGTGGACCAGCACCAGCTAGTGCCAATTCCCTCCCTTGCTTGGCCCAAGGAGCAAGTCCTGCCTTCTCTCCACATCAGTAGATGCTCTCACTGGGGGAAAGTTCTAGATACAGAAGAAGTGAAAGGGCCCTGGTTGGAAATCCTATGTCATCCTATCTCAGCGCTTATCCGCTGTGTGGCCGCAGGCTGTCTGGCCTCTCTAAAACTCCATTTCTTTATCTGCAAATGGGAGATGTGTCACTGATGTCACAGAGCAGGGTTGAGGAGTCAGTGAAGAACAAGTAAAGAAGCAGTGTGTGGTGCCATCCATAGGACAAAGCTCCCCACCCCCAACACACACACAGTGTTTCTACCCTGGGTTGGGGAGCAGCTTGGGGACTAAGCCCAGATCCAACCTGGAAGAGGCCATTTTGCCCCTTGCCCCTGGAAGATTTGTGAATTCCCAGGTTTACAAAAAGCTGTCCTTGCTGTGGGAGCAGAAAAGGCACCCTCCTTCAAGGGGAAGTGACTGGAATATCAGGCCTCCTCTGGCCTGGCTGTCAGGGGTTCCAGGTCTCAAGGATAAGCAAGCCATGAGTTTGGGGGGGGTGGTGTGGTGCGCCACCTGGTGTCCAAAAATGGCATGACAGGCCTATGGAGTAAGACCAGGTTCTGAGTAGAAAGAAGCCAGGAATTACCTCTGCCCTGGGGAGGGAACACTGTCCCGACTATGCAGATGACTTGCAGGAGTAGGAAAGGGAAAAGGAAAAGAGAGAGTGGCTCCCAGGCAGGGAAGCCTCACTGAGAAGTGACAGGAAACCTGAGGAGGCCAGCCCCATAGTCAGGTCTCTGGGGGAGTTTCTTCTGGCAGGTCAGCCAGTGCAAAAACTGAAGTGTCACTGTCCCCTAAACAATGTAGTCCAGTGACTGCTGAGATAGCATGCCAGGATGTGCATGGGTCATGTGTGATGTGTGCGAATACCATGCTGTTTTGTGGAAGGGATTTGAACCCCCTTGGAGATACTAAGGGAATCTCTCTCTCTCTCTCTCTCTCTCTCATCCACACACACATCCACAGACATCACTTTAGGAACTGAAGCTCTGGGTCAGTCGTTTATAAACCACAAACGAGATTGTCAGGACACCTGCTTGGAATTCTCACTCTGTAACATGCTGCGTGGCCTTCAGCAGGTCACGCCACTTCCCTGGGCTTCTTTTTCTTCTTTGTATAAAAGGAAATAAAACATTCCTAAAACATTACTATCCCAGGAGTCCCAGCTCCACCTCCCTTTTATATCTTCAACATCATCTCCTCAGAGATGACCCCTGACCCTCTGTCCTGCCATGTCACCACCTAGAAGCCCCCAGAACACAGCCTTTCACTTCGTTGTGCGTGATTTCCTCTGAGAGCTCCAAGGGGCACACCCAGCTTCTTGGCTTGGAACAGGGACTGCCCTGGCCTGCTCCCCTATGCAGGGGCAGTGACTCTCCACAGAGAGCATCGATTGAGCAGCAGCCTCATCAGTGGTAAGGACCAGGGTCTCCAAACAGGTGCTTTCCATGCAGGGCTTATCCCTATAGGTTAGGGAGCAGAATAGGTCTTCCCAGCACCGCCCCCCAGCAAACCAGAGCTAAAGTAAAAGAAGGTGGCTTTCAAGGGGCAGAAAGTGGGGTGGGAGTGAGCATTGTCCAGCACTGATCCTGAGTGCTCAGTCCATGTTCCTGACCCCCATCACTTCGCTTTGCCCATAGGAAGACGGAGGCTTGCAGGTGTGTAACTACCCACCTGAAACGATGGCATGAAGGGGCAGAGCCAGGCCAGCGCACCAGGATGCCTTGCTGCTCCTGTCCAACCACCACGGGTCCACAGGGTGAAAATGAGTTGGCAATAAAACACGAGGACTCAGGATCCTTTAAAATCGGGACACTCCTGTCCCAGCGCCACTCACATCTACTTTAAAGATAATATGCACAATTTTCAGCTATCTCACATCTATGCTACTCCGTGTAAATACGCATTGTTTCAGGAACCACCAGCCAGGCTGTCACTCAAGAGCTGTCCCCTCCTTCTCCCAGACCATAAGCACCAGGAAAAGTGTCCCCCCAAGGGCAGCCACCAACTGCACCCCAGCTCTCCTCCTAGATTATTTCAAGAGTCCTTCACACTCCCTTGCTCTGGCCCCCACCCCTTCAGTCCATAGATTCTTAAACTATTTCTACCCTTGGCTCCTTTCACCCAAGAAGATTTATGCAGCCTCACTTGTATAGGTACCTAAATTAAATATGCAAATCATTTACTGATAATAAGTTTATTTTTAAACAATTCTTTGATATATATAACTTTACTATTTACAAAAGAAGAAATCAAATTTGCATGCTAATGAGATAGATGTGCTTGTTTATTTTTACATAAAGAATTAGATCCTGGCTGCATATTTGATTTCATGGACATAGAAGAGCTCCCAGGTTTTTCAGAATTGATCAATACATTTGGTTTCCTGTCAGTGCTGACAAATGCCACTTAGAATATATATATATATATGTATATATATATATATAAATGTGTGTAAATATAATAGCAGAAGTATGTGCAGCACCATTTCAGAAATTGTTAGAAATTCTGAACTAATCTCAAGCCAAAATGATTCTCATGTCAGCAACTCTAACAGCAAGTTTTTAAAATCAAGTATTCTAACACAACACAACCTAATAATGTACTAATTTGATACTTATATGCCGGGGCATGACAGTAGGAAAATATTAGAAGTCTTTTTTCCTGTAATTAAGCCATTATGTTTCTATGGCAGCAGAAAATTGTATGTGTGCAGTAAAAACACTGCGATTCACAGCATGTGCTGATCGTGGTGGTGTGACAGCTCTTGCCTAGAGCCCGGGCTTCTACAGCAAAGCTCCATCCTGCACCATGGGCGAGGCTTACCAAAAATGCCCTGGACTCATTACACATTTGATTTTTTTTTATTTGTTTTTTTTTTGTATGTGTATGAGTGTACTGTCTACATGTAGGTCTGTGCACCCGTGTCGTGCAATGCCGTGGAGGTCAGAAGAGGTTCTCAGATTCCCTGGAACTGGAGTTCTCCTGGAATTGGAGTTACAGAGGGTTCTCAGCCGCCATGTGGGTGCTGGGGATCGAACCTGGGTCCTCTGCAAGAGCAGTCAGTGCTCTTAACCACTAGGCTATCTCTCCAGCCCCTACACATTTGATTTTGAATTAATTTTTGGTCCTTGTGTGTTCAGAAACCTTTCCTACTGCCAAATGGTTCATAATTCCTACCTTCAGTTATGTGACTCCATGGGGGGTGGGGGGAATTCATGACCCAACGTTTAAGAAGCTGGGCTATAGTCTATCTTCAGCTAGAAGACAGAGGGGTGCCCATGCCCACCTCTGCTCTGATACCCTCTAATCCTTTCTCACTTTTTCAGAGTAAAAGCCACAGACTAGGCATGTTGTGCTAGACACCTGCTTCCACTCCTCAGCATCATTACTCTATACCTCACTACTTCTGCCCTGTCCACCATGGTCTGCTTGATGTGTTATGTCCATACTCCTACCTCAGGGCCTTTGCTTGTGCTGTGCCTGCCATCAGTGCACTTATATTCCCTTCATGAGAACTTCCCAAGCCTTCTTTCACATGGCAGCACTCCTCTCCCTCCCCCCTGCTTCCTCACTGCCCCCTGACCTCTGCACTGTTAACATGCTATAACATGGATCTCCTTTACCTGTTGACATGGTTCGTTTCTGCCTCCCTCTGCCTCTGCCTAGACGAATGAACACTCTTCCAAGGTCTGTGGATCATCAGGTTTGTCACTGCTGATTCTCAGCCCCTAGGTGATGGGCCAGGAACAGACATTCCATACATTTGTGGAACACATCGATGTGTAATAAAACGTGCTGGGGCTCTGGGAGAGAGCAGTTTGTTCTCACCCTTCTTGGTTTAGCTCAAAGCAGAAAGAAGCCAGGAGATAAAGGCTCCAGGGAGCAGTAGTGCGCACTTCAGAGGAGAGCAGAAAACCCAGGCCTCAAAGATCAAAACTGCCTGCCCCAGGGGACCCACCCAGGTAGGCTTCAAGTCCAGAACAGTGGCGATTGGATTGCTGGTGGCTTTGGGCTTTCTCGGGGGGGGGGGGGAGAATGCCCCAACCCACCTGTCTGAGGTCCTGGAGTCTGCTTATGGCTACCGACTAGAGCGAGTTTGTCTTGGCAGCATTTTCGCATTCTGAGTGGCAGTTTCTGAAAACAGAGCATTAATGGTTGGGTCACTGCTCCACCCTCCAGGCATCTCCTCTCCTCCTCCTGGTACCCAAAGCAGCAGTGGATGGGGACAGGCGTCACACAAAGTGGTCTCACATAGAGTTGTCAGTCCCTGGCGACCCCTGAGGCCGTTCCTCTCACTATGATGACACTGGTCGTAGAGGACCCGGTGCAGAGGAAATCTCCCTAGAACCCGCTGGAAGATGTGCGCCAATTCTAGATATGACCAGCGGAGGGCAGCAGCAGCCTGGGGAAGGCCCTTAGGCCCAGGCACAGAGAGGACGATTCCACTCTTAGGGGGGATGGTGAGGGTGGTCATCACGTCCTCCGCAGGCAGAAAGCAAAGAGGAGAGCAAGCAAGGCTTCTCTGGGGACTGTCACCTGCAGCATGCTGTTTTCTATGTCTTCAAAAAATTCCACCTGAGATTCTCTTTAGCCAAGGTTGGTGGCCACTTCCCTTGACCAGCAGCTGTGAGGGTCCTGATGCAAAACACTGTAAGAAAACCAAGGCCTTGGGCTCAGATGGATGTTAATTCCTTCCAGACTGACAGCCAGCTCTGTTTGGTGAGCAGTTACTGATCTCAGACTGCTAGGGTCCATTTGGATTATCCGTTTTGTCAATGAGTCAAACTCTAGAAAGAGAACTGACACTTTGCAAAATTACTATCACATAGGAAACAGCAATCTGTTGGGTTTTTTTTTAAGCACACGTTTTATCATTAGTGTGTTTGTGCAATAGACCAAAACGTTGTTCACTGCTAAAACTCAGGCTATCAAGCTCATCAGCAAGCACTTCTACCTGCTGAGCCATCTCTCCCCACCCAACCTACTGAACTCTTTAGTAAAACAAGCACAGTTTTAGGTGGTCAGTGGTTGAGTACTGGACTCTGGAATCATGATGGCTTCTTTCTGGGTTCAAATCCCTTCTCCTCCTCTGTCTGAGGAGCCCTGACACATTACTGCTCCTCTCCCTGCTCATTTTTCTCATTGCCAAGTGGAAATAATAACTTCTAGGGTGAGGAGTGGATGAAGACTCATCAGGTGGATGCAGTGTTTGTGCTCAGTAACTGCTGGGCACTTGAGATTTCCAGGTGGCACATCCACTGGGAGCCTTCCACCGCTCCTGTCTCAGCTCTCTACTCACACTAAATCAAAAGGTCAGGCATCTCTGGGCAGAGGAACTCTATTTGCAAGTCAGATCCCCATCCCCTCCCCATGCCTCAGGGACTCAACTGGGCAGCATCTGTGTGTAACCAATCCTCTCCAATACAGAAGTCTATTCCTCTCATACACTAAAGAAGTTGGGAAGTGTACTGTAGCTCCAACAAGAAGGAAGAACCCAAGCTTCTTCCTTCTTCTGTTCATACAATCCATGGTTGTAGTTCGTGGTCCAGGATATTTGCTCAGCACCCCTTTCCACAGTTGGCAGTGGATTCCAGAGAATTATGGGAAGTAGGGCCAACAGTTCTTGGTGAAGGATTCACTGTGGAACTGGGGAACAGAGCACTACCAAAAGAAGCTCCTATATGGTTGATATGAGAGCCAGGCAGATACTGTTTCATCATCTGAGACATGGGCAGTGGCCCAATAACCAGAAGGTTGTGAGGCTCATTAACATATCAACTGTGTGAGGAGGCATGCAGGAAAGAACATTGTCTACTCAGCCTGGTGCAAAAAGACCTTAGTAGGGTGTGGAAAAATGATTAAATCTAGGTGGACTTGTGCCTAGAGCCGCCATCTTGAGTTCCATGAGAACATTTGTCTTAGGCTTTCATCAGTGCATCCCTGCATGATTAATGGTGTTCCCAAATTGCAGGCCAATATGCTGAATTAAATAAGTCACACTGAGGGAAGGATGGACAGAGAACTTGTTCTACCTGTTCCCCAAACAACAGAAGGGGTCATTTATTCCACATCCATGTGAAGGTATGGACACGAAGTGGGAAAAACTGCTAAACTCTCCCAGTGGGTATCAGGCATGCCTTTGTATACTGACTGAGAAGGGATGGTAATTAGAATTCCCAGACCTATCTTGTATTCTCTCTGATCCCAATATGCTCTAAGGGCTGGAAAACGGTGAAGCCGAGCGGGGAAAGATCAGAGGAAGGAAACACGTGGTGAAAGGTGAGGTGGGCGTGGGGAAGAACTGAGAATGCTTCCGGAACACGGTGAACAATGAGGCGAGCATGGTCTCTCAAAGGAACTCTGAAACGCCACTGAGGTTTGCTCACTCCTTTTGGCTTGCAGTTCTGCAGAGGATTCAGAGACAGCAAATCACAAATCCCCTGTTCTAAGTAAAAAGAATATATCTTGGTCAATAAGGGGACAAGCAAACCAGAGGCAGTCCCACCTCTGAGCACTCCAGAAACACTTCAAGCTGTGGCACTTTGGGTCCCTCTACCCAATGGGTGTTGCCCTGGGTCCCTGAGGAGAGCTTCTTCCCAGACTCCACCTGACGTCACATCAAAATTCTCCCCAGATGTTGAAGTGGGTCAAAACCTAGAAAAGTATTCCCTCTTCCCCTGGTGGAAAGAGCCTTGTCAGCCCTGACTCAGCTTGGAGGCAAGGGGCTGCACTGGTCCTACACCAGGGGCTGTGATTGTCCCAGGGGGATGTGGCTGTCACCCCTGTCTGTGTTCTCTCTTGTAGGTAAGTCAGGTGCGAGCAGTCGGGAGGGCTGTGTGGGGACACACACAGCAGTGTGGGAGCAAAAGCCACAACAGTAAGATACCATTGCTTCATTGTCTCTGAACCCTGCTGGGGCGGGTGTGAGTGTGGGTTTCTGTCACATAAGCGATTCTTCTGAAGATAGGGGATGCTAAGCCTTGGAGTCTCGCTGAGGGGCCCTGGCCTGGGCTGAGGGAGACAGAGGGGTGGCTGGTGACCTCTGGCCATGTGGCCCAGATGTCTGTGCATGTGGCTTGCACCGGGCTGCCTGCTCCATTGGGGGTGTGGCACCTCTCACAATCCACCACATTGGCTCTGAAGAGCTTCTTTGGGCAACTGATGAATGCTGAGGCCTCCTGGCATGGGACGGAGGGACTGAGCACTTTTCAAGGATTCTTCAGTCCTCCCTAGATGCTCCAGAAGGCCCTCATCCTCAGTGGCATGCAGCCTCTGCCGTTTCCAGACTCATGGCATCCCACCAGCCATGCCACCCACTCCAGGCCCTTTCTTTCTTCCCATCACCTTTCCTACCCATCGCCTCACATCAAGGTTCCACCGGTGGAAACAAGTTTTTGGGCTGCAGTTACCAGTGTGGAGGAGAGAGAAGAGGCTGGACTCTGAAACCTTTGAAGGGCCACGTTTCTAAATGGCATCTGATTACTGGCACTAAAATGTCAAAGTCTAGTGAGACATGGGGCACATGTGGGTTATCCAGGTGGGGGGGTGCTGGGCTCACTCGTTTGCCAGGATCCAGGGATTAACCCATCTCCCAATCTGTGTTCCTCTTCTTTTCCTTCTCTATGGCCCTAGGTTCAGGGCTTAATGTGGGATCGAGCCCGGAAAGAACTGTATCTTGCATGGAAGGGGATATGTGTGAAATTTCCGCCAAGTGCTATGCAAATTCATTTCCTCAGAGTTTTAAGGGCTAAGACTTGTCCGTCACTGTTCCCGGGATGCTTAGGAATAAACACTCCCAAAGGTTTGTGAATGCTTTCTTTAAAGGTGCTTGCAGATAGCTACTCCCAGACTTTGGAGTCCATTATAAAAATGGGCTCAAAGGATAGATACCTTCCAACTGCTGGCTGTGAGATAGGCTACCCTGACTTCTCTACTGTGCAAATAAAACTCACCAGAGCAGGTAAGTTCAGGATACATAGCAGAACCCCAGGCAAGATCTCCTTCCAGACAGCAGAAGGCACCTCTGTCCCCAGAGACTGTCCTTAGTCCCTTGATACTGACATCTGTCAGAGTGAAGGGATTTTGCTTCCCTGGGCCCCAGCCTCACCTCTGGGGCCGAGAGTGATACCATTTTCTTGGGGCTCTTTCAGCTTCCCAATAAGCTTTGTTGTCCTCAAATTCAACCTGAAGAAATGTCTGTGTTCTCCCATGGCTCTGCTCTTCCTTTCCCCAAAGGCCTCTGAGCTCCAGGACCTGGCAGGAGGCTGACTGAAATGCCCTGTGTCTCACAGGTAGCAGGGTATGCTGGGCCCATGTAAGTTTCCAATATGAGTTCACCCAAAACCCACGAGCAAAGTACAGTTCATTTTTGAGCACTTCCTTTGCAAATAACTGTAAGATGGCCTGTAGATATGAAGCTTGTTAAGAGGAAGAAAGGCCCCTAGGAGAGGCTGGGGAGACAGCAACACAGCACAGCAGGCAGAAAGCCCCAGGTGATTGCCCTGCACCTGGGGCACAGGCTCATCCCTCTATCCTGTCCAAGCCACCTGTGACTTACTGCAACCCACCTGACCTTCCACTGCCTGTGAACTGGAAATAAATGGCCATCTCCTCATGTCACAGATGTAGCGGTCATGCACAGAACCTCAGTCCCCATCCAGAATATCTCCACCCTCCTCAGACCTTTCTCTACCAGGGTCTCCCCTTTGGAGTACAAGTAACCTTGAGAAGGATGGCATAAAGGCTGTCAGGCAAGCAGTTCCCCGTTTGCTGAAGCAATAAAAACTTGTACACAGAGCTGTCGCCCAGCATTCCATCTTCACTCTTCTGCTGCCTGATGGATCCCATGGAGCTGTATTCTGGGACATGCTATCCGGCCTGATGCCTTTAACTCTGTCAATTCCTGAAGTCAGGGATGGTGATAAATCATTACCTCTCCCAGAGTGAGAAGAAAAACTCCCTCTCTGTGACAGGTGTGCAGTCCCTGCGTCCCCGTCACCCTTCACCCTCTGTGGGAAATATGATCAGTAGGAAGATATGTGAGGTGCAAATCGAGAGTCGGAACTCAGCTGGCAGCCAGCTGGGCGGCCATGGGTCAGGCTTTCAAGCCTTGGGCCCTGTTCCTTCACCAGTCAAATGGGACATGAGCAGCCCCTCCTGGGTTTGTCCTGGGGGTAAAGTAAGCTGATGGGTACAACTTAATGGCACACCCAGGTGCTCCCTCGTCAGTCCTCTCTGCATGGGCCGCCGCCATCTCTGAACATCCCGTCCTTGTGTATAAACCATCCGTGCAAGCCTATACCTGGGAGGGCTGCCACAGAGCTGGGGATGTCTGTAATCGCTATAACCTCAGTGCAAAAGTCCGCTGTGGGAAAGGTCCACAGAGAACCTAAGGAAAGAGGTGAACAGAGACAGGAGGATGACAAAGGGCCTCAGGTGCCACCTGTCTCCTATTCGTACTGTAAATATTAGTGCACTGCTCCTTACTCTTGGCCTCTATGCTAGATTCTAAGGCTGTGAGTGTGTATATGAAGGGAAAAAGTATAAGACCTTATGGAGTCAGCAACCAACCTGCCAACCTGTAGGAGACTCTTCAAACTGACACCTGTGAACACTGGTCTTACCTTCCTGATTGAAACGCTTCTGGTGTGAGGAGGCTGGGGGACAGGACCAGAATCTGCGGCATGGGCTCAAGGCTCAGGGCCCAGGGATCCAGCTGAGGAGCAGCAGGAATGAGTGCCGGCCTCTCACCCCAGACTGGGGACATAACTGTGTTCCTAGCACCCAGACAAACCACAGAGTAAGCCCAGGGGGAAAGTGTTGGCTGACTCAACAGTGTTTGGGGGCAAGGAAAGAAGAGAAAGACTTGGTGTTCCAGACTCCAGAAAATGGAGGAATGTTTCTCCAAAGCCTCTCACTCAGGGCTTTGTTCTTGAAGTTCTTCAGGAGCCATAGGAAACAGCTGAGGAGAGGAAACCTCGGGGCTCCCATATGAGCAGAGACTCCCCAAGCCCGAGGAGCTGGCCCTAGAGACCTAACTCAGGCCAAACCTCTTCTGCCCAGCTGCTTCAGAAGAAGTATGCTGTTGCCTTTTCTGCTGCAAGGCCCACTGCCCCTGTTATGTTTGCCCCAAGGGCTCCATCTTGACTCTGGTGAAATGAAGGGAAGCTATGTGTGGATCAGCACTCGACGGAGTGTGTGCTCTTCAGAACTGACCCTTAGTTGCTCACAGATTCTGGGGTTGTGGTAAGGACTCTCCATTACTACATCAAAAACTCACATCGAGCAGGTTTTGAAAGGGAATTTAAATAAAATTAAAAGTGGAGGAGGGGTCATGCTAACAAGAATCTAAAGAAAACAGGAGTGGCTAATATTAAATTCAGATGACTAAGGTTTCAAAGCAAGGGAGGTCACCAAGGATAAAAGGACACAGTGATAAAGGGTTGGTACTCCAAGAAGATGTCCACTCATTAGGAGTATGTGCCTAACAACAGCACATCAAAATCATGAGATGGGGGACTGGAGAGAGGGCTGAGCAGTTAAGAGCATAGGCTGTTTTTGCAGAAGACCTGGATTCAAATCCCAGCACCCACATGGCTGCTAACAACCATCCATAGCTCCAGTTTCAGGGTACCGCATAACATAGGTGCACTTGCATACAGGCAGGCATAATACTCATACACAGAAAATAATTTTTAAATGTGAGGTAAACATGATATAAATTCAAGGAGAAGCAAGCCATTATTCCAGCTAGAGATTTTAAGATCTGTCTTTCACAAATGGCCAGACCCAGCAGGAGAAATGAGTGAAGGTAAATTTGAGCTCAGGGGTACTGTCACCCAACTGAGTACAGGGGACAACTGTGGAGTGTCACCCTTCTCAAGCACATTAGACACTCTCTCCACCCACAGGGAACATGCACAGAGATTACATTGTGGGACTTAAAACACATCTTAGCAATTTGAAAGAACATGCATGATACAACATCTATTCCCAGACCAGACTGGAATCAAACTAGAAATCAATAACAGAGATCCTGGCAGATTCCCTGAGTGCTTGGAGATTAAACAACACATGGATCCAAACAGAAATCTCAAGGAAAATTTACAAATATTCTGAACTAAATTAAGGTGGAAATACAAGTTTTAAAATATTTGAGAAAGAGCAAAAGAAATGATTAGAAGGAAATTTATAGCCTCGAACATAGATTATAAAAAAAGAAAAATCTTTAAAAAATCAGTAATCTAGGCTTCTTTCATAGGACACTAAAAAGCAACTGGCAATGAGTAATAAAAATTAGATCGTAAATCAACTAAATTGAAAACAGGAAGTCAACAGGAGAGAATCAATAAAACCAAAGGCTGATTCCTTGGAAAGGAAAAATCAGTAGGCCTACATCCAGACTAAGAAAAAAGAGAAAACACACAAGTTAATAATTTCAAAAATGAAAGAGGAGATTCACTGTAAATCACACTATAGACTAAAATTTGAAATATTATAAACAACCTTATGCCCACAAATTCAGTAAACTATATGAAATGGACTGATTATTTGAAAGATACAATGTCCCAAAACTCATGTATGAAGAAATAGAAAAACTGAATTAACCTATTTCTGTTGAGAAACTGAATCAATAATAACTTTAAAAAGCAAAAACTACTAGGTCTAGATGGGTTCACTGGTAAATTTCACTATTTAAAGAAGAAATTAATTTCATCTACTCTTCTTCAGAATATGAAACAAGATGAAATACTTCCAAATTCTTTATATTGTCTCCATTACCTTAATATCAAAACTAGAACATTTCCAGAAAAGAACACTGCAGACTAATATCTCTAATGAATAAAGATAACAAAGTGTTAGTAAATTGAAACCAATGTATAAGAAATACATGCTGAAGCCAGACATGATGGCACATAACTTTTATCCCAGCACTTGCGAGGCAGAGGCAGGTGGATCTCTGTGAGTTCAAGGCCAGCCTGGTCTACATGGTGAGTTCCAGGCCAGCTGGAAGTAGAGGAAGACCCTGTCTCAAAAAGACCAAAAATAAAAGAAGACAAAATGAAAGAAATACATGTTGCAATAAAACAAGACTTATCCCTGATGTGTGAGGTTGGTTCAACTTTCAAAAATCATTAATACAATCTATCACATCAATGAGTAAAGAAGAAAAATTAAATCAATGGATGCAGATAAAAACATGACAAAAATTCAACATCCATTCACAATAAGCAAAAACAACTCAGCAAACTAGAGTAGAAAGAAGGTTACTTATCTAATAAAGGAAGTCTGGTAAAATAAACTATGACTGCATCATATTAACATTGAGAACTGGAAGCCTTCCAGCTAAGGTTGGATGAAGGTAGAAACCTCCCCTCTCACCATTCCTTTCCCCATTGTTCTGCCAATCCTCTATACTCCAATAAGAAAAGGAAGTAAAGGAAAGGAAAGTAGGAGAGGAGAGGAAAAGCTGCCTCCACTCACAAAACATATGACTGGGTTTGTACAGAATTTGAAAGAAGAAACACAAACTTCTGTAATTAAGTAATGATAGTAAGGTTGCAAGTTAAAAGATTGGTATACAGAGTCAAATGCTTATGTTTCAACAAGGAACAAGTGGAAATGAAATCACAGACTCATTACCATTTTGGTAATGAAATAGTTAAGTCAGACGAAATCTAAATGAAAAAAACTATAAAACTTTGATGACAATATTAAAGACTTAAATAAATGAAGAGATGTTCTACATTTATAAATATGAATGTGTAATGTCACCAAGATGTTAATTTTCACAGCTTGATATATAGACTTGATACAATCCCACCAAGTTATTCTGTATCAACAAACTTCTAAAGTTTTTATGGGTAAGGAAAACATTAAAGAACAAAGGAGGAAGCCTAACCCTGCACGGTTTTAAGACCTACTATAAAGCCACAGTAATCAAGACACTACTATGTTGATGGGGAAACAGACAAACAGATCAGTGAGTAGAAGAGAGGAAAAGATCTCCATAAGCAGAGTGGTAAGGACGGGTGGAGATGAGACATTCACTTCCACAAATAAAACTGGACCAACTGGCCATCCACATGCAGAATAAATGAATCAAGACACAAATCCCACTTGTTCTGATCAAAATTGATCATGGGCCAAAAGGTAAAATTCAAAACCAGAATCTCCTAGAGGATGATGTGACAAAACGTAGGTGATCTTGGGTACAGCAGTGACTTTGTATGGACCACACCAATGGCAAAAGTCCAAGAAGGCAAGAATTTAGAAGTGGGTTGTCATTAAAATTTAAAAGCTTCTGAGAAAATATAAAGAGAATAAGAGGACAAAGCAGAGACAGGGGAAATATTTGCAGAAAATACATCTAATGAAGGACTATTATCCAAAATATACAAAGAACTCTTAAAACACAACAGGAAGAAACTGAGCAACTTCATTCAAACATGAGCAAAAGATCTGGACACCTAAGCAAAGAAGAAACATAAATGGTGAGTAAGCATAAAAAAACATTTTCAACATCTTAAGTCACAAAGGGGTCACACACACTGAAGCAACAGTGAGATATTACCACAGTTCTTAGCGTGTCCTCAGCATCGACAACATCAAGCTCTGGAGAGGATGCAGGACAACCAGAAGTCCATTGACTGATAGTGGAAATGTAGAAACAAGAGGATCCCTGGGGCTTGCTGGCCACTCAGTGAGCTCCAGGTTCAGTGAGTGACCCCATCTCAAAAAATTAAACAGAGAATTGATTGAAGAAGACACTCATGTTGACTTCTAGCCTGCAAACATAAACACACATCCACACACATATACGTATATGTATATGTATATATACATATATTATGTATACATATATATTATGTATATATAGAGGGAGAGAAGGAAAGCCAGAAAAAGAAAATAGCTGGATAGCAGAATATGTATCTTATAGAAGGTACATCTTAAATACACAAAGATAACAGCAATCACATCTCTCACTAAGGTAGAAATGACTGAACCAAGGATTTTAATACCTTAATAGGATGCTTTTGGACTGAAAGGAATTTAGATCGGGGTTATTTTAGGACCTATAAATGGGAGAAGAGGTCTCTGGATAATATGTCTAAAAGACAGAGGTCTTAATCTAATTGTGTGTGTGTGTGTGTGTGTGTGTGTTTGTGTGTGTATGTATGTAAGAGAGAGAAAGAAAGAAAGAGAGAGAGACAGAGAAAGAGACAGATAGAAGAAGAGAAACTGAGAGATGAGAGGAGACAGAATGATAGAGAGATAAAGAAAGGAGAGAGACAGAGAAGTCAGGTATAACTAGGGGCTGTGGACTCCATACAACAGGACCTCCTAGCAGTCAGGGCTATGGAGACAAAAATTGGTCACCTAACAATCCATTTCCTCAGAGGAAGGGATGCAGAACTTTATACATATGTTTCTGTAGGTTTTTCTTTCTCTAACCACCTATAGACTTGGATCCAGATAAGCAGCCCATGGTATAGACCCAGCACTCACACCAGGTGCATAAATTTGCCTCCACCCAATACTCCCCCCTCCAACCCATCCTCTCCTCACCAAGCCTCCTTAGCACATGCCATCCAGTGGATGTTACAGCCATCTCCATCCCCCCGCTATCTATAATCTTCTACAGACCCCCCCACTGACTTTTCTCTTTTTATGTCTCCTTCCTGGACATTACTTATTCTTTATTTTTAAATATTTGCTTCCGTAAAAAAATGAACACTGAGGACAGATTTACAAAGAACGTTCCTGGAGAGGTGGTGGATTAATTATTCAGCATCCTCTCCCTTTGTAACTATTTATTGTCTCATATGCATTTATATGGTACCTATCACTGTGATCTCGCTCCATGCTAGAGACATAATTTCCGGGGACTGACTACTTGTCTAAGATGCATATATGGTATTGCAGTACTATTTTATTCCTGACTGTAACAGCACGTGCCATTGTTGGGTAATTGTGTTCATGTTTTTAAATGTGAAAAATAATCAAATATAACTTGAAAGAGATTGTACAGTAATTCAAGGGGATATTAAACCACCAGGAAGTTAGTCGGCAAATAAATAGGCGTTTGTGGCTGTCAGTGTGAGCAATGGGGAACTGGCTGGCTGTGGGGGAGGAGGAAAGAAAGCAAGACACAAAGAACAGGGCACAGATTCAGAGTCTCAGCGCTGGGTCGGCTGTGCTTGGGAAAGGGGGCTTCCTAGGCCCAAGAGTGGAGGATCACTGGTCTCATCCTTATAGCTGGAGACAGGGGAAGGGGCATTACCCACCTAGGATGAAGAGCAGAGGGCTGGAGGGGAGGCTAAAAGTTTTCATATGTCAAGAAAGGTGTTTGTTGGAACAGTGAGAAGCTGACATTGACACTATGGCCTGTCCAGCATGTGTTACTGCCTTTGTATACCTCAGGCCCAGTGTGTGTCCCTAAAACACCCCATGGAAAGATGGATATTGTTGTCCCATTTTACAGATGCAAAAACATTTTACAGAGAGTGGTTCTGCAAGTTCCAGGTCTCTCCCTGATGCCGCTCTGACTACTACAACTCACCCGTGCAGAACAAGCAGAAGTCCTGAGACTCAGTCCCCACTTTCAAGAGCCTCTAGAAACAGAGGGAGAGTCTGGATGCTAGTCTACCAGACTGTTGCTGAGCCAGTGGAAGAGTGAGGAGTGAGGTCTGGCTCCACCAACCTTTAGGGACTGTTCACAAGATGTGCAGAGACAGGAGTTCCAGAGATGCAGACACAGGAGCTCCAGCTGTGCAGAGACAGGAGTTCCAGCTGTGCAGAGACAAGAGATCCAGCTGTGCAGACACAGGAGTTCCAGCTGTGCAGAGACAGGAGTTCCAGGTGGACAGAGACAAGAGATCCAGCTGTGCAGAGACAGGAGTTCCAGCTGTGCAGAGACAGGAGTTCCAGCTGTGCAGAGACAGGAGTTCCAGGTGTGCAGAGACAGGAGTTCCAGGTGTGCAGAGACAGGAGTTCCAGGTGTGCAGAGACAGGAGTTCCAGCTGTGCAGAGACAGGAGTTCCAGGTGTGCAGAGACAGGAGTTCCAGGTGTGCAGAGACAGGAGTTCCAGGTGTGCAGAGACAGGAGTTCCAGCTGTGCAGAGACAGGAGTTCCAGGTGTGCAGAGACAGGAGTTCCAGGTGTGCAGAGACAGGAGTTCCAGGTGTGCAGAGACAGGAGTTCCAGGTGTGCAGAGACAGGAGTTCCAGGTGTGCAGAGACAGGAGTTCCAGGTGTGCAGAGACAGGAGTTCCAGGTGTGCAGAGACAGGAGTTCCAGGTGTGCAGAGACAGGAGTTCCAGGTGTGCAGAGACAGGAGTTCCAGGTGTGCAGAGACAGGAGTTCCAGGTGTGCAGAGACAGGAGTTCCAGGTGTGCAGAGACAGGAGTTCCAGGTGTGCAGAGACAGGAGTTCCAGGTGTGCAGAGACAGGAGTTCCAGGTGTGCAGAGACAGGAGTTCCAGCTGTGCAGAGACAGGAGTTCCAGGTGTGCAGAGACAGGAGTTCCAGGTGTGCAGAGACAGGAGTTCCAGGTGTGCAGAGACAGGAGTTCCAGGTGTGCAGAGACAGGAGTTCCAGGTGTGCAGAGACAGGAGTTCCAGGTGTGCAGAGACAGGAGTTCCAGGTGTGCAGAGACAGGAGTTCCAGGTGTGCAGAGACAGGAGTTCCAGGTGTGCAGAGACAGGAGTTCCAGGTGTGCAGAGACAGGAGTTCCAGGTGTGCAGAGACAGGAGTTCCAGGTGTGCAGAGACAGGAGTTCCAGGTGTGCAGAGACAGGAGTTCCAGGTGTGCAGAGACAGGAGTTCCAGGTGTGCAGAGACAGGAGTTCCAGCTGTGCAGAGACAGGAGTTCCAGGTGTGCAGAGACAGGAGTTCCAGGTGTGCAGAGACAGGAGTTCCAGGTGTGCAGAGACAGGAGTTCCAGGTGTGCAGAGACAGGAGTTCCAGGTGTGCAGAGACAGGAGTTCCAGGTGTGCAGAGACAGGAGTTCCAGGTGTGCAGAGACAGGAGTTCCAGCTGTGCAGAGACAGGAGTTCCAGGTGTGCAGAGACAGGAGTTCCAGGTGTGCAGAGACAGGAGTTCCAGGTGTTGAGAGACAGGAGTTCCAGGTGTGCAGAGACAGGAGTTCCAGGTGTTCAGAGACAGAAGTTCCAGGTGTTCAGTGACAGGAGCTCCAGCTGTGCAGAGACAGGAGTTCAAGGTGTGCAGAGACAGGAGTTCCAGGTGTTCAGAGACAGGAGTTCCAGCTGTGCAGAGACTGGAGTTCCAGCTGTGCAGAGACAGGAGCTCCTGGTGTGCAGTGACAGGACTTCCAGATAGGCAAGATTAGGAAAGAGAGATAAGAATGCCCATGGGAAGAGAGGAATGGCAGACAGCTCTGGACCCATTTTCTTCTCACACTACCCAAGGGGGTCAGCATCTGGATCAGGAATTTGGCACCATCTCATGTGTGGGAGGAGTGAGAAGCTCACACCCTTGACTATGCTTTTGTAGCCCAGTTGGACTCAGTTCAGTGACCTTGCAAAGAACCAGGAACTGTGTCAGGAACACATCCTCTGCTTCCCCATCGCCATCACACATGCATCTACGAGACCACCCTTGGTTGTGAGATGATGTGTGAGGCTGTCTGTGACCAGTGCAGCTCTGCACTGCAGATGCATGTGAAAATCTCCAGGTTATGCTAGGTGACAGTCACCAACTCTACTTACTCTTAACCAGTTGTGGGCTGGGCTTCTCAGAAGCATACTGAGATAGGGAGGCAAGAAGATTCCATGGGGAAGTAGGGCCTGGAGTCACCCGGCATTCTCAGGGGTGTTCTTATTCTCTCTTTCTCCTCTCTTCTTCTCTCCCCTCTTCTCCCCTCCTTTCCTTTCCTTCTCCTTCTCTTTCCTCCCCTTCCCTTCCCTCCTTTCCTGTTCCTTCTTTTCCTTTCCCTTCTTTCTCCCCTCTCTCTCCTCTCTCATTCTTTTTACCCGTGGGCATACTATTATTTTTCTAATAAGTTGAGAATCCTTGTTTCAAACTTTGAAACTTCTAGAGCAACAACATGATGTCACACCATAAAACTTTGCTTCCTGCCCCCCAAATTAAAATTATTTCATAAAATCATCTTCAAGCTATATGCATAAGATGTATGGGAAGATTTCACAACTAGATGTGAGTCCTATCTCCAAGACAGTTCAATACATATATATATGAAAATATCCCAAATTCTGAAATAACTCAAAATCCAAAAGCCTGCTGCTTCCTGGAATTTTGGATAAGGCATCCAACCTGTGTGCCTTTCAGGACAGTGACCTTGCCATCAATGTCAAGTTTACATCCCATGTGGCCTTCCAGACAGTGAGTTGACCAACACCCTTATCTCAGCTTCTCCAGTCCATGACAAGGCTGCATGGTCCCTGTCTAGAACCTGTGTGTGCTGGTCAAGGAGCAGGTCCACACTGCAAATTTGTTACTGTTTTTACTAAAAGCATTCGAACTGGAGGGGGGAGGGCTAAGAAAGGAAGATGGTCATCTCAGAAGCCCATGGGGCTCCTCTCACCCTGCAGTGTGTCTTCTACAGGAGTCCCATGGCTCCTTTCACTTACCTTCCTCTTCTTCACTGCCTCGGAAAAGCCCTGTGAACACCGTTTCCCCAGTGCCAAGGTTTCCTCTGTGCCTCCTGCAGGGAGGCTGCCCTGGGGCCTGTCGCAAGAGTGATCTACCTTTCTCCATGCTTGCCTACATGGTAGCCCCAGCCATCACCCGGGCACCATTATTTCATTTGTTGAATGTTGCTGAACACCTACTATGTGCTGTACTGGGATTCAGCTCTGTGGTAACACCACGAAGAATTAAAAAGCAGCTAAAACTCTAAAGGAACTCCCCTTCCAGTCGTGCCCACAAAGATGTAATAAATCCATAAATTGAAAAACAACACTATTCTAGTCATAATAAAATTGTGCAGTACATTGATGCTGAGTATCCATTAGAAAGGGGGGGATTAGTTGGATCTGGGTCATTACAGTAGGAAGTTCATATATATAATCATTTACTCATGAATATTAATGCATTTAATGAGGATAAAACATATTACTTAAGACAAAGTATTCTTTCCAGCTGCAGCTAGAGTTTCTCATTCCTCTTCCCTATGCAGATACTAACCATGATTTACCTGTCAAACATCTGAAAATGGCTCAACACCGCCTGTGGCCAAACTAGGTTAGCCTTTTGTTGAAATTCAGGATTAGCTGTATGGTGATCCAGGAATCAGAAATAGCACATTCAGGTCCATGGCTTGCATTCAAAGTACCTGGTTAAAGTTGAAGGAGACTTCAAAGAAAGTGGTCTCTTTGCCCAACACAGCAACAACAGGCTATCTTTGTTGTTGTTGCTGCTGCAGCTGCAGCTGCTGCTTCCTTGGGTACTGGAGATTGAATGAAGGGCTGCAGGAGGGCTAGGTGTGCTGGATAGCTTGTTATTAACTGGACACACCTGGGTAGAGGACCCTCAAATGAAGACTGAAAATACTTCCTCATGAACTGGCCCTGGTGCGTTCTGTGGGGCATTTTCCTTGATTTTGTTGAGTGGATGTGAGAGGGCCCGGACCACTGCAGCAGTGCCATGCTCGGGCAGTTGCCTTATTGTATAAGAAGAGGCCGGGCGTGGTGGCGCACGCTTTATCCTGAGCAACGGGATGCAGAGCAGGCGGTTCTGTGGAGTCAAGGCCAGCCTGTGTCTACAAAGTGAGTTTTCCAGGAACAGCTGGGGCTCAGAGAGACCCTTCTTGAAAAGACAAAAAAAAAAAAAAAAGGAAGCAGGCTGAGCCCAGGACAGGGAACAAGCAGTGTTCCTCCACCGTCTGTACTTCCACTGCTGCCCTGAGCTGCCCTGGGTTCCTTCCATGATGAACTGTAAGCTGACAGTGAAATAAACCTTTTTCTCCCCCCTCCCCCCCAAAAAAAAGTACCTGGTTAATGGTATGAAAAGAAATTTCCTTTATTTTGGGGCAGGGGAGAGGGGTTCAATAAGAAAACGTGTAGACAGTGCTGGATAATGTTCTGACTACCTGATTCGGAACTCTGGTTACAATGTGTTCAAGTCTTGTCTTTGGAACATGCTGATCCGAAATGCAGAGCAATTTGAAAATGAGCCTGCATCAACTTTCTTCATTGCTGGACACATAAACAGTGATTTTAAAGTTAGCTGGGCAAAAAGATGGTTAAACATTGAGCTTAGTAATTGTGGTCAACACATACAAATTGAGCATAGCTCAAGTTGCCCTCAGAGCCTTTTAAATCATCCTTAAAGTATGATAAATATAAATAAGCCAACCCAAAATACTTCCAAACAAACCATTTTTCCTCCAACACAGACAACATTTCTCTGAATCTGCATAAACTGACATTGGACTGTCTTGGGGACCTTGAGCACCTTAGAATGGACATGACATATGTTCCATCTACAGTCATACTATTTAGGTCACACCCAGCTCACTGAGGTGCTCTAGCTAGGAGAACACATGGCAGTCCAGCAGGGTGTCACAAGCCACTCTGGAACCTGGCTCAGTTGGAGGAGCCACTGTCTCCCCTACTGCCTTTATACTCTAGTTAAATTTACATACTTTCAACCAACACCAAAGAGGTCTGCTTCACTCTTCAGTTGTAGGCGGCCCAACCTGGTCTTGTCTCACTTTGGTGTGTCAGAGTAAAGGGAAGACTTGGATTTCTGTGTGGGAACAGCTGGGATTGTGACCTTATTCCCACTCACCACTGATTGCATTGATGGTCTGCTTGGGGAAACTCTGTCCCCCAACTATAGCAAAGTTTAATTACCATGTTCCTGCTATGGGGAAAAGTCTTATTCTGGAAGCATATGCTTCACAGACCAGGCAGTCATCCTGTTCATTGACTGGTGCTTTGCCACAGGGCAGGAAATTTCAAAAGATCTGTACTTGGAAGAAAACTTGTCGATGGTTGCCATAACTCTAGAAAGGACCTGAGGACTCAGAGTGGGTGTGAGGTATGCTGTGGGGGAGAGGAAGGATGGCAAAAAAGACACACCCCTCTCTAGAAGGCTCAGTGACTTCAGCCAGCTTGCTTTCCCAAAGCTGTCAGGGTAGCAGACCCCTGAGGAGCGTGGCCAAGGGGGGTGCAACTCCTTTGCTCCTCAAGTCACCAGGAACCTAGTAATAGTCAACACTTTAATACACGGAATACATAAATAAGGAGCTAGGTGTCCACTTTTCCAGAAGGAATCTCAGTGCACTTCCAGAAAGAGTGGAAGCTGTGCAGGACAGCACATACCTGTAATCTTAGCACTTAGGAGAGTATGTGTTCCAAGCCAGCCTGAGCTACATAGGGAGAATCTGTTTCTAGTCCCCCCACCACCACCACCACTACCCCCAAGATAGGCAAGAAGTGACTTCTATCTTGAGTGCCTTTCCCTGTAGCCTGAATTTCCCATATTCTAAACTCAGTTCTTTGAAACTATGAACTTAACTACCTTCCAAAAATATCTGTTGCAGGCCTGCGGTCAGGCAGAACACAGCTGAGTACTACCTCTATCCCACGGAGTGGGATCACAGTGGGAACACTCGCCAGCACCGCACTGTCCAAGACGTCCCTCACATGTCTGATACATTTACAGGGACGGCCAACAGAAGCTTCTCTCCCTCAGAAGTGTCCAAGAAGTTTCTCCAGTTTTACAATCTGGTTCTTCATGTAGCAAACTGGAGCTCCCTAGACCAAGATAAATGCCACTAGTCCTCTTTAAATGGTCAGAACTAATGTATTAATTTTCTCTTTGCCATGACCAAATACCTGACAAGAAGCTATTTGAGAGAGGAGGGGTTTATTTTAGCCTATGATTTAAGAGCGCAGAGTCTACCATAATGGGAAGGAAGGGTAGTTTAAGCAGGGGCTTTCCTGTCACTTGTGTTCCCAGTCAGGAAGCAGACAGGCATGAGTGCTGGTGAGCAGCTCACCTTCTCCTTTCTCCCTTCTTTTTTTTTATTACTTTGTTTTTTTTTTCATTTTTTAACAATAAGTAATACTTTATGAGTACAAGCATCCTTCATGTAAAACCAATTTGCAAGCAGTTGTGTCCAAACCCACACAGCCCATGGGTCCCACCATCCTGCTGGGGGGGCTTGTATGTTCAATCAACTTGATCAGATGAGTGTCCAGACTATATTGCTGTAGTTTTGCCATTCACCCTAATCACAGCACTTACATTCTATCCTACCCCCTCTTCCACAGATTGTTCCCTAGGCTTAGAAAAGGGGCACAGGTGGATGAGAAGCAAAACAGTCTACTTTCTCTGGAGATGTTGTTTTGGACTCTGGTCAATTCTGGCTGTTTCCTTTCATGGGCTGACAGTTTGTCCAGGAATGACCTTTCAATCCTACTAATGAAGCAATTAGATATATAGGTATTAAACAGTACTAATTGTTATGGTAGGTTACTTTGGTATAGACACAGATGTTTGGATGGTATGTTAATCCATGAATTACATCTTTTTCCTGTAAAATATGACAGGGTCTTACTGTGGCTTATAACATCTCCTAACCACTAGAGGATGTAAGCTTGTGGCATCAGCCGTAGGTTATTCCTCCAAGGAGAGCACTAATAGCCAATTAGATTTGGGATATACAGGCATATGCTGTGCTCCTCAAGAATCTGGACTGTTTTGTCTGCTTTGACAAGTGGGACAGAATGAAGCAGTGCTTTTCCACTTGTGATGATTCATCTGCATTTACCTGGACTTAGAATCACTTAGGAGGCACTTCTGAATGTATCTAAGATGGTGGGAAGGACCCATGGGGTCCTGGACTGAATAAGAAGGGAGAAAGGAGGAAGATCCTCCTCAGAAAGGTCTTCCCTCCTCAGTTAAATCTCTCTGGAAGCACCATCTTAGATACACTCAGAAGTGTCTCCTAAGTGATCCTAAGTCCAGGTAAATGCAGATGAATCATGCACAAGTGGAAAAGCACTGCTTCATTCTGTCCCACTTGTCAAAGCAGACAAAACAGCCCAGATTCTTGAAGAGCACAGACTCGACCTTGGAGCTTGTGACCACCTTGGTTGTACCCTGGGGGCCTGTTAGAGGCTGGGAGGCAGGAAGAGGCAGAGTCCTTCTCCCTGTCTGACTGGAGTAGCAGGCATGAGAGCAGAGGTGGACCCCAGCTCTAGTGCTTTCTGGACAGGGGACAATGACTGCGGCTTCTTCCCACCTGCTCCAGCATCCAGTTTGATAAAAATCAATTCAGGGTAATGTCAAGGTCTCAGGAATCTCTCAAGGAAGTGAACCACTTGAAGACTAGTCCTATGCCAGATCCCCCTCCCCCCCATACACGTGCTGCTAAAAGATGCTTTGATCAGGCCCATTTATTAATGGCCAGTCTGGGCCCTTCTACACTGCCCGACAAGTGCAATGTCTAAGAGGCCACCTGAGCCTGGAGCCACCCGGCACCCTGTGCTGCCGTTGGCCTTTGGAGGTCTTCACAGCTCTCTCATGGAACCCGGGAAGCAGGTGAGCTTCCCCGGAATTTCTGCCCTATTCCTTATTCTTGGGGACACCTCTTTCTCAGGGAAGAAGATAGGCAATCCTCCCACCTTCTCCTGCCTGAACTTGGGGTATTTTGCCTTGGCCACATGTCATTTCCTGGTTCTAGGTTCTGGGTCTTCTGAAAACAAAACCCAGGCACACTTGCTGATGTTTGTGCATTCTGCCCACCACATGCCCTGCCTGAGATAGTCTGTGTCTTGAACTTGGCCAAGCGAAAAGATGGAAATAAAGGTAACAAAAATGATAGTGGCTGAAGCAGTCAGAGTGCTTGGAGCCAATACTGTGTAAGAAATGGGAGTTTTGTAATGGGCTGTGTATATAGCTGTAATAAGAGTTAAGAGACGTGGCGGAGAAGATAAGATGCCCAGGGACTAAGAGTAGCAAGAATTTCCAGCCATCTCCAGCCTGCAGGACAGAACACAGAGAGAACTGCTGCAAGCCAGGGCTGCCAAGCAAGAAGCCTTCCGTAGGCTGACTATATATCTGCTTTTGCTGATTCATACACCAACAGGAGGGAGCTGGAGACTACATTTCCTGCCAGCTTGGCTTCCCAGAGGCCATAGAAGCCTAGAAACTCAGAAAAGCTCAGAGCCGGCAGGATCCGAGCAGCCATCTAAGCTGAAAGCCGTGGGGCCTTTGGTTTGTGAATGCATTGAGATGATACACAGACCTGACATCAAACATGGTTGAGAAACACAGTGAGAAGGGAGCTCCATTTCTACTCTCCCTCAAAGACGAAGTTGGACTTCCTGCAAGCATGTATTTGACACCTCTTGAATATGGGCCAGCTTCTGTCACCGCATGATTTTTAACCAAAAGATACGTAGGAAAGGAAGAGCCTTTGGTAAACTGCATCCTCTCGCTGGGACTTTGCTGCCCTGTCTTGCTTTATTTTCTTCATGCTTATGACAAGTGCATAAAACAGACCTGTATCCAAGATGGAGTATCTCAAAGGGGTTCCTGGTAAGGGTATGGGGAGGTGGAGGGGGCACAAGCAGAGTACAGAACTTGGGACTTAAGTGAAAGTGTGTGCGTTCATATGGAAATGAGAGGTTACCGAGGACAGGCAACAATAAAACTAGGTTTGATCTCCCCTGACCCAGGGAGGACCATCATTGACACTTTCTAGAGAAGTCTCTGCCCACTTCCTCTTCTTTTCCTTAGCAAGGTATTTCCTGAAAGCTTCCCAGGGGCCTTATAGGTTTGCCTTTTCCTCAGACCTGGCTCTGAACAAGACCTTTTCTATCTCGTGTTTCCAGCTTCAGAATGTTGACCTTGATAGAACCACTTCCATCTTAGCATCCTACCGCTGCCCATCTCCTGAGCACCCTCCCCTGGATTTTTTCCCATGGCTTCTTAGACCTCCCATTATTAGAATGATCAGAGTCTCCATGTATCACTCCCTCTAAACTGTTTCCACCAGCCTGAGTCCACTTTCTTCCTTACTATGAGCCATTGAAGTGGTTACAGGGAAGTGGGTTTATTTCAATATGTCTCTACACTTGAAAAAGTATGGAACACCACTGATGTGAAGGAATACTGGATTCTAAGTTAACTCAAGATGTCAGTGTGTGTTGTGGAGATAGATAAATACAGCCTTCAGAATTCCGGACACGGTCCAGATGTACAGCTGTTGGCTGTAACACTGTGTTTCTAAAATCCAATCATGTTTCTCATCGATTTCCATTTTGAAATTGGAAGTCTTAGCCCGCGAGGCATAATAAAAGCCACACCAAAGAAAATGGAAAACTCCCCCCACTAATATTTAAAGGGGAATGATTTTTATACAAAATACTCATTTGTCTGCTTAAAGCAAATTACATTGTGCTGCCAGTTGGGGTTGAGACCATAGCACTTTTGATTTATGGCTTCTGGAAGGAGAAGCCCAGCTAATGAGATTTCTCTCTTCCGTTCATCATGGACTGGCTGGGTGGCAGCTACAGACCCGAAGCAAGGGAAAGCGTGGTGCCAGTGCCTGGCCCATGCCTCTGCCCTAGTGCTCTGGTCCTGCACACACACAGACATCACACCCTCATTCCTATCTGTTTATGGATAGAAAGGAAAGATGGGATGGTTCATCTCCAGCTTCCTCTTCAAATAGACTCCAGTGCCCTGCCAAGGGGTAGGTCCATCGGCCATCACCCCACCCTGCTGCCCATGTACTCCTGCCCACCACTGGCAGGGGGATGTCCTTTCTCTCTCTTTATTTTCTGTCCCACACATGGAGCCTGTATAGAATAACTGATTCATGGAAGAAACAAACAGCTCCAGAACCAAGTGAGATTAACATGTCAAGATCTATGGTTCACAAGAAAAATGCTGACTTCAAGGTTCTGGGAATTTGAGAGTCCTGTAGACAGGGGCATCCGTGGTCTGTTCAGGTGAGCATCAGGGGAGATCTTAGACTGTGTGATCTGTGGTTGCATATGGACATCTCCCCCAACCCTTCCTCAGTTTCACTCCTTAACCTAGCTGAAGATTTTTCTGAGCTCAGAATTTGTAGGCACCCTGGCCTTGATGAGGGTGAACCCCCTAGAGACGGCATGGCCCTTCACACCAAAGGCAGTATTGGAATTTCCTCCATCACCCTCAGGACTTAACAATGAGGTCTTTCCCAGCTTGTCTTCTCTCTCAACTTTCTTCTATTCTCTTTGAGGAAGATCCTCAGTTACCAAGGAATGCCCCTCTCTAATCCGAGCGATGGGATCATCTCCCTTCAACATGCCTGCTGTTTTGCTGCCACAGAATCCCTGAGTAAAAGAAGAAGTTAGAAACATCCCTACAACCATCACCACCACCACCGCCAGGCTACACAGGAGACGGATACCCAGTCTGCTCATTCTGAATCCCAAAAGCCAAGGGAGGGTTCCATTGTCATAAGACCACACACACAAGCCCTACTCTGGCCCAGTGAATCTTCTTCTACTCAAAGTAGGAAAACCTGCCATACATGTCCTCAACTGTTCTCCAGGGTCTATGGTCAAGACATCTGCCTTATGGCTTGAGCATTTCAAGGACTCAGTTTGGAAAGCCAAGAACACGAGTCACAAAGTCTATTCTGAAGTTCAAATTCTGGGCCTCATTTGGTATTCTCTCTTCTTGACATTTGTTCTAGGGACCCCTGCCCTGCTCTGCGGATTCCTAGGGGAGGGCCCACCATTACTATGGGCAGCAGGAAGGTCAAGGGAACAGAAAACACAGAAGAAGGAATCATGTTGTCTTATGACCTTTCTGATCTTTTCAATGACCCTACCAGAGGCCATGTCAGCCACATTCTTCAGGGGGAGATGTGAATCCAGAGGTCACACAGTTACTAGAAGAGCAATATTGGGACCCTGAGATATTTGATTTTAAAATTCCAGCCTTCAAGCCAAGTATGCTTGGGCTCATGCCTGTAATGCCAGCACTCAGGAGGCTAAGGCAGGAGGATTGTTATGAGTTCCAAGCCTGCTGGGCCTGTAGAGTGAGACTCTCAAAGTATTTTTAATCAAAAGAACTTTAATTAAAACAAAATAAAAATCCTATCCTTTAAACCATCCCACTTGAACTTGAACTTGCCAGGGTCACAAGGACAGAAGCTGTTCTCCCAATACATCAACCAAAGGGGCAGAGTGAAGTTGAGTGGTGTTGCGGGCTGTGTCTGCCATTCCCGTCTCACCCTGCCCTTCCCCCATCACCATGCATGTACACTGGACAACCACTGAGGATCTTAAGTCCATCTCCAGAGTTTCTCTTGCAAAAGGCAAAGAGTTGGGGTGTGGGGGGGGGTCAGTATCAAAAGATCAGAGATGACTTTCTGAGAACCCACATCATGCCAGACTTCCTCCTTAAGAAAGAACTCTGTCACCTAATCTGAGGTCATCTTCCAAATTAGTTTCTTTTCAAAGTGTTCCCAGCCTTAGTGAACTATGAGGCTGAGACCCTGGTACCCAAACTCCAATACCCAGGCATTGCACTCTGCTCCATGCATACCCAGTCAGTTAATGTTCGTGAGTTTGTGCCAACCTCCCTCTTCTCTCCCTCCCATCTGCCTGGGCCTTTTGTGTCACAGTCATGTCCCTCTGTCACTGAGATGCTTTCCTTTGCCCTCTTCTCATCCTGTCTACATGCCCTTCTGAGACCCTTCTGTACTGTCCACAGACCCCATCGATGCCTCCTCCACTCTGTCTCTTTCTCCACCAGTGTTGTCCAAATAGTTCTCCAATACTGTCCACTCACCCCTTATGATGCACACACTCACCCAGTGCTGTCCACACACCCCTCTAATACTGTGCAGACTCTCCAGGGAGCGTAATCATTCCAAAACACAAATCCAATCATGTCACATTTTCCCTGGCTCCCTGTCATCCTCAGGATCACAGCCACATGTTAGCCAGGTATTGGCCAGTACTGCCAAAGCCTGTAGATCTGTGTCCTGCCCTGTCCTGAGATGTCCCCCACAGTGTGCTGTGGCCAGGCTAACCGAAAGGCTCTCCTTTGGATGTCCTCATCCTTTCTGGAACACCCCAACCTTTGACTGAATAGCTCTTGTCTCCCAAACCCTCCTCCTTTGGCGACACTTGTCCTTCCAGCCTATAGGCTTCTCCTAGGAAGCCTTTCCTGTTACGAGACAGGCTCAGTTCTCACTGGGCACCCCCCCCCCAGTGCTAATTCTCTCTGTGTATCATGATAGTTTCTGTCAGTGTTTGTCTCCTCACTGGGCTCTGAGAGCTTGAGGAGCTGACTCAGGTCTCATTCATGTCTGTGGTCCAATATCTAGCAATCCCCTGGCACTCCTTTATTAAGCAGCATTGTTGAACATCTGTATGCTAATGTTGGGGATGAGCAATGTGGACCAGACTCATGCTCAGTGTGGGCTTGCAGTTTAGTGAGGGAGCAAAGTAGC
Source organism: Rhizomys pruinosus (assembly GCA_009823505.1). Lineage (NCBI taxonomy): Eukaryota > Metazoa > Chordata > Mammalia > Rodentia > Spalacidae > Rhizomys > Rhizomys pruinosus. Next base: position 2,485,989 of record VZQC01013731.1, read on the forward strand.
ATGAAAAAATAATGGATTAACTATAGCCCCTCATGAGCCACAGGAAGGTAAAGCAGTGGGCAGAGGGCAGGGGTATGGGAATGGTCCAGACAAGATGGTGCAGGGGAGTATCCCTAAGGGAATGCCACTTTAGAAGTAACCTGGGCACATGGTAGATCTTCAGTAAAATTGACTTAACTCTTTGGCTATCCTAGTCAGCGTTGAACAACACAAGGTAAACTACCTTACAAGATGGAATGGAGTTTGAGCTCAGGATTCTACAGGTTCCAGTCCACTAAGCATCCCTGTGACTAGGGGCCTCTGCATGGTGTGGTAGAAAACACAGCAGAGCAAACCTCTTTGAAAGCAAAGACAGAGAGAGAGACCGGAGCCCCACTGCCAAGGGCACGTCCCCAGTAACCTATGGACCTCACATTTAAATCCCTCTCTCAAAGATCTCCCACTTCCCAGGACAGCCATCTTGGGGCCAAGCCTTAACACACGAGCCTTCAGAGGGCACTCATCCAACTACAACCCTGAAGGAACCCCTGACCCATTTTCTAGAAATACTTTCCTATAGTTAATTTTGTTCCTAGTCTTAGGCGTGAAGCATGAGAGAGCAAGCATGCATTTTAATTAACCTGTGTAGCAAAGGGAATGGAAACCCGAAACCCCAGAAGCCTTTTCTGCAAAAGGTCCATGACTCAGATAATAAAATGGCGCTTTCATTCTCATTAATGGGCAATTGATTTAAGGACCAGACCCGGTGGGTTATTGATCAGTGTTAATCATTAGAAAATGCCGAGTTAATGAATCTAACTGCCAGGAGACCCTGGTGGGCTCAGGAAGGCCAGTTAGACACAGTAACCTTGTCCCCTTCCAGTCCAGCAAACAGTCATTTGCAGAAATCTGGATTTTTTTTTTCCTCCGGGAAAAAAAGGCAAAGTGGAGCAGGCTAGCTGACCAGGGCCAGAGAGACTGTCCCTGAGAGCCGCTTCCCACCTAACTTCTCAAGGTAAACTTAAGCTCAGAATAGCTTTCTATTTACAGAGAAGCTGCAGAGGAAACACTAAGCTCCCTTACCCACACACCAGCTTGAGTTAGCATCTCCATAGCTAACAAACCACTATCGCTTTCTTGTAAGTTAAAGTTCATATTGAAAGTGAATGTCCTTTCTCTATTCCCAGACACTGTGTCACATTCAGGGGTCAAACCTCCTTTTGTCCCTCATGGCTGGCTTTCTTTTTCATTCCAGAGTTCCTCATGACCGTGACAGTTTTAAGCAGACAGTCTGCAGATGTTTGGGTTTTGTTGTATTCATTCTCTGTTGCTGGTTTTTTTTACATGTTATTGTATCTATTAATGGGAGCCACTCCGAGTTTTTCAGCATAGGCTACTGTGTGCTTCAATCAAATCTAACCTCCTTTTATCTGCCCTCCGACTCCCCCACATTTTCCCCAACCTCTTGTCACATCTAATTTACACCCAGGTCCACTGTTTTGGCTTCTGTGTAGACAAAAGACCCTAGTCTTTCTGTACCTGGCTCATTTCACTTAACAGGATGTCCTATAGCCTCATCCATTTTGGTGCAACTATAGGATTCTGGTCTTTTGTGTATGTATGTATGTATGTATGTATGTATGTATGTATGTATGGTCTGTCTGTCTGTCTTCTGAGTACTTCCTTGCTTTCTACTACCACACAATGCTCTAGGCTCATCTCGTACCTTCCCTGTCTTCTCCCTGAAGCCAGCCCTTTCTCTAATCCTGTTTACTGCAGAATCCCCTGTTAATTTTCATCGTGGACTTTCATTTTCTCTGGCTTTCTTTACAAAAGTATGAAACAAAGTCATTACAGAAAAAAAATTCTCAAATATGCATAAAGATAAGGGTGAAAATAAGCATCGTGATAACTCAAGAGGCAGAGGACGACGTCATTACCCCTTGAGGTATTTCCACTCTGCCTGCTGGATTCTGGCTCTTGAGAAGTCCTTTCTGTGCTTTCCTACTTGACCTCTGTCAGACCAAGGAGCATTCCCCAGAGATGAGCAACTAGCCAGCCCTCTGCCTCAGTAGCCGTAATTGAGCAGAGGAGTCATTTTAGCCTTTCTGAACTTGTCTGTTCCCTGGCTCCTTGCTGACTTCCTCCCTCACAGGCCCAAGACACTGAGAGTCAGGACACATCCTTCAGCAGACACTGACAGGTGGACAGGTCTTGTGGCCCTGTGTACCATCGTTAACCTGACCTTCCTGGTCTCCAAGGATTAAATAAGATAATATACAGAGTGTTTTAAAGAAGGCATTGAGAGAAAAAACTGTTCTTATTATAATAAAAGTATTATTAATAGCACAAAGACCCAAACACATAATGACTGAAGTTCAGGCTTACTGTGTCAGGCAGGTCCCTGGGAGCCAGGTATTTGCCAAATAAACTACCTGCTCTGGGGGTACTCCATGACACTGATCTGACATCCCCAACAATTGAGATAGATGGGGAACTATTCTCCCCTGGAGAAGAGGGCTTCTGCCCTGACCTGAGCTTCAACCTTGTGGTTGAGAACTCAGGCTCCTGAGCCAGGCTGCTCAAGTTCAGACCCAGTTCTGCCACAACTTGCCCATCCACATTCGTTCCTCACCAGACCCACCACAGAAGGATGGCAAAGCCACACTGTGTATGAGGATCCCGTGAATAGAAGGTTAGAACTAGAAATATGAAAACTCAGTGGCAGAGTTAGGACTTGATTTCCATCAGCTATTGTTTTCATTATTTCATCATTCAGGAGTCTAGGCAATAACTGAAAAGCCAACTCAAAGTTACCTAAGAGGGAATTTATTGCCTCATACAACTAACTCTGGAGTTTATAGAATAGACTCTTCTTGGCTCCTGTTTGGTTATGTCTCTATCCCTGGGCCATTCACAGTGATGGAGGGCATCTGAAGATCATAGGCCTCCTACCTAATGGGAAATCATATATGTAGATGTAAGGAAGCAGAAAAGACAGAATTGAAACTGTTCCCCATTATCTCTGAAGAGGGCAGACCCCCGAAACATCAGTGTGGAGACAGAAAAGTTAGCCATGGAATTGAGGTCCTTGGCTATGGAGGGCAGAGCTGGAGGAAAGCTGAACCGACAGGAGCGCATCTATGGCTGCAGGCACTTTCTGTTGCCTCCTGACTTCCACCCTGTGAGAGAGAATCTGCAAAAAAGTCTCCAATAGACCCTGGCTAGGAAAAGGAAACACCACCATACTAGATAGAGTTAAGAGTCTTAGGCCCAAGTGCTGATACTACTGTTTGGCACAGAACAGCTTGCCTGAGTCAAGGACTCTGCTCCCTTCCACCCCCACAAGTGAACAGGGTACTAGCCTAGCCCCATGCCAACCCTAGAAATCTCCAAATTCATGGTCAGATTCAAGATCATTGCTCTACTGTGTGGACTTTTCCTCAAATAACTGTGGTCTAGGAGCATTCACAAGAGGTGCCCAGGTCAACTGCCATACAGACTCAGGACCCAGGACCCAGGAACCTGGCAGAATGGGAGAGGTACAAAGGGGAGGAAGAGAATGCAACCATGACAGTTGTCTACTCTGCAACACTACCCACAGATCCAGAGGCAGACAGCCAAAGGACTGGGGTTGTCTTTGCTGTCCACGTGAGAAGGGTGCTTAGGTGTTTCATAGAGTCTCACAGTCCAGCTGGGAGGACCCTGCAGATGCTTGTGGCTGAGAAGCTGGACTTGGGGATGCAACAGTCTCTACAAGAAGAACCACTAGGCCACCCTGGAGTTACTACAAATTCTGGGTAAAATTATCCCACTAGTCCTCCCTCCTAGGAGTACATACATGTCCCCAAGCTGGGCTTTGTGCCCCCAGCATCATGCCCCTCCCCCAGCATTATGCCCTGCCCCCAGCCTCATGCCCCAAGGCCCTCAAGCTTCCTTTTCTTAGCACCTACCATAACATCCAATTGACCAGCCCACCTGTCTGAGCCAGGGACCAGAGAGACTGAGTGCCTCCTCCAGACCTTAGTATGCACCCTGGTACAGAGGAGGTGATCTACGTTTGTTAAAGAAATGAATTTAGGGTAAACCAGAACACTTTTTCTAGCTCAGTATTGTAAAGGAGATTAACATAGAGATATGATTTGGGATAAATTATCTAATCTCTCTAAGCCTCACTTTCACTTTCTATAAACTAAATATAACAGTAATTTATCTCTACTATCTACTATTAAATGAGATAATGTATACAAAATACATGCACTACACGCTTGTCCCACAGGTGGGTCTCTGGCCCACAGGCTTGTTGCTGCCCACCCTTGGGAACTTTGTGCATGGATAGAAGGACAGCCAGTGGCACACACTCATCGCATGGGTACATGTTACTCAGAAATAACTTTGGCTTTTTGATCTTGCATTCCTTCATGGGTAAAATTAAGATAGTCACTCCCTGAACCACACTGGCTTACATGTGTGGGACTTTGTATTTTAGAAAGACCTTCCCCCTGGGTAGAAGCAGCACCTTGAATTCATGTACTACCAAGAAGAGTGCAGCTTAGCATGCAGCCTTATCCTCTCCCTAATTCAAATTCCTTTATCAGTGCACAGACTTTATTCCTGTGTATGACAGTGCTGCTGACAGATACTTTAAAGGGCTGACATGACAACTAAAGGAAATGGTGTGAGTGAACATGATTCATCGAAGGGCTTATGCTTCATTTGTGACTTATTTTTGCCCAATCTATTTTCTTGGATTCTATCCAGTCTGTGTTTTCTCATAATAAACACATGTACACATGCATGCTCACTTAGTAACTCTGATAATAATAAATTTATATCTATAGTTAATCAATAAATAGTTGAACATAAAAAAATACATGCACTATTGCTCACTGACCTTCCTTGAATGTTCCCTAAGTTCCTGGTACTCTATTAGGCGGCATGTGATGTATTTAAAGTGATAAATATAGGGCTGGAGAGATGGCCTAGCAGTTAAAAGCACCGACCGCTCTTACAGAGGACCCAGGTTCGATCCCCAGCACCCACATGGCGGCCGAGAACTGTCTGAAACTCCAATTCCAGGAGAACTCCAGTTCCAGGGGAATCCGACACCCTCTTCTGACCTCCGTGGCATTGCACAACACGGGTGCACAAACCTGCATGCAGACAGTACATTCATACACATACAGAAATAAATAAAATTTAAAAAAAATAAAGTGATAAATATAGTAGCACTTATAAAAACTAATTTTCTCCCAGAACCATTTTAAAGTTTATTTGTAGGTAGGTGGGTGGATAGATGGATGGATGGATGGATGAATGAATGGAGAGATGATGGATGGCTGGAGCATCCTTCCAGCAATGGCAGATGGAATTAGTGTGGAGAACCCACTGGTGCAGCAAAAGGTTGTGCCACTTTGGGACAACTCTCTTGGACTTCAGAGAGCTCCTGGGTATGCAGGTTTGGCTTTAATTAAAGTCTCAGCACAGTGTTAAGTGCCATTTTATTTTAGTTCATAATTAACACTAATGAGATGAGCAGATCGCAAACCGCACACGTTTTGAGAAAGTGAAAAACAGCGTCTGAGCTCAGTGGCTTCCGTGTTTTGCTTCCCCCCTCCCATGCTCTGTTCAATTAAAAGTTTTGAGAAAATATTGCTACTATGCTCCTTGTCTTTATGGTAATGAAGCATATTAATTTGAATGTGATGAATACAATATTCCACTGACTTTTTATTCCCTTATCTACAAAAGTTTAAAATAATGGGCCAATTAAATCCAGAGAGAAGAATGCAGGGTTTGCCTGAGGCTCCAACTCAGTAACCAGAGAACTGAAAGAACAAAACTGTGAGACAGCATCTGAGACAGACTCCAACCCCTGGCTGGACACAGGTGACAGACACTAACTCATGTTGGACAGACATGAACCTGGGAAGAATATGTACAGTAGTAGGAAGAAGGAAGTTGGGTTCTAGGCCATCTTCCTTATTTAATCTTTGAATATTGGATGAATGGATGGATGGATGGATGGATGGGTGGATGGATGATGGATGAGTGAACTGGAAAGATGAATCAGATGACCTCTCAAGTCCCCATTAATCCCAAAGTAGCAAGTTCTCTTTATGGAGTTGATCTGACCCTTCTAAAACCTAGAAGTTAGAGGCAAGACTTATGGACAAGGATTGGTTCCCAGACTCTAGAAGTCAGAGGCAGAACTGACAGGGAAAGTCCAGTTCTCTGGTTCTTTACCCAAGGACTCCATATAAATTTTACAAAGATGGCTTGAGCTCAGGCACAGCCCATGGGAGCTCCTCTATAAAGCAGAGGCTTCCCAAAGGCAGCTGGCTCCCGGGAAGCCCATCCCCACCTATGATCTCTCCATTGAAGAGGGGCATCCTGGAGCAGATCTATGAACCTGGCACATGGCCAGGTGTCTCCTTGAGGGCAGTGGAAGGCTTCCCACTTCCACATGTTCCTTTATACTAACTCCACCTTGCACTGTGACGTTTGAGGCAATCTGCAGTTGCATACAATCCAATGCCTGTGTACCCTCTCCCATCCACTCTGTTCTCTGCCTTGCAGACATTCTAAAAAAACACACAAGTGGGCATGGTCACACACATGCATGCACACTCTCTCATACACACACATACATATACACATATGTATACACATACACACACACACACACACACACACAATTAGTCTTCTGCTTAAAACCCATTTGCCCAGCCTAAGAAAATACAGAGTGCCAACCCCTACATGCAAAGGCCTCCCAACTTTATATATGGCTATGGTTCCTCTGTCTCTTCCCATTCCTAAACACCTCTTGAACTCCTACCTCTACCTGCCTCAGGACCTTTACATATGCTTTTGTGTGAAATGCTCCTGCCTCACCTGTCATCTAACTAATACCTATTCATCCTCCATTCTTAACTCAAAGCACCATTTCCCATGGAAGGAATCCTAACACCAGCTCCAGCCAATTTCTCCCTCTTTATGTTGCCATCTCCTGTATGGCTTTCCTTCATAAAACTTTCACAGCTGATAATCACATGGTTTAGCAGAGTCTGGCTTGTAGATGCTCCTCAGCACATGGACACTGAATAAATGAATGGATGAATAAATAAATATATAAAAATATGTAAATAAATGTCCAGTTTAAGAGCCTGGACTGGAGTTAAGAGCACTTGCTGCTTTTCTGGAAGGTATGAGTTTGGGTCCTAACATACACTTAGGGTGGCTCACAACCACCTGTAACTCCAACTCCATGGGACCCAATACCCTCTTCTGGCTTCCAAAGGTATCCATCCATACACCTGTGCACATACCCACAAAGATACACATACACATAAATTTAAAAAATTTAACATCTCAAACCCGTTATTTTCTTTTATTCTATTTTTATTGAATTTTGTAAAACTTACACAATATGTTTTGATTGAATTGAAATCCCCTCCCCATCTGTAATTCTGTCTACTACTTCCCTCCCAATTTCATGTACTGTATTTTATATGTCACTGACTAGAGGACACACACACACACACACACACACACACACACAAAGGCCTATAGAGTCGCACTTGTATCCCCAAGTGCCCTTTGGAGTGGGTCCATCCACTGGCGCCTGAACAACCCACCTTAAACAAGACTGACTCTCCCCTTCCTGGCAGCCGTCAGTTGCCCACAGTTGTCCAGCTAGGGTTGGGGTTTCTTACCGCCCTGCATGTCCATGCTGGAATTTTGTCCTACTTCACCTTATATGGGACTTCTCTATGCTGTCACCATTGCTGTGAGTTCACAGAAGTAACTGTCCAGCTGTCTGGAACTCTGGCTCTCTAACTCTTTCCACCCCCTTTTCAAAAGTGATCCCTGAGCCTTGGGAGGCAGAAGTTTGTTATAGGTGCCCCATTTAGAGATAATAACTCACAGCCTCTTGGTCTCTGCACTTTAGCCCATGTGAATCACCATCTGCTACACAGGGAAGCTTTTCTGGTGAAGGCTAAGAGATGTGTTAGTCTATGCGTATATCCCTAAGTCATTAAGAGTCACTTTAATATTCTATCTACTTAACAGAACAGTAGCATTAGGCTCTCCCTATGTCTTGTGACCTATCTAGCCTCAGGTTCCTAGGCCTGATAGCAGTATCTGGTATGGGCTCCGTCCTATGAGAAAGTGGTTGGTTGCTCACTCCCACAATATCTGTCCACTATGGCAGCAGCAGGAAATCCTGCCAGTCCGGTTGTTACGGTAGCTCACAGGATCCTCAGCTGGGTCAGCCTGCTTCCTACTTCATTATACTGGTTTTACTTGGGGAAATCTTCAGTCTTCAAGCATTTACTTTGTGCTAGGCTTTATGTTGGGGGCTTAAACAGCTAAAATCTGTCATTGTTCTCAAACAGTTTACCATGAGACAAGAGACACCTGACTACACACCAGCCTGTGTCACATTCTATAACAGGCATAAGCAAAGGGCTCTTTGCAAGTAGAGAATAAATCTACTCCTCACTGCAGAATGTTCACAAAGAGCATAGTGCCTAAGTTGAGTCTGAAAGGAAAGGGGTTGGCTAAGAAATCCAGGAGGAAGCAGAATTTTAGCTGAAACGAACACAGCCAGAAACTCAATGCAGTATCTGGGGCTGGAAAGAAATAAAGTCACTGAGATGATGGAGGCCGGCATGGAGGGGCAACGCTGGAGAGGAGAAGATGGGAGGCGGGGGGGTGGGGGGGGCTGCACCAAGGACCATCCTTGGCAGGTAAGGACAACAGCCACAGAGACTGTGCAGAAGGGCCTGGTCACAAGGCCTAGGATCTGGAGATTCCCGCTAATGACTTTTAGGAGAGTACCCATGTTTCAGAGGAGGGATTCTACCTCTGAGAAAGCTGAGGTGAACTCAGATTCTTTCCCAGAATCTAACTCGTCTCTTCCAAAGAGGGCTCAGCGGGGCTGATCTTGCTTATTCATTGCAGGGAGAATTAATTTCAGGGTGGGGGATTTTTAAAAAATACAAGATTAAGCAGTGTAATCAGCTGCTGCTGAGAGTTGGAAATGCAATAAATAATAATAGCATTGAGAGCTGTTTTTAATAACTCACCAGTGTAATTTAGCCCCTGCTTCTTGGAGCATATGTAAAATATGTCAGAATGGGTGTTCCAGCAAATGCCTCATCACCAGCCTCCCAAGACAAATGTCTTCCCAGGAGGGAGGGAGGACAGAGAACTTGGAGGACACAATTGTAAACAGGAAGCAAGAAGGCAGACATTGCTCATTGGGACTCTGCTAATTCTACACTGACCTTCTGCCCAGGCAGTAGGGTTCACTCAGGTGTCTTCAAAGCCAGAGCGGGTTTATAGCAATAACACTGGAAGGGAGGTGTTTACATTTTTAAGAAAATACACTGTGCTGTTTGCAGATTCTGTACAATCTCTGACTGAATCCAGTCCATGTTCTGATTACAGGTCATCCTGGTCGTCTATTAAAGCAGATCCCAAGGATGGGGTAGCTTGGCAATATTTGTTTTATACTTAGTTGAGTTACTGAATATTCATGCATCCACTGAATTTTGTTAGATGAATTCTAACTTCTAGTGATTCTTCTGGGCTGTCCTGCTCTCTATGGGCCAAATTGTCACAGTGAAGCTAGGACTCCTCAGATCTTAGAGAGACAACCTGCCACTGTGGAAACGAGGTGATCGTCAGGCAGACCTGAGAATAAGTACAAACTATTTCTTTCACATATGAGCTGTGACCTTGCAACTTAGACTGCCTGACTACCCCAGAGTAAGAATGATGACCATAACAGCTGATACTTAGCGACCTGTTATGTTATGTGCATCATAATTCTGTGACACTGCTTACCATGGTCTCCATCTTACAGAGGAGGGAACTGATACTTGGATGCCTTTCTAAGGTATAGAACTAGCAAATAATTGTCCTTGGGGCCTAAAAGCAGTTCCATCTGACTTAAGAGTCCTCAGCATCAAGCTATATAAGGCTTTGTTGCCAATTTGTACAGTTCAGGGAAGATTTGAGACGCTGTCTATAGAGTTCTCCACAAACAACAGAAACTGTATAAATGTCTCTTGAATTGAAGGACAAGATTTCTCTTCCTTTGCTAAGTCCTCTCTGGGGAAATAGAACATCCATGTCTTTGTCAAAGCTTTATTAGTGCCCTGTCACTGCCCATTCTTGTCCAAGTCATTCTATGTCCCTTCAAAGCTTCAGGTTCAGGATGTGTAAAATAGGGTGGGAGAGAGCTTTTGTGTTCTGCTAGCTGAAGTATGCATTAGGTGACTGTGGATGGCGAGGGGTAATATCTAGTGAAGTGGAAAACACGCACACCTAATGAGGCACTGGTCCCCCTGGGTGCACTCTGGAAGGCAAAGCTCTCCCAGCCCTGCTTTGTTCAAATTTGGGGCCAAACATTCTTTACTGTGTGGTGAGCTGGTGTGTGCATCATGGGAAATACAGCATCCTTGGCAATTTCTTCCCAGGAAGAAAGACATATAGAAAAGAAGGGAGAGAAGGAGAGAAGAGAGTTCTGTAGTTCGTTAGCTCATGCAAAATCCTTCGGCTGGGTTACAAATGTGTGTATTGAGTTGGAATGCTGTTGAAATGTGGACAGAGATAGAGCCCTCATGAAAAAGCAAAGGAGGAAGCCAGGCGTGGTGGCACACGCCTTTAATCCTAGCACTTGGGAGGCAGAGGCAGGAGGATCTTTATGAGTTCAAGGCCAGCCTGGTCTACGTAGTGAGTTCCAGACAGGCTGGATACAGGGGACCCTGGTCTCAAAAATACAAAAAAAAAAAAAAAAACAAAGGAAGCACACCAATGAGTATCTAATGTCATCACTCACCAGTATGATTTACAAAGAATTTTCCACTGACAATAGTCAAATGGCAGGCTGAGCCCTTCCACCATCCACCCTCTGTCTAAAATTGCTATAAGATGAGACCAATCGAAAACTTCATTGATTGTTACATTAAAACAAAAGGGGAAACCTATGTGGACTCAAGGAGAGTGCCAGCTGCAAGAAAGATGCCAACTACATCTAGTTTTCTTCTCCTTACTCCTGCTTTCTTGTTTGTGCAACAGAAATCATATTGTATTCTAAAAAGTTATGAGCAATGACATAGTATGTTTTCAAAAAACGTTGAAAACATTGATTGAGAAGCAGCAATATGCAAAGAGTTTTTAAAAGGCTAAACAAGTTGCAAGTAAAAAAAAATCCTAATGGGGCTTTTGAGACATTGCCAACTTCCTAATCGGCACAGCTTTTCTGATCTGTTCACAGTGTGAAATATGTGCACATAACTAAGGGGAGGGGCATAGACTAAGAGAGGAAAGAAAGAAGGGGGAAGGAGAGAGAAGAATAAGGAGGGATAGAGAGGGGAAGGAAGGGGAGGAAGGAAAGTAGCTACCATTACTTTATTATTGTACAGTTATTATCATCATTAGAGAAAACTAATTTAAACCAGCCCATCCTGTGCCCCCAGAAGGGCACCGAGCAAAGAGCTAGGATCAAGAACACAAAGATCTTTTTTTCCCATTTTGACTGGTGATGGGAATAATAATAATTTTCTCTCTGAACCATAACCATTTTGCAGTTAAATAATTTGCTTTCTGGTTGAATCAGGAGCTGTAAGATGGCACTCTGAGGAATTCTTTCATTTCTTTTACACCTTTTAAAGAAAACAAAATTCCAGGTGCAATTATTGACATCATATTTATACCAACTACAACAGAACACTCCATAAAATGAGGTTCCTACCAAATTAGTTTATCCAAATGAAGTTCATATGGGATCCTAGCAGGATGGATCAACTGAACAATGTGTCCCAAAGGTCCAAGATCAGGAGAACCACCCAGAAAAGCCATGTGCCAACAGCAAGTCTTGTTGAATCAAGGGTGTACAGATGAGTGTTGCATGTGTTTTTAGTTAACCAGGGCACCCTCCTGTGGGTCACTGAACCACAGGGCCCCTACATTAACGCCAGATTGCACAGCAGTAAGCTAGTTGGGGGATGCAGATATGATTAGCTAAAGTATAATTTGATTCCATGACTGCTAGGGGCAGCCACTCAGGCAAAGTTTAAGGAACAATGAATTATTCTCAGCTGAGAACATCTGCCTGGATGAAGAGCTATGGCTGAAGAACTGAAGTTTAATAACCCAGAAATTTCCAAAGGAAAGTTGATATTCCTTCCTGAAATATACCAGACCAGAGCCTGCCATCTATACATACTGTACAACTGTAACTTCTCCACAGAGCCAGATGACTGTTATTCCTCTGAGTTTATTTGTAGTTATAACCATTATGTGCCCATATAGTCCCTTCTATGTATAACTACTAACTCATCTAACCTCACAACTGTCTAAGATGGTACTATGATATCTCTGTTTTACAGACAAGAAAGCTCAGGTGCAAATGAGAGGTAGAGTTAAGGGGCAGTTCATTCTGTCTGGCATTCTTAGACCTCTGTTCTACACTGCTGTCCACTCATTGAGTGACAGGGACTGTGCTAAGCAGCCTGCGGCATTATTTTGCTTCATTATGGCAATGATGCTATGCTATAAAAGCTAATATTCCAGGTAAGGAAAGTGGCTCCAAGAGTTTACATGAATATTGAGAATATAGCTCAATGGTACAGCACTCACCTAGCATTTACAAGGTCATAGGATTGACCCAAGGAATAGAAAGGATGAGGAAGAGGAGAAGGGGGAGGAAGAGGAGGAAGAGGAAGAGAAGGAGGAGAAAGAAGAGGAAGGGGAACAGAAGGAAAAGGAGGAGGAGGAGGAGGAGAAGGAGGAGGAGGAGGAGGAGAAGGAGGAGGAGGAGGAGGAGAAGGAGGAGGAGGAGGAGAAAAGATTTATGTGACTTATCCCAAGTTAGCTTAAATTCACACCCAAAGACTCTGTGATTATTTGATAGAAATTAGCCATTTTAAGTATGAGCATCTTGGCTTCCAAGGCTCCTGGGGGAATCTCACAAAGCCTCACAGGCTTAACCTGTCAGCATGTGAGGCTTAAGTCAGAACCCAATGTTTAGTGACATTAGATTCTGGACAAGGGTCAAAAGTCCAGTACCTGAATTCAGCTTCTACCACATGTTCTTACCTGAGAGACAGTTGCACAATGATCAACCCTTGGTTTCCTTATGGCAAATAGCCTCGAAGGGGAAGAACACTTGGCAGTGTTGACAAAGGGTTGAAAGGTGAAAACTCTTGACCAAAATAGTAATTTGGGACAAATTAATGAGAAAACTGCCAAGTTCTGCGTGTGCTCAGATCTCCAATGTGAACAATTCTGCCTTATAATCTACTGGATATGAGCAAAGTTTTCTCATCAAGTGGAATATGGAACTTTAAAAGGGAGTTGTGGGGGCTGGAGAGATGGCCTACCGGTTAAGAGCGCCGACTGCTCTTGCAGAGGACCCGGGTTCGATCCCCAGCACCCACATGGCGGCTGAGAACCGTCTGTAACTCCAGTTCCAGGGGAATCTGGCACCCTCTCCTGACCTCCGCGGCATTGCACGACATGGGTGCACAACCCTGCATGCAGACAGTACATTCATACACATACGAAAATAAATTAAAAAATTAAAAAAAAAGGGAGTTGTGGATAGGGAAAGAGCAGCCATAGGAAAGCTACAACATGGGAGGGAGACTCCGTAGTCTACAACTCATGCAACTCTCAAGAATGCCAAATGACAGGCCCATGTTCTATTAGCTGGATGTTTGGGGAAGGTGGGAATGCAGACTCAGTTGGGTAAGACGCTACCCAGGAAACTTAGCTTCCTCTGACCCTTCTGGGGATGAAGAGTGTTTCGTACACATTGCTGTTTCTTGAAGATAGTAGTTGGGCCTTATTGCTGCTTCTGAAATTTAGGGTTAGGAAACGATCAGAAGGGAAGCATGTCTTTGAATTCCTGGACATTTTTTTTGAGTCATTATATGGTGACAATAGAGCAGAAAGGGGAACCACCTTGTCCCTTTTGCACCATTCATTCCCCAGGGAAATAAGGGAATGGAGAACAGAAAAAAATAAGGGAAAATGGAGAACAGAAGTCCAGGAAAGGAGATAAGACTGGAGCTGCCCGTCTCGAGTAGTATGTATACACAAACTTGGAGAGAGAGAGAGAGAGAGAGAGAGAGAGAGAGAGAGAGAGAGAGAGAGAGAGAATCAGGAGCAGCACAGTCTTTGGAGGCTGAGAGTTCAAAAAGAAGCAGGAGAGAATTGTAGGTGCAGATGAGGTGTAGCCTGGAGAAGCTGGGAGAACAAAGGACTGACTTTCTGGAAACTCTGGACACAGTTCTGCTCCAAATACTACTAAACCTGGTGGGATCTTACTTGCTAAGGCTCCAGAAGAGAGAAAATAGCCTGGGCCAGGAAGGCTCCATCCTGGTGAATTGGTCAGGTTTCCTTCTGGACAGATGGGATCTGGAAGGGCAGCATGGCATCCTGGAAGCCAGGAGCTGTAGGGAAGAACTGAGCTCAGTTATAGAAGCTGCTGGTTTCTCTTTATAATGCACCTCACTTATTTTGTTAAAGCAACAGAAAATTGACTAACACTCCAGAATACTGTCCAGGCACCAGTGAGATTGGGGACAGACACACAAAACTAAGATGTGCAAACTATGCCCCCCCTTTTTTTACAGTAAGAAAAGGGAGATTGGAGCTCACATTTAATTATCACTGTTTTCTTAAAGCCATTCTAATATATATGAGAGAATGTTCAATAATGGTGTCACCCTCTAACCTAGTCCCTTAATTCTCTCCAGAGCAATCAAAATGTTTGATGATCATTTTATCCATCTAGGAATTTTTTTTTTGAGACAAGGTCTCCCTATAGCCCCAGCTGGCCTGCAACTCACTCTGTAGACCAGGCTGGCTTTGAACTCACAGAGATCCACCTGTCTCTGCCTCCCAAGTGCTAGGATTAAAGGCGTGCACCACCACACCCGGCTTAAAGATGGTTCTTAGCCGCCATGTGGGTGCTGGGAATCGAACCTGAGTCCTCTGAAAGAGCTGTCAGTGCCCTTAACTGCTGAGCCATCTCTCCAGCCCCCCTCTAGGAATATTTTATGTATATGCCAGGATGATACATCTCTTTCTAACATTAAAATAGTAAAGTGAAATCAATTTACTTTTTCAATAACATATTTTCAGACTCCCCACAAAAAAAGATACACAGGTGTGCCATACTATTTAATGGCTGCATAATATTCCTTTTTATTTATGTCTTATAGTTTAGCCATTTTCTCCAGTAATAATCACAGAAGTTTTTCTGTCTTTCGTTGTTATGAACAAATGATGCAATGAACAACTGTGTCCATGTACATTAGTACACACAGGTAGGCATCCCTATAAGTGAAATCTCTTCAAAGATGTGTATACTTTTACATTTTTGTTTATTTTTTTACTTTATATGCATGAGTATTTTGTCTATTTCTATGTAAGTGCACCTGTGTTGTGCAATGCCCACGGAGGCCAGAAGAGGGCATCCCTGGAACTGGAGTTATCTACCCACAGTCATTAACTGCCATGCAGGTACTAGAAACCAAGCCCATGTCCTCTGCAAGAGCAGCCAGTGCTCTTAATGACTGAGCCACCTCTCCAGCCCTGTACTTTTTATTTACATGTTTCCATTCTTACCCACAGTCCAACAGAATGTTTTTCCCCACACTGTTGCCAACACAGTGTGTCTCCAAAATCTAAGCCCAGCATTTGCTTACTGTTCTCCAGTTCTCATACTTTGATCTCCCAATGGAGATCAGTCAGAGACAGGGCTGTGCGGAGATGCTGGTGTCTGCGACTGATCCTCAGTCTCCCTCTTCAATATGAACTCTTCCCCACGCCCAGCTTGCTGCTGAGCCCCTAAACCTTTAGAACAGCATCCCTCTGTTGTTTTTCTTGTCTTGTCTTTTTCTTTTTTCCCAGGTTTGCTTTTCTGCAACAGCCCAAGGCTCACATACTCACCCTGACCACCCATTTAATAATTCCTGACACTGATATGAAACTGCCCAAAGATAAACACAATTGTGGACCTAGCCCCTGTTCACAATAACTTTCCTGGTAATGGCTAGTATTCCGGTACAATTCATAACATCAAAGTGGGAATCTACTGGATTCCAGAATTAGCTTCCCTGATTTTCCACTAAGAAAGTAAAGACAAATTGCTATACCTTTATAAAGATAGCTTTCACTTTTAAGTCTGAGATCTGAAGCAAAGAGGCGTGTGTTTTGTCTTTGATTTGGTGTACACTGCTACACATCCCCTGAATCCTCGGGAGACCATACCACGAGGTGTTGCCAATTATGGTTACGTTCAGCTAGCAGATGGTTAGGGGCTGGATAAACCTTCGGAGACATTACCTTGGGAGAAGAGGAAATAAAAGCAAAGATTACTATGGAACGTAGAAATTGCAAGCTAGAAGGAGGAGAGAGAAGCGGAGGGGCTGGGAGGAGTGGAAAGGAGGGAGAAAGTGCAAAGAGAGACTGGTGGAAATAATCAGCCGTGCGCTTAGAACAGCGGGAAAGAAGCGCGGTTTTCCTGCTTTAAATGCCTGCCCGCGTCCCGCTTGTGCACCGGGGATCGGAGAAGATGTGGGCAGAGGGCGAGTCCGAGGGGCTCCAGACCTTGGGAATAGTGGTGGTCGTGTGCTCCTCTCTGAAACTTTTGCACTACCTGGGGCTGATTGACTTGTCAGACGGTAAGCGAGCCCCGGAGCTTCCCCGTTTTATACGAATGTATTTTCCGTCGTAGATTGTTGTGAAAATGGTTTAGAAAATATGAGGAATTAGCGCGGAGCCTCACAGGATTGGCAAAGACTGGGCTCATGCTGCTGGCGGGTAAACTGACCTGCCTTCCTCCAGCACCGCCAGGGCGGTGCGCTGTCCGCGGTGCTGGAACGTGATGCGCCAGGAGAGCGAGAGAGGGAAAGCAAGAGGAGTTCCTAATCTCTTCCTTCTCTATCTAATCTGGTCTGGGTGCCCGTTCCCTGAGTGAGACTAGTATAGCGCATCCCAGTTTTCCAGATGTCTGATAAATATGCATATTTTGGTGGAAGCCAAAGACGTTTAGAAGTCATTAGGATGTTGATTAACTTGCAGTAGTTGAAAAGATTATAGGAAGGTAAAATGCTAATCACAAGGCCATGCGCATAGAAAACATTTAACTTTAAATGGTGACTCCTTTCCATAACCCTCAATGCTCATAAAGACTTTTATTCTAAAACCACCTCATCAGCTGTGACTTTAGCTTCCAGTTCTTAATAAGAATGTAACTATAAATTTACACTGGCTGTCACTAAAAATGAGTAGTGGTTTGGAGCAATTGAACTGCTCTCTTCTAGTTAGACATAAAATACATAATAGGTTTTTGTGGACAGCAGTCTTTTCCACCATGCTCTGTAGGACATAAGAACTTGCTCCTCTAGCTAACTGTTTTATGACAAGGAGATTGAAATGTTCATTACCTTGATATCATCTGTACAGTGTATACATCTATTAAAGTATCACACTATACCGCTTAGATATGTGAAGTTATTACTTGCTAGACAAAACTTTTTAATGACTAAGGAGATAAAATTCTAAACTACCCTGATTTGATCATTGCACACTTCAAATGTCTCAAATTATCACATGATATCATACAAATTTAAACACTTAAGATAATTTTTAAATAAAATAATTAAAAGTCACACAAAAGAAAGGTTAGTGGCTTGGTTTTCAAACTTAAAGGAGATCAACTAATGAAGAATTTTTTCTTCCTTTCTGTGAGATGATGTTCTCAATATAGTTTTGATGTATGATTTTTATCAAATAAAATTAGGCTCCTAGAACGATTTCAAATTTGATGAGCAGTATATTAAATAATGACAGCCTTGCACAATGTATAGTCGATGCATATACAAAGTATATAGTAAGTTTATTCAATATATATTTTCCATAACTTCATAGTAGAGGCAGAAGTTCCCTTCCAAGAGACACTGAATGATTAAATTCTATGCAATAATGAAATATGGTTCATATACAAATATGTGGCCCAAGTACCAGTCAAAGCTGAGAAACTGAACTGCAAGATTATTTGACCAAATAAATCCCTGAACTAAGAGTTGAGAGTCTTGGTTTTGATCCATGATCTACTCAGTTTAATATTGGTTAAGTCACTTTTTAGAAACCTGGGTCTTAGTTTTCTTATGATGGTTTTTAATCTCTCTTCCAGGGACTTTTACAGTGACCCATATAATTGTAGAATGAACTTTCTGAATTCCATTTTGTGGTATGAGATGGTAATTAAATTCTGCATCTTTCATCTCTGCTTCAACCAGACCAGCTCATGCCATTCTGTGTCAGGCCCATATACTGGTGCAATTATAGCTGTAGCTAAAATGTACTGTATCTATAATTCTAGAACCCTGACTTCCCGAGATTTTTTAAATCTGAAGCACATTCAGAAAACTGTCTTCTTCCTTGAAAAACACTTGAAATTTAATACTCTAAAATAGTTCTGCATACACATAGAGACTGGGTCTTTTAGATATGTTCTTTCAAAGATCCAGGCTCAGCTGGCCAGTGAGTAACAACCACATAAAGTCGCTGTTGTTCACCAGATTCTAGGAAAACATGTCCCAGCACCATTCAGAGCTTCGTAGCAGCTACTTACCAACTTGCAAGTGAATGCACCAGCTGCCCACTTCCTTTTAAGGCTAAGAGCAAAGTAAAAACATTGCCCAGTTCTTCCTTCTAGTATCCAGAAGTATCCATCTCCCTTCCCCACTAGAGCTCCTAAAGATTGCAGCTTTCTATTTTATCACCAAAAAGATGTCAGCCATTCATCTAACATTATAGAATTGAGGGTGGTTAAAGTAAAAATTAGATATTGTACATTTGTCACTATTGCTAGGAACCCTCGGTGGAAGAAAAGGAGATGAGCATTTATTCGGCACCTCCAATGTGCCAAGAATAGTGTTAAGTGGTTTTATATTCAAGAGAGGATACAACATCAGAATAGCACTCAAAGGAAAAATAAATAATTCTGGAAAGTAGTTGTCATTATTCCTTTTATATAAAGATAAAGGCAAATTAAATAAAATTTCCAAAGATGCAGCAATTGCAGGGAGAAAATACTTAACTCTACAATTTTACCTTCCGTTCTGTACACCAAATCTCTAAGTAAGTAAGCTGGTCCATATGGGCCCTGCTGTCTGTCACTAAACGTACACCACACATGGGCTCTTAGGCTAGAGCCCAATAGGGTGTATAACGTGTCATTTTTCAATGTGTATACAACATTAGAAGTTCCATTCACCTACTGGAGGGAGTGGTAAGGGCAGAGTCCCACCTCCATTGAAGGGCTCTGAGACTCAAGTTGTTCAGGCCCTCTAAGGAGAGCAGTGCAGCATCTCCGAGGAACCCATCAGTATTCTCTCTTAGGATCTTTAAAAATGTTCTGAGTTTTATTTATACTAATTTTATAGATATTTAATATATGCAATGAATATGAGTATATCTACTGCCCCAATTTCTCCCCTCTGACTCCCTACATATCCCCCCAAAGCCACTTCCCAACCTCATGTTTGTTTGCTTGTTTTCTGATAACCCGTTAAGTCCATGCATGGGTGTGGGACCATCCACCGGAGCACCAGAATCCAAGGGCCACATCCTCAATAAAAACTTAATGTTCCCCTAGCAACCGTCCACTGCCAGTAGCTCCTCAGGATGGAGTGGAGACTAGAGATCATCTCTCCTATCCAGTTCCAGGATTTTTATTGGCTTCGTCTTGTGTAGGTCTTGAACACGTAATCACAGCTACTGTGTGCTCATGATTGCAATACCCGTGTCATAGCCATAAGGCAGCATTTCACAGCATTCCTCCCCTCCCAGCAGATATTACATTCCTTCTGCCTCATCTTTGGTAGTGTTCTCTGAGCCTTAGGGGTGTGGGATTGATACAGATATCCCATCTAGAGCTGAGCACTCAGTCTCTTCTCAGCACTCCGATCAGTTATGCATCTCTCCATTGGCTGCTGCTCACTGCAAACTGAAGCTTCTCTGACCAAGGTTAAGAGCAGCCAAGGTCTATGGGTTTAAGCATAAATATTTAGAAGGCGATTTGACAGATGACTATTTAGCAAAATAACGATAGCAAATTCTACCCTAAAGCTTATGGCTTCCCAGCCACTGGCTTTTAACCAGGATTCTAGTACCAGGCATGAAATTCCTTCCTGGGAAGCAGGCCTCAAATCTAATCAGAAAATGGTTAGTTGCCTTTATACTAGTCATCCCACTATTGGACCAGCAAGCACATCTTGCCCCACAGGTTGGTACTGTAACATGCAAGGTCCAGTGTTGGGTGAGAACGTCCATATCTTTTCTCCCCGAACAGCCTGCATAGCAGTTTCTAGCACTGTGAAAGCTACTGCTATGAAGTCAGGGAGGAAGTTTAAAAGTGGTAGTTTAAAATTTGATTTTTCTATATCCTGTAGCCAAAGTGCATTATGTCTTCAAGGAATGGAGAAAGGAAGTAGTAGTGTGTGAGTTAACCAAAACCAAGGGTGTATGGAAAAGGCCATATGGAACCCACTAGTTAGTAAGCTAATTTAAAACTCCAATTTAACAAAAAGCGTTCCAAGGAAATTGTTCTGCATGGGTAGACAATATCACTTCCAGTAATTATGGCTTATTTAATCAAAATCACAGTATAATGCACAAAGTATCTCCCCATGAGCTATTGGTCAAGAAGTCCACAGATGTCTCCACAACATAGGCTTATGTCGTTCCTCTTGATTATCCACCATAACCACATGGGAAGACTCTGTTGTTAGGATCTTGATTATCCACCATAACTACATGGGAAGACTCTATTAGGATCTTGATTATCCACCATAACTACATGGGAAGACTCTGTTAGGATCTTGATTATCCACCATAACCACATGGGAAGACTGTTAGGATCTTGATTATCCACCATACCCACATGGGAAGACTCAGTTAGGATCTTGATTATCCACCATAACTACATGGGAAGACTCTGGTAGGATCTTGATTATCCACCATAACCACATGGGAAGACTCTGTTAGGATCTTGATTATCCACCATAACCACATGGGAAGACTCTGTTAGGATCTCGATTATCCACCATAACCACATGGGAAGACTCTGTTAGGATCTCGATTATCCACCATAACCACATGGGAAGACTCTGTTAGGATCTTGATTATCCACCATAACCACATGGGAAGACTCTGGTAGGATCTTGATTATCCACCATAACCACATGGGAAGACTCTGTTAGGATCTTAATCTTATTCTTTTTTTCTTTTCTTTTTCTTGATCTTATTCTTAATATACACTTTTAAGGATAATATTGGAATTGTTTTTTTCTTTTTTTTAATTTTTTTAAATGTTTTTATTAATTTTATTTATTTATGTATGTGTATGAATGTACTGTCTGCATACAAGTTTGTGCACCCGTGTTGTGCAATGCCCCAGAGGTCAGAAGAGGGTGTTGGATTCCCCTGGAGCTGGAGTTCTCCTGGAATTGGGGTTTCAGATGGCTCTCGGCCGCCATGTGGGTGCTGGAGATCGAACCCGGGTCCTCTGCAAGAGCGTCGGCGCTCCTAACCGCTAGGCCATCTCTCCAGCCCCATAATTGTACAAGGATATTGGGCACTGGCTTAGAAGACCTGGATTCCATTCCTAAATATACCATGTACTATCTGTGTGACCTTCAACAAGTCCTTTCTTCTCACAAACCTTCATTTTCCTCATTTGTAAAAGAGATACTCTATTAGGAGCGCCATAGCAAATTACTACAAATTAGGTGGTTTAAAATATCAGACATGTGCTCTTTCATAGTTCTGGAGGCTGGAGATCTGAAATGAAGGTGCTTGTAAACTTGAGTCAGGCCTCTTGGGTGCAGTCTTTCCTGGCCTCTGCTACCTTTTGGCACTCCAACTGGCCTTTGCCTTCTGGCAGCCTCACCCCAAGCAGCCTCCATCTTTTTTTATATACATTTTTATATTTGATTTTTCGACAGGGTCTCACTAGTCATAGCCCACCCAGGACATAGCCCAGGTTAACCTCAATCTCTCAGGGATCCGCCTGCCTCTGCCTCCCATGGCTAGGATTAAAGGTGCACCCACCAAGCCCAGCTCAGCCTCCACCTTTACAGGCTGCTTCTCCCTGTATGTATAAACCTTCACGCAGTGGTTTTCTCTTCTTATAAGGACACCCGTCATGTTGTACCAGGCCCCACTCTAATGATTTCATCTTAACTTCATTACGTCTGCAAAGACCTTATTTCCAAATAAGGTACCTGGGGTTAGAACTTCAATAAACCTTATGGGAAGACGCAATTCAATTTATAGCAATCGGGGATGTATAATTCAATTCATCACAGTATCAGTCATGCCCCTATAGCTGCAGTAAGAATCCAATTAAAGACACATGGGGAAGGGCCAAGCCTCTCACCTATCATGTAGCTGTGCTTCATTCATGCTTAACACTTCTTTGACCTGAAAGCATTCTAAAAAGATTGTAGG
Organism: Rhizomys pruinosus; assembly: GCA_009823505.1. Taxonomy (NCBI): domain Eukaryota; kingdom Metazoa; phylum Chordata; class Mammalia; order Rodentia; family Spalacidae; genus Rhizomys; species Rhizomys pruinosus. The sequence continues at coordinate 2,508,513 of VZQC01013731.1, forward strand.
GGGCAAAGAGACAAAAAGCATGCTTTATAAGTCTGTATCCTCTTTCCTTCGGGTTTGAGTGTTGCGATAAAAGTTTCTAGTATAAGGCCATTGGGGAAACCTTTGTCCTGTGTGCTGTCATCGTACGTACCCAGCTTTCATTGCAGCACCTGTCAATCAGCCAAGTTCATCATCACTTCCTCTTGACTAAGGGTAACAAGTGCTACATGTGGGGCATACAGGTGACTCCAGGAGTTCAGAGACCCTTACCAGTTCATTTTCTGCCTCCCTTCTCACCTGCTGCTTGGTGGGTCAGCCTTACCAGCAACCCTCTCCCCACTGGAAAGTACCATTGCCATAGAGAGTCATGTCTATGAGCTATGCCACAGCAACTTAATTAGTGATTCACTATTCCAAGTCAAGTCATCTGCTGAGGAAGCAAGTCATACATCAGCATCTTTCATAGAGGGCCCTCCTGTGGCCCCACCTTCCATCTATCTAAATGCAGGATATTGTATTATGTCTCAATAACTCGTTCTTGAAACCTTGATTATCTCAAGATAAGCAAGAGCTCCCACTCAATAGCAATAACAATAATTAAAATTATTGGGGGAAAATGAGAGCTCAGTTTCATTGGGGCCCTTGAATCAATTTTATATCATTCTAGCTTGGATAAAGCATATATTGATATTCTATGCCTCTGGAGACTTGCCAATCCACTTCATAATGAACAGATAGATTGAAATATAGTTCCTAAGAAGCCAACTACCTATATGTATCTGGATTCATTACGTAAAGTCTTACCACCCATCTACTACTACTTTACAGCTTAAGAAACCCTTACCCATATATTTGACCTGAACAGCAGAACAATTCTATAAACACTGCCTATTATTCTTGAACCCAAAACTCCTGCCCAAAGACATCAGGTGTGAGTTCTTGGAAATTGTACAGGTTCTCTTAGAAGAAAAAGTTCTTTGTAGATGTGATTAAGTTAAAGGGCATGAGCTGAGATTATCCTGGGTTATTTGGGTTGGTCCCAGATGCCATCACAACTATCCTAAGAAGCAGAGATGAGGCACAGAGACATGAAGAGAAGGCAGTAAGAATGAAACCAGGGTTGGAGTGATGTGCCCATAAGCCGAGGGAGGCTGCCAGCCTCTCATACCCAGAGCTGGAGGAGGCCAAGCATGAGCTTCCTACGAAGCCTCTCACATGTGCCTGGCCCTGCCTCCTCCTTCATTTCCCCCTGAGACTGATGTTGAGCTTCTGGATTTTGCTACTGATGGTAAGTTTCTATTAGTTTAACTACCCCGTTTGTAATAATTTATTGTGGCTACTTTAGGAAAATAACACCTAGGTCTTTTTACTTATTTGTTCTAAAACAATATGAGATAAAAGCATATACACTTAAAAGCTTGAAGATTTGGCTCACCGTTTTTAGATCTTCCATAGATGTAGTCATATTTTAAATGGTGCATTTAATCCTTGACTGCTTTTCTGTTTGCTTTAAGTAGTCACCCAGATTCTCTGAGTTAGGAGAAGACAAGGGCACTTTTACTTCTTTTCGCATCCTGTTATCAATCTGTTCATAACGTTGTCATTTTCAGCTCATCAAGGTTTTGATGCTCCCCAAAACATGCCTATCTCAAGGCAAATGGGATGCTTTCCCCTGGGTCTTGTTCTGTTTGAGGACAGCCTTATCTGGATGGGCTCCAAGTTCTGTTCGACTTCTCTAGTTGTATGGCCAGAAAGCACTTCTCCAACCAGCAGAACTCTTTGTATTCAGAAGTCTTCCTGTGCCTTCTGATCCCTAGAGGATATGCAAAGATGCTTGGTCCCAGGCCTTCTATCCAGCATTCAGCCAACGTGAAGACCCCCCTCAACCTGACCAACCTGCTATCTCTCCTCTTGAACCCCCTGTAGCTGAAAATCTCCTAAAACCCAGTTCAAAAAAAATCACTGGGTTTTGGAGTTGAGGACAGTGAGTACTTTGCAGTATACTCCAGCAAACATGAAAACTTTTGTAAATTTTAATTTTCTGTCAAAGATTTTAGATTCTGAGAAAAAAATAAAGCTTCCTGCCAATAAAAGTAACTGCATTTAACTGTACTGAGCTTCTTCAAAGAAAAACTGTTCAACTCATCTACGTTAACATTTTTCTTCTAATATTTACATTCAATTACACAAGTAATTTGTGAATGGATTCTCTTTTTTCAGCAACCCTTTCTCATATAAACAAAGTGAGATGATGCCCACTCCCTCCCTGTGTGCCCATCTCACTATGAGCCTCAGGACAAAGTGAGAGTAGGGTGTTCATAGAAATCATGGGGCAGATGCCTTCTGACATTGGATTGACCCTCGGCTTTTCAGTTAAGAATAATGGAGGTAAAATACAGTAAAGGAAGAAAAGAAACTTGTTGTGCAGGTTCCTAACATTTTCAATTACAGAAGAGTCTGGAGAGAAAGAAGAGGAGAGACAAGCCAGGAAAAATGAGAGGTACAAGAAAGGACAGAAGATAGAAGCAAAAGTGGCAGGGAAGCAGGAGGCAAAGGAGAGAGAGATGGGGAGAGATGGGGAGAGAGATGGGGAGAGAGATGGGGAGAGAGATGGGGAGAGA